>JAVRXN010000011.1:20603170-21045670 GCA_033556935.1 Timema podura
CACACCACCGAGCAGATTAAACTAGTTCCAAGTGGGATTGTCACAGAGTTTATTTGGTAAAACTAGCTCCAAGAAGGGTTGTCACAGAGTTTATTTGATAAAACTAGCTCCAAAAGGGTTGTCACAGAGTTTATTTGATAAAACTATCTCCAAGAAGTGTTGTCACAGAGTTTATTTGATAAAACTATTCCAAGAAGGTTGTCACAGAGTTTATTTGATAAAACTAGCTCCAAGTAGGGTTGTCACAGAGTTTATTTAATAAACTAGCTCCAAGAGGGTCACCAGAGTTATTAATAAAACTTAGCTCCAAGTAGGTTGACAGCGTATTGATAACTGCTCAAGTAGGGCTTCACAAGTTTATTTGATAAAACTAGCTCAATAGTGTTGACACAGAGTTTATTGATAAAACTACTCCAAGAAGGTTGTCACAAGTTTATTTGATAAAACTAGCTCCAAGTAGTGTTGTCACAGAGTTTATTTGATAAAACTAGCTCCAAGTAGTGTTGTCACAAAAGTTATTTGATAAAACTAGCTCCAAGAAGGGTTGTCACAGAGTTTATTTGATAAAACTAGCTACAAGTAGGGCTAAACATTTTGAAGAACGTTTGGGAACTCGGGAAGACTGCATCTGATGTGTTGTATTCTCGACCGAGCCTTGTCCAAGTATCAACCTCCCACCCCTTCCAAATTTTTTGTAGCAGAGATCTTCCCCGAGAGAATCTAGTCCAGCCCAACATCACGGCAGTTAACTCCTCCGCAAGGTTCTAGTTAGTTTAGTGTCGAAAGCACGCCGCGGCAAACTTCCAACAACAACTATCAACTTACAAGAAACAAACTTTACATCGTTTCCGAGTAGCTTGGGACTCTTTCTTACAACTTGACAAATGCGTTGTTCATAACACCCTTGAGCCAATGTCGTGTTTGTTTGCAACTACTTTTAGGGAGGGGAAGACACCACCGTTTAGAAAATAAAAGTAAAATGGCGCTTGTTTAAGACTGTTTAGCTAGTAAAGACAACTTCGTGAGGACGATAACCTTTTACTTTCTTTTGCGGCCCTTTGGAGAGGAAAACATTGTGATCGTAGAAAAAAATCGAACTCGATATTTTGATGGTTGTCGACGTTTCATGGACCATGTACACAAAAAATTGACTTTTGCGATGCCGTCCTGTCTGTATCTCGGCCTATAGATGAAACCATTTTACCGATAGGGCTAAAGCTTGGTATCTAGGGCTTTCATAAAGTTCATCAGAGGAGATTTTGAGTCATCTACCAAACTATATAATTAAGGATAGTTCACTAATGAGCGAAAAGAGAAAAAAATTGATTTTGTTGAAACTGGCTCATATGATTTTAATTAAGATTCGTATAATATTATCAAAGAAATGGCATATCTCATTTCTTTCAGGAAAAATGACCAAGCGGGTAACTCACATAAGAGGTAGTTTCCCATGTGATAATCTCTCCATTACTCTTCAAGATACGATATAATTTATCTTGTCAAATTTCAGGACCGATACAAATAAATTATATCTTATATATTAAATATTAGAGGTATATTTTTTAAACCCAGTAGAGACCTTTGCAATTTTGTCTTTTTGGTCTTGTCCCTTTTTTGATTAGAAATAATTATAACATTTTTACCATTTTTGGCCTTTTTTTTTCCATTTTTCCCCACATTTTAGATTAATTACCCAGCTTAGCCTAAGGAAAAAATATGTTATGGTAAAACCGGGTAAAAAGTTTAAAAGCTGCAAAAAGGGTAAAAAGTTTTAAAAAGGGTACAAAGAATGGAGGGTGTAGAAAGTGTATGGGGTGAATGATATAAGGTAAAGAGATTAAAGGTGTAAAGAGGGTAAAATTAGTAAGAAGGGTAAAAATGTTTAAAAGTAAAAAAATATTATCACATAAAGGCTTTTTATTAGAAATAAAACACAACATTTAACAAATTAACATAATATAATGGCGACATGAGAAGAATAATTTTTTTGTGGATACCAAACACTTCTTGTTTACTCTCTATGGCAAACAAACTACATTATAATTTGTATGAAATGCAGTAGTAAAGCTTTCTCGCAGCGTTAATATTTATTTTATTTTTTAATTAAAAATATTCTAGTCAAATTTCGAAATTCTGGCTTCTAGGTGCACATGTTCGTACACTGGTGCTAATAATATTTAAATTTCAAACTCTGCGTGTGATAGATATTCGCACACGCTCATGACCACACACAAACTCCTCATTTTATTAAAATAGAAGATATAAGAAGATAGTATATATAATGTTCACTATTTTCACTAATTGAAAACAAAAAGAAACCAACTGATTCTGCCCACTTAATTCAAATAAACTCGTTGTTAATGATAGAATCTCCTAGTATGTTGCCTCTAGGCAGATGACAGCCAGTCCTCAATGTGGTCCCAAGCGCACAAACAAGAAATAATCTACTTCTTCCTTTATCTTTGTTGGTATCAGCAGGAAACATATTATAGTCAATAGTCATATTGATAGAGTAATTTCATCACCGGAGAGCGACCCACTTCGATGGCCGCATGGTCTAAGGCACTACTCTCGCAATAAACTAGACTATCAATGACTGGGACACCGTGGTTCAATCCCAGTTGGGTGTACTCAGGGTGGTTTGTACTAAATGGCTTCTCACTCTTTCTCCACGCAAATTCGGGTACATTTCCTCTAAATTCAACCTTATTAACCTTAAATCATAAGCGTAATTAGTACATAAGTGTATAACCCAAATGGGTAGTAAGACGTGGTGCTAAAAAAAGGCACCAGAGCGGATGATTGGTTTGTTTGACAATGACTTTGGAGCCTAACGAACTGGGCGAATGGAATTTTTAAATTGGTATTTACTTGACATTTATTTTTTCCATCACGTTATCTTTATATAAAAGTTGGTTAGGGATGGCCAAGAGGGGCAGAAGGAAGCGTGGAGATCTAATAACCATCCATCCCATGTTAACTAGATGAAGACGGTTACATTTGACGGTGTTTTTTTATTATGACATGATGTATCTTAAAATAAAAAAAACAGGCGGTAGAGGATACATTTAAGATAGGGTTATTACCATTCACCTAGAATACTAGAATACTCGGGCACTAAGACTTACTAACAGTAAATTAACGTTTAACAGTGGCCCAGTGGCTAAATAATTTTATAAAAATGGAAATTGATAAAAAAGAAAAAGGGAAAATAAACTATTAATTGAAAACTCAATGAAGAAATCCTACATAAGGAAAGAGGAAAAATGTAAAAAATAGTTGGAGAACATTGTGGAAAAAGAAAAAGTTTAGAAATAGATAAGAGAATTATAATAGAAACAAAAATTGTTGAGTAACCTGGGTAAGTGAAGAATGTTTAACAATGAGGCCAAAAAACAATTATAATTACTTTTACGACTACAACAGTTGGCACAGTGTTTTTTCAATTCAAAATTCAGTGATTTGGTGTTTGTGTATAGTATATTCCCTCTTCTCTTTTTCTCTTTTTGTTTGATAAAAACAAAAATCCGAAATATGACTCAATTTGTGATAAATGTTTGTTTAAATATTTGTTTGACTATTGGTACTATAGAAGATGGAAGAAAAAAAGAAAGAATATGTCACCTTTGTGTGATGGATTCCTCCCACATTTTTCCTCTTTCCCTAGGTGAGCTTTCTTCATTAAATCTACACATTTTTTCTATAAATTTCCATGACTATAAAATACCAGTAAATGAGATCATGTGAAGATTCCAAGTATTTCCAAACTATTGTCTGCGCACCTATGTCACACTGGAAGGAGAAAGTGTTACATTGTAATAATTGCTCTCGTAACAGTCCCTTGATTGTTTGTTGGTGATACAAACCAGCTAACACAAAATGTTTACTAATCCACAAAGTTGGCGTTGTTCCCACCACACGTTCCTACTACTTGTTGCTTATAATGCTCGCTTATGGGAGCCACGCGATGTCAGCTGAGAAACGGTGTCGCGTAACGCGCAACTTGAAATTAACGGCTCTTATGAAATAAAGTCGCTACTGTTTGAAGATATTCTCCTAATATTCTTGCAGAACTATTGTGATCTGACAGTTATTACAATATGATATAAAAACCAAGCTCGTAAATTCACAAACGCATGTTAAACTAGTTTATAGCTTTAGTAAGCGCCAAACAGTGAACATTACAGGACCAGATTTCGTTCCTTGTAGAACAGCATTGCGACATATTCAAACACTATCATTAAAAAGGTTATTGGCAATATTATTTATTTCATAGCCAATCGAGCATATAAATGCAGTCCTTAATACATTTGTTAAAACTAACTAAACGTGATTAGTTTGTAAACATAATGATAAAAATTAATAAAGTTACTTCTAGGGATGTCAAATTTGATTCTTCAATATCTCGATACACTCTATTCTTACTGGTATCGAAAGACTCGAGAATCGATCTTGATATTACAGTTCTCAATACCTCTATTTTATCTTAGCTCTCAATGAAATTACTGGAAACTAAGAAAACGGCAAAATTCAGAATGATTTTTGATTGGTTATCTCTCGTATTAGTTTATTTGTTGTTTATTTTGGTTCAGTTAACGATCTTTCTAGTGAATTTAAAGGACTAATGTTTTCAACAATTGTTTATTATATATTTTTAATAACTATTATTTATTGACTTAGTGAGGTTTTATTTGTAGGTAAATATATATTGCCACGGACATTTCTTGGTTATTTTATTAATTTTATATAGTAATATGCTTTAATACTTGAAAAACGAATCTTTTTCTTTGTTAAAACTAAAAATGATTTTTTATTACTATATCTATTTTTTATATGCTCTAAAGTTGGAAAAACCTATTTTATGTAAAGTTGGAAGCTTGGAAAAATAATAAAATAGGAAATATTCAAGAATAGAAATCGAGAATAAAAAAATTCGAGGTTGAACTTAAGAATCGGAATCGAAAAAAACTGGTATCGTGACATCTCTAGTATTTTTGATTAGGGAAAGCGGTGCGAGTCCTAAAAGGAAAACCCCTAATAGGATATGTGTCGTAACAACAGCAGAAAGGGAGGAAGAGGATGAAAATGTGGATCACTATGCTTCTCCCTTTCTCTTTCTCTCCCTTCCCACCTAATAAGTGACCTTGAAACAATGTCATATATTGCACTGGTGCTTTCGAATGGTTAGATTTGGAACTAATTTTTAAATCTCAACCAATCGTCAATTCGCTGACGTGTTTCGTGAATACGTACACCTCCCCCAGATGAGAGCGGCGGCAGGCTTGTGACAGAGCCACTGACAGGGAAGGGTATTTTAATTATTTTTTCTGGTGAAACTCTTCCTGATGAGAAGACCACAATTACTTGGACGTCGTTCCCTGCCTCTCTCTTCGTGGACATTTAATTTGTTTCGTAGAATTTTTTTTATATAACATCTCAGTTGTTATATTTTACTTTCTGTAAAGTTGTTAAATCTAAAAAAAATATATCTTTTTACATTGGAATCCAAATTGCTTTGTTTTTATTCACTAAGTTCTTTTTGCCAGCACGTATTACTACTTGTTCAGGATGTATGCTTATATATAATTAATCTAATGGAGTGGGAGTGGGGAAGGAAGATTTTAGAGATAGTTTACCCGCATTTGCTTGGAAAGAGAGCAAGAAAACATTTATGATAAAATCACCCTAAGTAGATCCAACTGGGATTCGACACGCAATATCCCCGTCTTCAGTAGGCTAGTCTAAGATAAATTCGGCCACTTAAGCGAGTTTAATTTATTTAAAGAAACAAGATGTAATTTAATTGTTTTAATTATTTCAGTTCAGTCTTTTATTGGTGAGGTGGGATCATATTAAAATATAGGTTTTATATTAATTAGTTTATTTGAACCCTTTCACTTATTGGGTGTGATCCGAATAAACATAAAACAGCAATAGACTTGACTGTCGATGATGGGGAGATCAGGATCGACCCCGGTCAGGTGTACTGAGATGTATTATTTCCAAAGCGGTTCTACACTCTCTCTCCATGAAAATGTGGGTACACTTTCTATAAATTCAATCTTATTCATCCCTAACACATTAGAGTAATTACTACATAGGCTTAAAGCCCAAACGTGGGGGTAACACGTGGTGCAAAAACAAACTGTCAAATAGACCTTCAAATAAAGATTAATTGATGAGAAAAATGGGGGTGAGGGTAAATCAAATTTAATCTAACTTTTGTGTCTAAGTTTTTTATTGTTTTAAATCATGAATTTGTGATTTACAAGTATAATATTTCAAGTTTTTTAAATGAAAATATTTAATATTTAAAAATGTGTTTTATGTTCGTGTATTATTAGGTACTACATAATTATCTCAATTTAAAATTAATTTAGAGGGACGATTCTAAATTAACTGATTTACAATCCTCTTCAATTTTTCACTAAATGAGATAAGTGACATAAGTAATAGTTCTGTTTGAAAGCTTAGTAGCTACAAAGTAAGTGATAACTCTTTTCAACTCTATCAGTAGTCAGGTTGTAAATGTGAAATTTATTTCTCCTCTTCACCGTCTTGTCGATTTTAGTTAATTAGAAGCGTTCTGGTGAAACTATTGACACAAAGCTCACTGCATCAATTTGACCTCTCTGGTCTCAGCACTCAGCTGACCGAGGCAGTTTAAAGCTAAGTGTACCGTTCTATCTAATTAACAGAAGTAGTAAAGCTTGAATTCCTGAATCAAAGTAGAACACAAAGCAATATAGTACTTCCTTTGTGGAGGCCTTAAGAGCACTTACAAGTTGGTTGAAACAAAGTTCGTGTAGTGATACTTGTCGTAAATGAAAGGAGCTTCAGCTTTTCATACGGATCCTCTAACCTAATTATAGAAGTCAGGTTAAGCTTAAAATTATATAGACCTAGTAATAGTTCGATCTCTAAGTAAACTGCACTCAAAAAGTATTTAGAAAATGTTACCATACGTCAGCTGTGAGCATGTTTGAATCGCAATCGATCAAATATAAATTTAAAACCAGATCGTAAAATCACTTTAAGAGCGTGCATCACATGCCAATCAACTCTGGGATAATCTCCACTAGAAATCGTAAATTTACACGAATACTATTGCATGGGATCATCTTTGACTAAACATTAATGGAGATAAATAGTTAATAGAAGTAATAGAAGTTTTTAATACTGAACATTTTGTTGAAATATTAAATTATATTAGGATAAAAACTGCATTTAAAAGGCTGTTTTTGACTATTTTAGAATGTCTTCACAGACAAGCATTGTGCACAATCTTCATTCCGACATAATAGGGACATAATGTAGTTATTAACAAGAAACTTTGTCACTTTGTCTCCCCATTGTCCTCACGGAAAATTTTGTGTGATCATTCAAATAAGAATGCACATATCGTAGGTATTTTCTTTTCTTTTTTGCTCCCATACCTCGCGCGAACCGGGAGATGAGTTGGGCCTGCTATTATAACACAATGTTACTATCTTTATTATAAGAATAGCAATATTACCACAAAAGCTTTGAAACACTTAACCCTTCTTATTTTTAACTAGATTATTGTTTATATTAATTATGTAGAGTAGACCTAATGTTGTTTACGTCCATCACGACTCATTACCCCTGCGAAAAGATTATTAGGAAAACCAAGTTTATCACTTTGGAAAAAACACTTTGTTTTTTAGTAAGGAAAGTTAAGATTTTATGAGTAAAGAAATATTAAAGAAAAATATATGTTTATAGATCTATTGGATTGCAATTACTTGCTCTACACTAGGTGGTCAAGTTATTTAAATAAACTTTAAGGTTTGATTTTAATTACGATGCAATGTTATTTTTAATTTCTGTTAACACCGTGTGGGAAACATATGTAACAACTAGTTACTGACCAGTTTGTGACTTCAATCACTAACCAGGACAATCACAGTTGAGAGTAACCCCTTGGTTGAAAGGTCTAAAAAGTATTTTCTTTGGTCAAATTATATTGAGTTCTTCAATGAACGTAAACAGCAGGTCGACTAGACGGATGGTGTGCTAAGGAAGGGTTGGCCACACAGAGAGTACTTGGAGGTAAAATCAACTGCTTATATATTGTGCAAATAAGCAGGAATGGCCGCAATAATAGTTTGCGTGACTCTGTCTTGAAAGCAGGGTTGATCTCACGGATAGTATTCAAAGGCAGCATCGGCCACACAGTTAATGTACAGTAGCCCCATGGCTTCTTTGGTGCTGACTGACAGCTCACAGCTGATAGTTGACGGTTTTGAAAAGTTACCGGACAAAATTATGTATCCCTACGCCGAACCATATGATCTCCAAAAAACATGTGTTTAGCAGCTGTCACTTCTGACAGTCAAAATTTAGGTATATACCTAAATGTTGATTGTCAGAAGTCAGCTGTGAACTGTCAGTTAGCACCAAAGAAGCCCTGGGGCTACTGTACAGATACTGTATTGGCCTCACGGATAGTGTTCTAGGATAGGATTGCGCCGCACACAGTGTGTGCGTAGCTCTGAGCCAAAATGAAAGTTGTGTTGTTATTACGTATATCTTATCAAAAGACATTTGATCAAATTGAACTGTCTTCACTCAGAATATTTGTAAACACAGGCCTACGAACTTTATTAAATTATCTCCTCCTCATTCTATCCACGTAAAAGATATTATAAGCCAGTGATGACTTTTCCCCTCAGGACCACATCAGACCAGCGCCATCATCACAATATTATTTGGTTGAAGGTAAATGGATTAAGAGCGAATGAACACACTTATTTTCCTGAATGTGTCTCTATTATTATCAATCCCTCTATCCCATCGTCCTGAGGACAATGTGAACATTACACCTCAAAGGTCTGGGAACAGGAATGGGAAGAGGATCGGTTATCTTAGGTTTGCTGAATGCGGCCATCTTCCGCTCTCACTCGCACTTAATGACTTTCCATTAAATTTAACATCTCATCTTCACCAAAAGTTTCTTGCGGCATCTATTCCCCTTCAAATGAATAGTGCTGACGAAATAATTGTTTTCCTATACGTATCTGGCACCTCAGGCTGGTTTGTGAACATTCCATTACAATAGAGTTTTTTCTCGCAACTATGCGGTGAATCGACATTTACAAAATGCATCAGGACTTTGATCTTGAGAACATTAATCACATACATCTACTGCAATATGGAGCTATTATGTAGGGTGACTGTGAGATGAAATGGAGGACCTACATTTTAACGTGGGATCCGAACCACGGTGGAGGCCTGGCATTCCTCACATTCACAAGTTGTGATTAATACACGTCTTGTCAGAGGTGAAGGAAGGGTTTGGCAATCAGATAAATCTGTGCCGGGACCGAGGATTGAACCCCGGACCGCTAGCACAGAAGTCTGACACCTTACCCCTAGACCACCAGGTCACCTAAATACAAAATTGTAAATGAGGAGAAAAAGTTGTCGTTAAATTCTAGAACATTCTTGACAGATATTCTAGGTATATTGTCATGTGAAGAAAATTATGTTTGTACTGAAGCAGTATTTGATTTATTTTGAGCAAAAAAAGTATCAATAATAATCATAAAAACTGCAAAAAAAAAACACTTACCTTTTCTCGCATCCCCTAAATCCCCACCTTAACCCCCCCCCCCCCCACCTGGGGCTAGATCTATGAGATAGTATCATATAAGCACGTAACGGTAGGCACGTGATCTAAACGTTGCTGGTGAAGGGGAGAGCAGGGTTTGAATCCCGGCCGAATGAGATGAAGGTGTTTTTCCCTAAATGGTTTTATAACTTAATTTCTAAGCCAATTATATATAGTTACTAGTTAGTTTTTTGGTTTTAATCCGCCTCTTTTTATAGAAATTTAAAAGTAATACTATTATTTATTTCTGAGCTAATTATATTAATAATAGTATTACTTTTTAAAATTTCTATAAAACTGAGGTGGATTAAAACGAATAACTAACTAAACTCCAGCAGTTACTAACGTGGAAGTATGAACAAGGGAGTACCATTTTATAAGGTAGGTACTACGAAAGATTGAAACCGCTATCCTTCAATATTTTGAGGTATCTGACACTTTTAAATGGAATATTTTTTAAGAAATTAGTTGAAAATTCAAATTTGGCACTAATATTTCATTGAAATCGTAATTGATTAAAGCCCTAGACATTTTGAGAACCAATATATATGGTTTATATCGTCTGTGAAAGTAGTTGTAAACAATTCTTTAACAATTTTAAAATCTGGTATTTGTTTGTAAATAATCTGTTTTATATTCATAAGAATTTTCTCGGGTGTGTGTTTAAACACTCTTGTAGCCATTTAAAGGCAGCGAATGGTGATAGGAAGTATATCAGCAAGTTTAAGTAGATTTTAGTTTAGGTGTGTTTGGTGGCTACAGAAGATCTTTAAAAATGGGGGGGCTTAACTGAAAGGGAGTCGGGAGGTCTTGACCAGGTAAAATATTAGATCCTGGATGACTTTTGAAGATACTCGAAGGAGGTATATTTTCCACCTATATATATCAGAGATGGGGAAAGTTATGAATATGATTAAGTATGATAATTGATTTATCTAGAGTTAGGTTTGATAATGACACTGTCACTTTCTAATTTTGTTATTATCTTTAAACGCGTTTTAATTTAATTTAATTTAATTTTAGCACCGCGTCTTACTACCCGTTCGGGTTATACGCTTAAGTACTAAATACACTAATGGATTAGGAATTGGGAAGGTTGAACTTAGAGGAAGTGAACCCGCATTTGCGTGGAGGGAGAGTGGAAAACCATTTAGGAAAAACCACCCTCAGTTCACCCGACCGAGATTCGAACCTCGATCTCCCCGTCCTCGGTGATCTGGCTTAACACGACTGGCGCGTTAGCCAACTACGCCACCAAGGCGGGTTAAACGCGTTTTGATATAGTCCTCAATATTTGGTATTTATAAATACATTACATTTTTATTATTCACCATGAATAAATTAAGATACTATACATTTTAAATAAACAATGTCTACAAAAATTTAATGTTATTAAAATATTCGTAATGATTTTTATATGCTCCTTGTATACAAAAGAAAATATGTAGAGTTACAACATATAGGATTAATATATTTAAAAGTATATTTATACCTGACTTTGATATCAACCCCACAAATACCCTGATCATTTTGATGAACATATGTCTAAAATATCCTTACAGATTATCAGAATCTAATAAGTGAAGTGATGTACTCTACAAAACTACATACACAGCCACACAAGCTAGTTATATTAAAAATATATTAAAAAATCTGAAAAATACTTATGGTTCAAAGATTCTTTATCTTTTCTTTTTTGAAACCTGTATTTCTCAATCTCAGTAGTGGTTTGGATGGAACTATTAATATTTCTAAAAAAAAACTAAGGTATATTCTTAGCTGTGTGTGTATACCTTTTCATATAGGTATCAATATTTAAGAACCTGAATCGATGGCGTAGTAAGCTAACGCGTTAGTTTCGTGTTGAGCTAGACTGCCGAGGATAGGGAGATCAAGGTTCAAATTTTGCTCGGATGAACCGGGAGTGTTTTTTCCTAAATTGTTTTCCACTCTACCTCCACGCAAATGTGGGTTCACTTCATATATATTAAACCTTCTCAATTCTTAACGTATTAGCGTAATTAGTACTTTGACGTACAACCCGAATGCGTAGTAATACGTGGTGTTAAGTATTATTAATATAGAAAATATAATAATATATAATTAGTAGGTTAGAGAAAATTAATCGCATAGTTTTGCTCATTTTATTTTGTAAATAATTAGTATATTATTAATTACACGTAAAATAGGCCTACATATTTAGGCTTAAAAAAATTGATTGCTAGTAATTACTTGAAAGATTTCGTAATAATGTTAGGAGAGATGTTGATCATTGGGTAGTACGTTTTTCCCATAAGTCAAAGTTTTATGTTTATCATTTATTTCCCTTCACATTTAAGTTTAGTGATGAAACTTTATGAGCTTAAAACTGTTAAGGTACTTATAAAAAATGAAGTACAAATTACCTACTTGAAAATCACATAATGAAAGCATATAACATTTTAATTTCCAAATGAAAGCTCCTTTTGAACTTTACCGAGGTAAATACTGTGTTCTAAACTCAAAACAATACTTATTTAATAACAATGGAACATTTTTGATAGCATTTATTGATATTGTTATCGACATACAAATACATCAAGAATGCATTTCTGGGTTTAAAATAACTTCTTTATTAATCTATCACCCAGAAATCGTTTATTTCTTGAAATAGTGCTAACTAACACTAATATTATTTGCTTGTTAAAAGATGATAAATCATAAATATATACAGTACATAAATGCAACTATAATTACTAGATGCTCACAAAATTACATTCCCTAGTAAGAGTGTAATTTTTTTTTTCCTTTCCAACAAGATGAATTAGCTCCGCCCCTAAACTCGAATACTGTATTCTCCCAGCTTGTTGTCGAAGATTGCCGAATGATGACGTAGTAGGTAACGCCCCCTCACGAACAGAACTCGACCTATTGTGCGTCCAGTCGTGACGTAGAACTCTGCTCCTTGTCAACGCATTATTTGGTTCTCATCTGTACTCTGCTCTAGACAATGCGAAAATAACGTCACGTATGGAACATATCGGAACATATACGTTCATATCTGTTTGCGTCATTGTAATAGCTAGGATATGAATAGCCATATTAAAAATGGAACGGAACGGAGCCATAATTATATACTTTTAAGATGACAGGTTTACTGTACCATATTTTATTCAAGGTCGTATTCTATTCTTATAAAAATGACAACAGCTGGCCTTGATGAACAGCGTCATCGCGATGAAGTAACATATTATTTGTTGTATGGGTATCTTGGAGGGCAGGGTTCATTGTTGATATCATAATTAGCGTATTGTATTATTGCAGCATTTCACTTTTCAAGCATTATAATTAGGAAAATCGTGCGTCTTTTTACTTACTAGAGATCACTAAGGTTTCATGTTCCCTCAATAAACACGTGACCTTAAATAAATCACAGGTTTATTAGGCTTTCAATTATGTATATTGGTACACGTGAATGTTGCATGTGACCACCATATCCATTGTTACAAATTTGGTAACATATAGAACAAGCTATTACAACAAATTACTTGACAACTAAGAACCTTAAGAAATAACTCAGTACCATTATTTTCCCCCTCACCAAATAACAAGAGGTTCAGCGACTGTAGAATGTGAAACCAATTACGACAATTTAATTTATTATTGTCTAGTATGCATTAAAATGGTTTAGAGTAAAAGGACAATATCATTTTTGTGAAGTTGATAAATTTAAAAATTCAAACTAAAGACTTACTGAGAGAAAAAAAAACCCACACATAACTAAATCTAAAGGGAAAACATTTATCATATCAAGTTTAGACAAAATACATTTTGTTTAATATATTTTGTACAAGTTTTAAATACATTAAGTAATAATTTGGAAAGTATCCAGTAAACTGTAATAATATACTTGAAAAGTCAGGTCCCTTATTTTAGGCTTGTGGCTTATCATGGCAATAGCTATGTTGTTTTATACCTACCCCCTACATTAAGTGTTCATTTGAGTGGGCACAGCGATAGTTTAAAAAATAACATTTATCGTTTTAAAGACATATAAATGTATTCAAGATGTTATATATCTAATTATACTATAAATTAGTCTATATTAGAGTCTTATCCTGATCAGTGGGCACTCAGAATAAACATCAAGCTCGTCTATTCTGGTTTGGTGGTGGTGGGAAGGTTGTGGTTCAAATCCCTGTCAAGTGTACTAGGAGGGTATTTTTCACACAAATTAAGAAACATTTAATTTTAATCCAACCATTTTTATTCCCAACCCATTAGTGTTATATAATTCAGGTATATCGGGTGGTAGTAAACTTATATTTTGATTTAAATACTTATATAAATTGTTTTTATATCTTATATTTTAACAAAAACATACTTAGGAAGGTTTTAAAGATCAAACAAAAAAGTAAATTTCCACAAACCCAGAGACTTCAAAAAAAAAGTAATGTGCAGTTATGAAAACTTTCAAATAATCAATGTAAAAATTGAGTTCATTTCTAAAACTAAAACTCTATTATTAACAATAGGTAAAAGAAAAAGTCTTGTATTCTAATCGCAACAATGATGATTTAGACAGAAGAATTTTTTAAATTTTAACATCACTCATTAGTTCATAATATGTAGTTCACGCTGTAACACCAAACACAAAAAATAAATGAGTAATGTATTATAGAGGACATCAGTCACTTATCAATATTTATATACTTAATATTGAATTCACGCATGTACTAAATATAGATTTATGAATTATAAAATGCCTAAAGATTTTTGTTAAGTTCGAAATTTAGCTCTTTATATTAGAATAAAATGAGTTTTTACTTTTTAGTTAGACTTAAAAAACAAATCAAAGGTTTTCTTAACATATTTTTAAAATTAATCTTATTTTCTAGTTAGTTAAAGAAATGCCAGTACATGAATACCAAGAGAGTCTAACTGAAAGATTCTAATCCATAAAATATCAACATACTATACATACCATACATACATACTATACATACATACCATACATTACATACATACATACATACATACATTACATACATACATACATACATACATACATACATACATACATATCATACATACATACATACATACATACATACATACATACATACATACATACATACATACATACATAATACAACATACATACAACTACATACATACATACATACATACATACATACATACCTACATATCTTACATACATCATTACATACATACATACATACATACATACTATACATTACATACATACATACATACATATACACCTAATAACGCCGTTTCCCTACGGGGTAGGCATGGAACTGTGCATATAGCTCCAAAAACAACTCCGTACCTGATCCGTCCTCACTAAATTTCTACACACGTCCTTATCCTCAAGGCTGTTTTAAGACCTTCGTAGGCCCTAGGCACTTTTATCTCTGGAGGCCTGCGTGTCCGATATTTTTACTAATTTTTATGCTAATCTCATCGTTTGCACGCATAGAAAACAATTTATGAATCTTGAAAATACTCGCAAATTTTATTGCACCGTGAACGCCTCTGAAACTCTGCTGACACAAAATCCTGGGTCCGCCATTGGTTCGCGACAGGTGTAATGCATTCAGAAAGCAAAGGAACTAGTGAATACGTATTCATTAGATCTCGAAGATGGATTCATTAAAGAGCTTTTATTATTTTCAAGAATGTATGAGGACAAAAAATCTGTAGTATATATTATTCGTGCACAAATCTATGGTAAGCAAATAGCAAATTTTACAAATGTAGACATAACATTCAGAATATATATCTCCATTTTCGAAACAAGTGCTGAAGGTGAAAAAGGCTTTTCAAATATTAAATTATTGATTAAATAATCTCTGATCAATAATGGTGCAGCAACGATTGTCTCTTTAATTACTTTCAATTGAAAATAATGTTATGGTACAATTGACAATCGACAATAGACGACATAATTTCCGAATGTGTATAAACAAAATGTCGTAAAGTTGAACATTTAAACATTAAACTGAAAGTATCTACTAGACCTACACTACTGTGTCAGTGATTTTATCAGTGAGGCTGTTGAGAAAAGAGAACAAAATTATTGTTTTTGTCATTCAAATATCAAATAAATATTTTTAATCAAAGTTTGCTGTTTTTTATTTGAGATTTTTTTATCTACGTATTTTTTCAAGTGAAATAGTGTAGGTCTTAAAAGATTCGTAGGTCTTAGGCACTGTGCCTAGTCGGCCTAATGGATAATTCGGCCCTGCCTACCTATCCTTGCATCCTCCCATAGCTCCAACAAACCATACACCGCGTGACAAATACTCTTTTATTCCTAAAACTATTAATGTTTCTCTTTTTCCCACATTCTTTTACAACATTTAACAACGTCTTACAGTGGCCTACCCCTTCCTATTGATTCACATACTCTACGGTTATATAGATTTATCTGATTGCCAAACCCTTCCTTCACCTCTGACAAGACGTGTATTAATCACAACTTGTGAATGTAAGGAATGCCAGGCCTCCACCGTGGTTCGGATTCCACGTTAAACTGTAGGTCCTCCATTTCATCTCACATTCACCCTACCATTGCACATTAGCGTAAGTGTGTATAACCCGAACGGGTAGTAAGACGCGGTGCTAATAATAATAATAATAATCATCATCTACGGTTATATATCCACACTCATCTTCTGAACAGACCCAGACCAACGTAAGACAAATTGTAATAGTTGGTTTTGTCACCCAAGTTGAGTCAGTGTACAAGTTTCAACTTTCTAGGCGCAGCGAAAGTGGTTGGAATCCTGTTATATATTTGAGGATTTTCTTCTTTTTTTCACCGTGTCATAATACACGTTCAGGTTATAAGCATATATTAATTACGTTAATCCTCTAGGGAATTAAGGTATAATTTTAGAGGAAGTGTACTAGTATTTTCATGTAGGAAGATCTATAAACCATTTAGGAAAACACCCTCAATACACCCAACCAGGATTTGAGCCTTGATATCCCAATCACCAAGAATTCAATTTAACGAGAGTGACACGTTTGACCACGCCACCATTGACATGGACTAGGAATAGATACTTACCAACTTAAAGTAATAGAAGAGTTTTAATTATTAAAACTGGTATTGGTTTGAGCTAAATAACGCTGGTGTTAATATGGGAATATTATGAGATAATGAGAGGTGCAAGTGAGTCAAATCGGCTTGTGGGTGGGATGGGGGGGTTGTCCCAAGTGCTGTCAGCCCAACATGTGCCTGGAGTTGTGCTGATGATCTTGAGTCATGCCTGTCAGAGAGGATGATGCAACCCATCATATCCTTAATTGGACATCTCTAATTGGTCTCCTAGAGTTCCTCATCCCGTAGCCCAGTAGAGTTGTCGGTCAAGTACTGATTAAGTACCGTTTATGAGCTGGTGTGTCACTGAATTAATAGTTTCATGTTCGTTCATTAATATTATTGATCTCCTCTATAGTTTATGTCTTATTAGAACATTGTGGGTTTGAACTGTCCCGCACTTAGTTTTATACTACAAGAACATTGTTGTTTTGAACTGTCCCACACGTAGTTTTATACTACAAGAACATGGCTGGTTTGAACTGTCCCGCACGTAGTTTTATACTACAAGAACATGTTTGGTTTGAACTGTCCCATACGCAGTTTTATACTACAAGAACATGGTTGGTTTGAACTGTTCCATACGTAATTTTATACTACAAGAACATGGTTGGTTTGAACTGTCCCACGCGTAGTTTTATACTACAAGAACATGGTTGGTTTGAACTGTCCCGCACGTAGTTTTATACTACAAAAACATTGTTGGTTTGAACTGTCCCGCACGTAGTTTTACACTACAAGAACATGGTTGGTTTGAACTGTCCCGCACGTAGTTTTATACTACAAGAACATGATTGTTTTGAACTGTCCCGCACGTAGTTTTATACTACAAGAACATGGTTGGTTTGAACTGTTCCGCACGTAGTTTTATACTACAAGAACATGGTTGGTTTGAACTGTTCCACACGTAGTTTTATACTACAAGAACATGGTTGGTTTGAACTGTCCCACACGTAGTTTTATACTACAAGAACATGGTTGGTTTGAACTGTCCCGCACGTAGTTTTATACTACAAGAACATGGTTGTTTTGAACTGTCCCGCACGTAGTTTTATACTACAAGAACATGGTTGGTATGAACTGTCCCGCACGTAGTTTTATACTACAAAAACATCGTTGGTTTGAACTGTCCCGCACGTAGTTTTATACTACAAGAACATGGTTGGTTTGAACTGCCCCGCACGTAGTTTTATACTACAAGAACATTATTGTTTTGAACTGTCCCGCACGTAGTTTTATACTACAAGAATATGGTTGGTTTGAACTGTTCCACACGTAATTTTATACTACAAGAACATGGTTGGTTTGAACTGTTCCACACGTAGTTTAATACTACAAGAACATGGTTGGTTTGAACTGTCCCGCACGTAGTTTTATACTACAAGAACAAGGTTGGTGTTAACAGTCCCACACGTAGTTAACACCTTTTAAGAATATTGAGTGTTTGTTAATGTTTTGAACTGTCACCTACGTAGTTTTATACTACAAGAACATGGTTGGTTTGAACTACCCCGCACGTAGTTTTATGCTACAAGAAAATAGTTGGTTTGAACTGTCCTGCACGTAGTTTTATACTCTAAGAACAAGGTTGGTTTTAACAGTCCATACGTAGTTAACACCTTTTAAGAATATTGAGTGTTTGTTAATGTTTTGAACTGTCACCCACGTAGTTAACACCTTGTAAGAATATTGAGTGGTTATTAATGTGTTTTACCTGCCACCATCTTAGTTAACATATTGTAAAAAGATTGAGTGCTTGTTAAATTATTTGACCCGTCACCCACATAGTTAACAAGTTGGAGGAACATTGAGTGTTTGTTAATGGGTCACCATCTTAGTTAACATATTGTAAAAACATTGAGTGCTTGTTAAATTATTTGACCTGTCACCCACATAGTTAACAAGTTGTAGGAACATTGAGTGTTTGTTAATGTGTCACCATCTTAGTTAACATCTTGTAAGAAGATTGAGTGTTTGTTGAATTATTTGACCTGTCACCCACATAGTTAACAAGTTGTAGGAACATTGAGTGTTTGTTAATGTGTCACCATCTTAGTTAACATCTTGTAAGAAGATTGAGTGTTTGTTGAATTATTTGACTTGTCACGCGTGTAGTAATTGCTTGATCCTAAGAATGTACCCTTAGGTAAAGTTTTTAATCCACATTTAATTGAAAATGTTAGTAAAATAATAATTTGTCAAATATAAAAGCCCCCAAACTTCATCATTTTTCCTCCTAAGCCATGTTTGTTGTGTGTGGTTAGAGTAGTAGCTCAAGTAACTTGTTAACCCGTGGGTACATATTATGGAGGCACGAAGATGCGGCCCCTGTTGCGCTATATTTACCCCGTTATCAAAGACTTGTTGCGACTCTGGTACAAGGAATAGCTGATAACGTATGACAGCTTGCCTTAAGATCATAACGTTTCCTTTTACAAGTTTGATTCGATATCATCTATCAATCATGTTTTAATATATAAAAACTACATCCATACACGAATACTAGACCAACTTTTGTAGTGGAATCAAACTAGATCACTAAAGAAAAGCTCCTAGTTTAGATTCCAATATATGTTGCTTTCTCCGCGTCTTACTACTCGTCCGGAATACCCCCTTATTCATACTCATGAGGAAAGGATGAGGAAGGTGAATTTAGAGTAATAGTATTCGCATTTGCCTGAAAGGAGATAAATAAAATATTCCCAGAACATACAAGCCGAGATTCTAGCATTGACATTTCATCCCTGGAAAACTATACAAGATGAGACTGTCATCTTTGCCTGTGTGCCCACCAGTACTTGTATATTCCAAGGCAAGAATTTACTTCTAGATTAATTGAGATATATCTGCTAGCAAAGTTGACAAACATCTTTATAAAACAATAACATTTAAATAATTAATAAGTCCCAGGTGAAGTTATTGGTTATCACGTCTAATAAATTATGCAGTGTTCAACGTTTATTTCTATATCATTATTTTTAATATATTTAAATCCAGCTAATATATAAAATATCATATTTGTCACTATACTACATAAATTTAAATCAAATGAGGTGATTAGTTATAGGACCGCAAATATAAGGAGTCCAGAATCACTTGTTCTTCCCCTGTCATACTGTTTTGCCTAAATAAATCAAATATTTTTCCAGTAAGACAAAGAGCATAATTTTCTTCACATGTTGATATTAGCAGTTCTTTAATATCTGTCATGTGCATGTAACCATTTAATAAGAAAACTTTAAATGAAGGGTGAACGTTGTCATTAAGTTACAGGACAACCTTGACAGATATTCAAGAACTGTAGATACCACCGTGTGAAGAAACTAAACGCTAATATTTTTACTGAGGAACTATTTTATTTATTTTGGCCAAAAAAAATTTTCTATAAAAAATATATAAAAAAACACTACTTTTTTCTCACTTTTCTTACATCTCCACCTTAATGTCTTAAATGTGTCGGTGGCACGTATGGGACTTTCTTAAGTACAGTATTTATTCAAGTCAAGGTTAATTACCACACAACTGTGAGGATTAATGATTCTTATAAATCAAATATATCTACTTAGTTTTAAATATAAAATGTTCATAAGTTTGTAAAAATATAGTCGCATCGCCACATAAATAACTTTTATCATACAGTTTAAAAATTTGCATACACTATTTTCATATATTCATAATCACGTGGTATTCAGGCTATCTCTTTGGTCTTGCGGTTCCAATTTTTTATATCATCACGTCTTACCACTATTGTTCAGGTTATACGCTTATATGATATTTCTATAATGAGGTATGGATGAGAAATGAACTATTTTAGAGCCAATATACCCGACATTTGCGTGGAAGGAGAGTGGGAAACAATTTAGAAAAAACCCTCAGTATACCAGACCAGTATTTGAACGCCAATCATCATCTTCAGGCCTATATAATGAGATTGACGCCTTGGACTATTCCGCCACTGAAGTGGGTTTTATTTTGTTAGCAGCAACACTAGCATTGGATTGTTGTTTATTCTAAGTGTACCTTCTACAACTTTTAAAAGGCTGTGTCTAAGATAATCTGATTATAGTTAGCTTACATATTTTTTCCAGCCATCTTAAAGCTTTTAGAAATGTCCAACCAAGCAGAACTATTGTATGAATAATACTAAATAAATAGTTTCCTCGAGATGTTCTGGTGAGCTTACCTCACACAGGACGTGACAAACATCCCAACATCCTCGCGGGTTGTCCCAAGGTCACACGGAAGTGTCCGGTTAAATTTATAGCCATATTTTTCCTTTTAGGATCTTCTCAATAGTCATAAAGCTCGTTCATAGCTGGGATGCAACGTTCTCCAAACCTGATTGAAATATACGAGAAAGTGTTTAAGGGACTCGAAGGAATAAAGAGAAAGTTTGAACAATCTTCCAGAGACAGGTTTGTTGTCTCGTCAATATAACACCTTCCACCGCTCACCGCGGATGAAAACAATTTATTTACGGGTAATAAAGTAACATCTTCAAACTATTTTACATAATTTTAAATATTTCCCACACCAAGTCTTACTGTCTGGGATATCAGTATAGTTACACTGATGATAGACTATACATCCACTCCACGTGGAATATATGTAGTAAACTATTTTAATCAAAATACTCACACTATACATGGACGGGATTAAAACTATAGGCTTCCCATCAAAAGCAAACTGAACTAACCCACCTATGGGGGCCGCACGGTCTAACGCGCTACTCTCGCAGTAGACTAGACTGCCGATGATGGGGATATCGAGGTTCGAATTTCGGTCGGGTGTATTGAGGCTGGTTTTGCGAAAACGGGGTTACACTCTTCCTCCATGCAAATGCGGGTACACTTGTTCTAAATATAGCCTTCCTCATCCCTAAAACTATTGGTTTAGTTAGTACGTAGGTGTATAACTCGAACGAGTAGTAAGACGACAAAACGGGCTTGGCGTTTATTCCACGTACTGTAACAAGCCATGCGTGTATTAAATTCCTTTGAATTTTATTAGTTTTATTACTATTATCACCGCGTATTACTACCCGTTCGGGTTGTACGCACTTAAGCTAATGTGTAATGATAGGGTGATTGTGAGATGAAATGGAGGATCTACAGTTTAACGTGGGATCCGAACCACGGTGGAGGCCTGCCATTCCTCACATTCACAAGTTGTGATTATTACGTCTTGTCAGAGGTGAAGGAAGATTTTGGCAATCAGATAAATCTGTGCCGGGACCGAGCATTGGACCCCGGACCCTCAGCATAGAAGTCTGACACCTTACCCCTAGACCACCAGGTCATCTTCCTTTGAATGATACTCTTATTATATTAATAAGTGTAGAACCACTAATAAAACTATTAATAAAATTAATATGAATAGTTCATTTTAAATAAATATATATTTGGTCTTCCACCACAAACGTATTTCAAGTTACTATAACGTTTAAATCTAAGTTTTTAAAATAATTTAAAAATAATCGATAGCTTATATAAAAACAACCTTTCAAAAATTACCAATATATAATTATTAAAAAGAATGTTGTTCGACAAGGTTAATATTGGTTTGCCTATTATATCCTTAGAAAAAGATATAGATATACGTTATAGTACATTTATGCAACTATATATTTCCAAAATTCTCTAAATTATGTCTTAAGACCTTGTATCATGTTATGTGAGTTACGGCCTCTATTAATTTCTTTTACTGTTCCCTGTGATATGGACCCAGCAAAAATATCCCGACTTGTTTTAAACGCCGTCAAAACATTGGCCTTTGCAGTTAGTGACCGATAGATTGACTCTTCGGAGGACATCCAAGATTACACGTAAAAGCGATTCAGATTTGGTGCTCGCTGTCTCATAAAACCCCAGAAACTTTCCTTCTATTTCGAGATTCTATGTGACAGTTCTGAAGTAGTGAAAACTTGTTCCTGGACAGAAATATCAGATGTATCGTCCACGATGATTGCGTCGTGTCTTGCATCAGTGATCCGAAAAGTCAAAATACGTAGCACGTGATGGCTCATGATCTTCAGAATCTCATTGAAAACTTCATGATAATACCAATTCAATTAATCCTAATCCATCCATATCTTTAAAATTGGGTGGTTTTCTCACCACAGCCTAAAAAAAGCTAACAAAGTTGCCTGACTCATTGGTGTGCCCACGAATTTCGGGTCTTTGATTTCCATAAACTTTAGGGATGATATTATCTTAATCAACGATATCCTGTTTTCTTTCATCTATATTTTTCTAGCATTAGAAATGTTTCAGGAAAAATCCACACCAGCGTTAATGAGCCCCAACCTTAAGATGGGGTGCTAGTGAGCGCCAGTTTAGTGCATTAATTTTGCAGTTTTTATAGCATAAACATTTTTTAGCAAAAATAGATCAATATTTCTTCTATAGAAACATAGAGTTTAGGTTTCTGCACATGCTAATCTCAAGAGTTCTTGAATATCTCTCATGAGCATAGCGGCATTTGGTGACAAACTTTTTAAATGCAGAAAAAAAGTTGTCACTAAATTCCAGGACACCCTTGACATATATTAAAGAACTGTAGTGTTCCGCATGTGCGGAAAACTAAACTCTATAGAAGAAATATTATATTTATTTTGGCCAAATAAATGTTTATGCTGTAAAAACTTCGAAAATACTGCCCTATACTCACGCTCACTAGCACCCCATCTTAAGACATATTCTCGGTGGTATTTTGAGCTTTAATGTTTTTGAATTTTGCAAGCTACTTTTTTCAGTTTTGGAAACCTGATTTAATGAAAGACAATTAAAATTCAGATGAAAAAGTAATACATTTTTTTATGCTGATTCGAGAATCTTACAAAAACTGCGTCCTTCTATTTTTAATATTCCAACCATGGGTAAGATTTCGGCCAGTGAGACTGGAAATTTATTTTATAGACGCTATGTCCTTGTCCTCCAGTAATTTATGGTTGAGGAGGAGGCCTACCAGCTACTGTCATTGACGTCCGTGCAGGAATTCCATCCTGTGTCTACTAAAGTTCTTTCTCTGACTCATTGATGACACTTATTCCCTTTCACTTGAGGTTGTTTTTTTTATAAACTTATCCATGTGGGTATTTTTACTTGCAATGACTAATGTTTTTGAATACATTACTTTTACATACAGTAATAACTGTATTCTTTTTTGAAATGAGTCAAAATATTATACAATAGTTCACACAAAATACCGTTAAAAAGAATATCTATACATTTTAGACAAATACACATTTGCACACTGATATTAAACTGAACCGAACTAGCACTAGCAAAATAATCTAATATATGCAGTATAGATTGCCAATAGCTATACAAGAATGTTAGATCTTTCTAGATTACGCCTGTATATTATCATGTGCAGCGTACTCCACTACTAGCGCTCCTGCCCGTGATTTATTATAATTCTATTTGACGGGTTATTTTAAATCTAAGTGCTCTTTTCATAGTAAAGCGAATGGTTTAGTTTGTCGAAGGAACCTATAGCTGTAAAGTATCCCTGTGCTAACAGTTGTAAAGTATCCCTGTGCTAATAGTTGTAAAGTATCACTGTGCTAACAGTTGTGAAGTATCCCTGTGCTAACAGTTGTAAAGTATCACTGTGCTAACAGTTGTGAAGTATCCCTGTGCTAACAGTTGTGAAGTATCACTGTGCTAACAGTTGTGAAGTAGCCCTGTACTAACAGCTGTGAAGTATCCCTGTGCTAACAGTTGTAAAGTATCCCTGTGATAAGAGTTTTGAAGTATCCCTGTGCTAACAGTTGTAAAGTATCACTGTGCTAACAGTTGTGAAGTATCCCTGTGCTAACAGTTCTAAAGTATCCCTGTGCTAATAGTTGTGAAGTATCACTGTGCTAACAGTTGTGAAATAGCCCTGTACTAACAGCTGTAAAGTATCCCTGTGCTAACAGTTGTGAAGTACCCCTGTGCTAACAGTTGTGAAGTATCCCTGTGCTAACAGTTGTGAAGTATCCCTGTGCTAACAGTTGTGAAGTATCCCTGTGCTAACAGTTGTGAAGTATCCCTGTGCTAACAGTTGTAAAGTATCCCTGTGCTAACAGTTGTAAAGTATCCCTGTGCTAACAGTTGTAAAGTATCCCAGTGCTAACAGTTGTAAAATATCCCTGTGCTAGCAGTAGTGAAGTATCCCTGTGCTAACAGTTGTGAAGTATCGCTGTGCTAGCAGATGTGAACTAACCATGTGCTAACAGTTGTAAAGTATCCCTGTGCTAACAGTTGTAAAGTATCCCTGTGCTAGCAGTTGTGAGGTATCCCTGTGCTAACAGTTGTAAAGTATCCCTAAGCTAACAGTTGTGAAGTATATCTGTGCTAACAGCTGTAAAGTATCCCTGTGCTAACAGTTGTAAAGTATCCCTGTGCTAGCAGATGTGAAGTAACCATGTGCTAACAGTTGTGAATTATCCCTGTGCTAACAGTTGTGAAGTATCCCTGTGATAACAATTGTGAATTATCACTGCCGTGCTAACAGTTGTGAAGTAACCTTGTGCTAACAGTTGTGAAGTAGCCCTGTACTAACAGCTGTAAAGTATCCCTGTATTAACAGCTGTAAAGTATCCCTGTGCTAACAGTTGTAAAGTATCACTGTGCTAACAGTTGTGAAGTATCCCTGTTCTAACAGTTGTGAAGTAGCCCTGTACTAACAGCTGTAAAGTATTCCTGTGCTAACAGTTGTAAAGTATCCCTGTGCTAACAGTTGTAAAGTGTCACTGTGCTAACAGTTGTAAAATATTCCTGTGCTAACAGTTGTAAAGTATCTCTGTGCTAACAGTTGTAAAGTATCCCTGTGCTAACAGTTGTAAAGTATCACTGTGCTAACAGTTGTAAAGTATCCCTGTGCTAAAAGTTGTGAAGTATCTCTGTGCTAACAGTTGTAAAGTAACCCTGTGCTAACAGTTGTAAAGTATCCCTGTGCTAACAGCTGTAAAGTATCCCTGTGCTAACAGTTGTGAAGTATCCCTGTGCTAACAGTTGTAAAGTATCCCTGTGCTAACAGTTGTAAAGTGTCACTGTGCTAACAGTTGTGAAGTATCCCTGTGCTAACAGTTGTAAAGTATCACTGTGCTAACAGTTGTGAAGTAGCCCTGTACTAACAGCTGTAAAGTATCCCTGTGCTAACAGTTGTAAAGTATCCCTGTGATAACAGTTGTGAGGTATCCCTGTGCTAACAGTTGTAAAGTATCCCTGTGCTAACAGTTCTGAAGTATCCCTGTGCTAATAGTTGTGAAGTATCGCTGTGCTAGCAGATGTGAACTAACCATGTGCTAACAGTTGTAAAGTATCCCTGTGCTAACAGTTGTAAAGTATCCCTGTGCTAGCAGTTGTGAGGTATCCCTGTGCTAACAGTTGTAAAGTATCCCTAAGCTAACAGTTGTGAAGTATATCTGTGCTAACAGCTGTAAAGTATCCCTGTGCTAACAGTTGTAAAGTATCCCTGTGCTAGCAGATGTGAAGTAACCATGTGCTAACAGTTGTGAATTATCCCTGTGCTAACAGTTGTGAAGTATCCCTGTGATAACAATTGTGAATTATCACTGCCGTGCTAACAGTTGTGAAGTAACTTTGTGCTAGCAGTTGTGAAGTATCCATGTGCTAGTAGTTGTGAATTATCCCTGTGCTAACAGTTGTAAAGTATCCCTGTACTAACAGTTGTAAAGTATCCCTGTGCTAACAGTTGTAAAGTATCCCTGTGCTAGCAGTTGTGAGGTATCCCTGTGCTAACAGTTGTAAAGTATTCCTGTTCTAGCAGTTGTAAAGTATTCCTGTGCTAACAGTTGTAAAGTATCCCTGTGCTAACAGTTGTAAAGTATCCCTGTGCTAGCAGTTGTGAGGTATCCCTGTGCTAACAGTTGTAAAGTATTTCTGTTCTAGCAGTTGTAAAGTATTCCTGTGCTAACAGTTGTAAAGTATCCCTGTGCTAACAGTTGTAAAGTGTCACTGTGCTAACAGTTGTGAAGTATCCCTGTGCTAACAGTTGTGAAGTAGCCCTGTACTAACAGCTGTAAAGTATCCCTGTATTAACAGCTGTAAAGTATCCCTGTGCTAACAGTTATAAAGTATCCCTGTGCTAACAGTTGTGAAGTATCTCTGTGCTAACAGTTGTAAAGTAACCCTGTGCTAACAACAGTTTCCCTATGCCACAGTGTTCACGAGCCATGGTGCAGAATACACGCCGTCAGGAGGTCCAGTCTACGTCAATCCAGATGCTGCCGCTATGCAGGCGGCTGCTGCTATGCAACGCCAGAACGAGGCTGTCGAGCTTCTCACGCAAACAGTTTACGGATTCCTCGACTTCACGACGACTATCGGCAACACTGTGATGGTGTTCTCACCTCAGAGCGCGCCACCAGGTATGTAGTGTGTGCACTGTTTCAGCAGGATGTAACAATTAGAGGTGTATCTTGGTTCAAGGGAAATATAACTGACGATTTTACAGCTATAACTGTTTTCTCTAAGTATTCTAACTATGTAGTCATATTTAAATAAACACAAAAACAACTTCCATGTAATTAATTTAGCACCGTGTCTTACTACCCGTTTTGGTTACACACTTAATTACTAATTACGCTAGTGGATTAGGGATTGTGAAGGTTTAACATAGAGTAAGTTAACCCGCATCTGCGTGGAGAAAGAGTGGAAAAACATTTAGGAAAAACCACCCCCAGTTCACCCGACTGAGATTCGAACATCAATCTCCCCGTCCTTGGCAATCTAGCTAACAGGAAACTAGTGCGTTAGCCACTACGCCACCGAGGCGGGTAAACTTCCATGTAGAACTTGTATTACGACTAGGGGCCTGTGGCTTTCAACACAACTTATTCAATATATAATATTTAAGCGATAATATTAAACGAAGAAGAATATTATTTTATTATTTTCCATTCTGTAAAGAGGCAATCATTTACTTGCTTTGTTGAAGAAAACTATGTAAATTATGATTTTAAATTAACCCAATTAATATCCATGATACAAAATATGTATTCAAAATGGGGGGGGGGGGGGGCGAGGGATTTGGAGAGTAATTAAAGTGGAAATAAGAAAATAATACGGCCAATAAATGCAGGCTATTAATAGGTCAGTAAGTTGTTGATATCTCGCCGGCTTTCAAAGAATGTAAAACTCAGAATATTCAAACAATAATTTTACCGGTTGTTCTATGGGTGTGAAACGTGGTCTCTTATCATACATGACAAAACAAATTTAGAATGTTTGAAAACAGGGTGCTTAGGAAGGTATTTGGTCCATAAAGGGATGAGGCTACTTGGGAATGGAGGAGTTTACATAATGATGAGTCACATACCCTGTACTAATGACAAAACATTATCAGGATAATCAAGTCTCATAGGCTACAGTGGACAGGACAGCAGACTATAGAACCTTGTTCAGGGTACTGACTGGCAAACCCAATGGGAAGATAAAATTGGGAAGACCTAGACGAAGATGGGAGGATAACATTAGAATGGACCTGAAAGAGATAGGCTATAATTAAATGGACTGGATCGAACTAACTCTAGATATGGATAGATGGCGTATTTTTGTAAGTGCGGCAATTAACTTTCGCGTACCTAATGCCATAGAGTAATTAAGTGACTAAATAATTAAGTGTAGTTTAAATAAATTAATAAATATTTTTATTCCTTAAACTGTGTAGCCTTATTATATAAGTTGTAGTTAAATAAATAAATATATATATCAATTTTGAGTGTTTAGCAGTTATTTACTCCTTTAGACTGAGCGTTAAGTCTGTAATTTATTGAAGACTGTTTACCTCAAAATGATGGCAAACAATATATACATATGTTATGTGTTTCATTATAGTGATGATGTGAAACTACACATTTAATATAGCTAAATGGACCCTATTAAGGTGGGTATTTAAGGGACGTGAGGAATGGTCAGTTTTTTTAACAGTTTTTATATCAACATTTTTTTGGGCTAGAACGAATAAAATATTAGTTCACTAAACAAATAGTTTAGTTTTCCTCACATAGTGATATTAACATTTGTTGAGTATCTGTCATGAGAATAGCGGTATTGGATGACCACCTCTTTAAAAGAGGATAAAAAGTTGTCATTAAATCCAGGACACCCTCGACAGATATTTAGGAACTGTTGGGATCACCATGTGGAGGAAATTAAAATCCAGGTTTGTACTGAAGCAATATTTTATTTATTTTGACCAGGAAAATGTTTTGATACAAATATGCAAAAACACTTACCTTAAGGTGGGGTGCTAGTGAGCGTGAGCTTATGGCAGTATTTTTCAAGTTTTAATAGCATAAAATAATGTTGGCCAAAATAAATAAAATATTTCTTCTATAGAAATAGATTTTAGTTTTCAGCACATGCTAATAACAGCTTTTCTTGAATATATGTCAAGGGTGTCCTGGAATGTTGTGACTTTTCTCTTTATTTAAAAAGTTTGTCACCAAATACCCCTATTCTCATGTCAATGTCAGATATTCAAGAACTGTTGATATTAGCATGTGCAGAAAGCTGAACTCTATGTTTATATGGAGTAAATATTTGATTTATTTTGGTCAAAAAATGTTTATGCTGTAAAAACTGCAAAATTAATGCACTAAACTCACGCTAACTAGGGCCCTACCTTAAGCTTATTTTCGTAATTTTGTTGGAAATGTTAATTGTCTCCCGACAAAAGTAAAAATATAATTTTTAGCCATGCTTTTATTGTGAGTGCTTATTCATCCAAATAGATATTTATATTTCTAATGTGTTTGTAAACCTGTTGGTAAAGCTAGACAGAAGCTAAGCTTCTTGTTTCAGCAAGAAGCCTAATACCAAAGTAGCCATTTATTAACTAAACTCGAAGAACAGTGAGTATTCGTGCTTTATTTCTGGATTTTTCAAGTTGGTATCAATAGCTTGAGGTCCACACAAAGACTCTTCAAGTGTCTTTGCTCTTAGATAATTAGATTTTTACTAATCATGCCCTTCCAGAAAGAGCATAGTTACTCCTATAATTTATATGCTTCAAAATGCAAAGCAAAGTAATTTCTTAAACCTTATTTTTATTTTGTTTACTATATTTTATCAATTTGGTTTTAGTAAAACTTTTGACAGCAGTTACATTATCTTATATCTGTACTTAGGCTCATTGCTGGCACTCTTTTGCTTGTGTAGTTAGCATATTCAAGTTCTAGAATCTAGATTATCATGAGATTACCCTAATGGTGACTATTTATAGAGCAGTTAACCTTTATTCCTACAACCGTTGCAACAACATTGCTGGTTTTATAAAAGTCACAGATGATGTCTATGTTTTTCAAAAGTTCTTGGACGGAAAAATGTATATTCTCTAGAATATACATCAACTAACTATTATTGATGAAATAAACTATACTGTTTCTATCAGTCACTAAGGGAGTAGCACGCATCTCTGACTTTCTCTTTTACAATAGTAAATCGCATATTGTCTTTTTTTACTTTCTCTCTATCTTACAGGTAGAGAAAGTATGGTGATCGTCAAAAAAATCGAGCTCGAGATTTTGATGAATCTTGACGTTTCATGACTCCCTGAATCCGAAAAAGTGGTTTTTGAATTTCCGTCTGTCTGTCTGTCTGTCTGTCTGTACCTCCAACTAGAGCCTAAACTATTTTACCGATTGAGCTGAAACTTGATATCTAGGGTTTTCATAGGGTTGCCCCGAGGGGTTTTTGGAATTGGATATCTACCCTAAAATTAAGGGTAGTTTACTGAAGGGAAAAAAGAGAAAAAGTTGATTTTCTCAAAATCGGCTCTAACGATTTTGATTAAATTTCATTTATGAACATTAATAAATATTACAAACAAAATGACTACTCTCATTATTTCGGCAAAATCGCTTTAAGGGCTCCGGTCTGATGCGTAAATTAACATTTTTTATAATAGCTCCGAAACTATTTGAGATATGAAATTACTTAGCATTACAAATATATATATATATTTATAATACAAATATTTTATTCGAAACATATTTTTATAAAATCAATAATTTTCATTCTATACGCAATTATATATATATTTTTAGCTTTTTGGACATTAAAGCTTAAGTATTGCGATCGTAAAAAAAACTAACCTGAAATGTTGATGGATTTCAACGTCTCATGACCCCCCGAACCCTAAAAAATAGTCTTTGCAATGCCGTCTGTCTGTGTGTCTATAAAAACTTAAAATTAAGGGTAGTTTACTGAAGGGCGAAAAGAGAAAAATTTAGTTTTCTCAAAATATGCTCAAACGATTTTGATTAAAATTCGTATCTAGGCGTTGATTAAGATTATAAATAAACTGGCTATTTTCATTTTTCTATGAAAATGATTTTTAGGGTAATTTACAGAAGCGTTAATTTCCGTATCTCCACAACTATTGGAGAAACTAAACAACTTATCATTGCAAAATTGTAGGACTATTAGAAATAAAAAACTTTTATTTGACATATATTTTTATAAAAGCAACAGTTTCTGAGATATTTGCAAATATATTAATACAATTTTGTGAACTTTAGTTGTAAACATATACTACTTAAGTCTTAACGAAATAATTCTCCAATGCCATAGAGTAATTAAATATAAGTATCTAAAAAAGTATGTTATTTTTCTTTAAATCTCTTAGGAGAAATGTTTGCATAGCAATGATTTATCTCCATTTTAGACTCAATAGTCAATATTTACATTTTTTATTGGTCAAAATGTATAAATGAAAAATTAAATATCAATGCGATGACTTGAAGATCTGCAACACCTTATAAAATGTTAACACTTTAACCAGAAATCGAAATTTTTATATGAAGTGTTGACTCTTGTGGAAGACATTAAACTGTTTGAAATGCTCTTAGGTGGACAAAGATGCGCCTCTTTTCTCATTGATTCTATATCATTGTATATTATTTTATGCGTGTTCTTATATGGAGTGGTGATGATACAATGTACATTATTCTGTTCAGAAATCTTACGAATTTATAGAAAGAGAGAGAAAGTCTGTGCGGTGCTCCGTACCATTTTTTTTATCATAAATGTCATCTAGCTTAAATTTTATTTTTAAAGATTTGAATCACAGGTCAACACCACAATCATAGTCTGTTAATTGTTATAGCAATGTCATATTTTTACTATTAATTTAAATATCAATACTAAACAGGAGTGAACAAATCTTTAGTTCCTTTCAACATTAAATGACATATTGTTATAGCTAGATTTTCTCATAAGAACTTTTTATTAATAGAAGCAAAAGATTTATAGTCGTGAAATTTCTTAAAGGAAAATTTTTGAAATTCACAATATTCCAATCTTGACTCTTGAAAGCATATCTCTATATTATTATTAATGTAAGAATCAGTTCACAAGTTTCGCATGAGAATATTCTAAATGTAAGATTATTTTCCTTGTAGCACACTCTTATTCATGTTCCATTCTATATAATATTGATGACAGATTAGTGATTAGTGTGTCACTTATTCTCTTTATAGACTATTGTTTATAGTTTAGGATCAAGAATGACACTTATAAAATCATGTTACCTTTGTTGTTTCGTAATTTCTTCAGGAACACTTGTGCCTGACAGATTAAACAAACGTTTAGTGACATTATTTAATTCTTGGCCATTTTCTATCCACTATTATTCCCTCTGCTTCAATTGCTTAAAAATCGTATGCGTTTTAAATGGTTTCTTTCTAGATCACATTTCTAAGGGCTCAGAACAATTGAATATCTTCTGGTTGAAACTCCAACTTAAAACTCTACAAATTTCAGCTCACGACCAGGCTTACAATTTGTATGTTACTTATGCTAATGTTATGAGATGAGTAGTAAACATAATAAAACAATTTTTTATATTTTAGTTCTAAAAGTTTACAATTGTTGCTATAATTTCCCAAGTATAAAATTTTAGATGCTCAATTTTTCCTAAAGGTAAACACCGATTTTAAAGCTTTAACTTCTGATTGTAGATTATTTAAACACTAGCTACTTATAAAGTAAATGATTTTCCAAAGTGTTTGGTTCGATGTATGTATAGATACAATTTATTTCGTGTTTTTGTATCTATTAAAGAAATATATCTCAGTCACTTCTGGGTAGAGATAATAAGAACAATATGATATTATAATTTTATAAAGCCGTGAAGTAAGATTTAAAGGACATCGAATCTCCATATTTATAAACTTTAAGTTTCTTAGTTACTTGCTAATGTGATCATAATTTTAGGTTTAAAATAAATCTTAGGCATGAGTTTTGATTTTTTTTATTATCTGTTTACTTTAACTACTTCTAACAACTATAGTTAAGATTTAGTTTGGTTCATATTTCTCCTTAAATAAAGTTGAAAACATTTACGTATTGACTTCTGAAAGTTAAGAATGTGTATCAAATTTGGGTAAAGGAATATTTATCTCTGTTTGTGAACTATTAATTTTTTAAAACCTTAATTTTTAATATATTAGAACTACTACTATTTGGCATGGCATACTATTGCCCAAGGTCCTTTAATTATTAAGCTTTGAAATTTAAAGCCTTAGTAGCATTCTCTTAATGTTGGTGATATTATTTTATTTTTTTGTTTGAAGGTGCCTATTCAACATTTGAACTAGAAATTTAAAATGCTTAAAATCTGAAAACACTTTACACTAAATGGTGAAATATCTTCTCTTTTAAAAAGCTAAAATATATTCAGTCCTTTTTAGGTATTCAAGCAATTATAATTTGCTAATTGTTCCTAATTAATTATAGAGAGGACTGGGCTAGTACCTACAATTTTTTCATTTCTTTGTTTTTAAGTATATAAATAATACAATATTTTTAAAATTACCTAATTTGTTTGATATTTAATCTACAACTATCCGGTGTTAAAATAACCATAAACTTATACTGTATTAAGTAGGTAAATAAAATTATGATCATTTAGTTTTGTAACTATGTACCCCTTGAAGATGTAGTTGTTACAGTGAAGGATAAAATTGTTACATTGGTCTGTAGCTGTACACCAAGTGACATTTAAAGAATAAATAGAATAACTTAAAACAATGTATTAATATGAAGTTTACTAAAATATACACATTCTTTTCCACCATGTTTTACTTCTCGTTCAGATTAAACATTAATGAGGTAGGGATGATGAAGTTAATAATTTGGAGGAAGTATATCCACATTTGTGTGTAGGAAGAAAGAGAAACCATAGATGAAAATATAACTTCAATATAACTAGATGGTATCCGAACTCCAAACCACGTACCAACGGTGAGGGCTTTTAGATTATAAAGTAAAAATAATGGATTATTTAGTAAATTACATCATATTTGACAACAATATTTGAATCATATTAGGCATGAAGATATTTTATATTGGCTTGATCTTATGAAATAAAATACAACTCTATTAATGAAAAATCAGACAGAACATTATTTAAAATTAACACACATACTGACTAATATGTCTTGGCAATATGCGTGGTTTTTTTTAAAATTGAATAGAATTTAACTCTGGTGAGAATCCTCTGTTTTCTTCTCTTCTTAACAATTAAACATTCTTTTTCTGATGTGTCAGTCAAAATAAAGGAATGACACGTTTTTCGACGGCTAGTTTATTTCCTTGGTCCAGACTAGAGAAATGGATGAATATGGCATGAACTTATTCCTCTTAAAGAATAAATAGTAACACTAGATGTTGGCAAAATAAATAAAACAGTTTATTGACCGCTTTATAAATAGCCTAATTAATAAAACTCTATTACGTTATAGGGATATTTATATAATTACAGTAGCCTCATGGCTTCTTTGGTGCTGACTGACAGTCAACATTTAGGTATATACCTACATTTTGACTGTTAGAAGTGACAGCTGCTAACACATGTTTTTTGCAGATCATATGGTTCGGCGTAGGGATACATAATTTGGTTGGTAGCTTTTCAAAGCTGTCAGCTGTCAGCTGTCAGCTGTCATCAGCACCAAAGAAGCCATGGGGCAACTTTAGTTTAGTTGAATTCCTATATTGATAATATATAAAAAATAGTATTATTTAAAATGTAAGGTTGTGTCAAGCAGAAAATGATCGACTATTTTCGACTTTTCATTTTAAAATCTAGTTTAAAAAATATGTTTGTCTACTTTGTAAGAACGTGACCCAACACATGCCACCATTTTGTTTGCTTTATTTTTTATTTGCAATGAATTATTTAATATTATATCAAGATGTTACTGTGGCATAATTAATGTTTTTTAGAATAAAATTTTAAATAAGCGTTACGCTATTCTTTTATACAAATAAACCGAAACAAATAAAAAGGATACATTTTACTTTTGACGGTTAAAATTTACAAAATTACTTGAGCCACGGGGTCATTGCACGTTTAGGTTCAACTTTCGTTGACAAATGGAGGATGGCAATTTTTCTTATCAAAATGAATACTAACCGTTTGATCACAAAACTAAATGTATCAACTTTCCCTTATAAAAATTACTAGCCCCAGACTCCCCTATACTTATATATTACTATTCAGTAATGTTTTAAAATTTAATTTAAACTTTAAAGATATTTTGACTCTTTTATACTTTTAATTCATTCAAAGAAATATATAAATGTTTATATTAGTATAATTATGCTAGCTCTCATTCAAATGGTGTTTTCGATAAAAGAATCAGAGCTGTATTTTAAAACTCTACTCGTATACGAATAATTTCTTCTTCATGAACTTTACTTTACATCCATTACTGTTTCCAGCCTGTGGCCTGGGTCAGTTTTTTATTCAAGTCATACATTTTACACTACCGGCTTTCTAGGCCTGTCGTAGCTTCATATACCTTATAATCTAACTTAAGACTAGGACAGGCACAACATCCAGTCCCCAGCCATTGATGCATCACTGTGAAAGGGTAAACCCACATTTCACAGATTATAAGTGTTTCGGCCACGGCGTGAATAGAACCTGGGACCTCTAGCTCAGTAGACAGAAACGCTTCCGACTGAGCTAAGGTGTCTGATCTTCTTAATGAACTATGTTCTAAAATGTGACTGTATGAAGCTAATTGTTTCTATTATCTTTGACCTCTTCATACCCATAAAACAATATCCAGCCCAAAGTTTTAAAATCTTTTCTATTTAATAAGTTATTATTTCACTAATGAAATTAGGATAAAGTACATACCGTGTACACCGAAAGATATGGATGGCCCTATATTATAAGCTACATCGTAGTAGAAACAATCAAGGTAAACTTGATAACGTTCAGGTATATGGAGTGTACCTATATGACTAATGTTTCAATAATAGACTTACAGTACCTACTACCCCTTCTTGTCAATCCCTCTTTAAGATACTAACGTTTTTATTCTCAGAGGGTGAAACGAAGAAGCCCCCTCAGTCGTCAGTGATAGAAACCCGTCCCACCACCCAAGTGTCAGTGGTGACGTCACCGCCAGAGATCAAGCCAAGCAAGACGACAGGCAAAGGCTCGGAGAAGAAAGCGTCCTCCACGGAGCAGAAGCTTCACAAGGTGTCGTCGTCTATCGAGGAGGTTAAGGTGGCCATCTTGTCCAGCGTGGTGGAGGTGCGCGCTCCCTCTAGTGTCGTCAATGTTCTGGAAGGGCCACGGGTGTTCTCCAGCAAGGTGGAGGTGCGTGGAGGGCAGCAGGTAAACAATAAGAACACTTTATCACTTTGAAGCTTAATAGAGAATTTAAAACAATGAATGATGAACTTAAAAACAAAGTTCTGAGGGTTATTAATTTAAATAATAACTAAATATATAATAAAATACTAGTACCACATTTTGTTTTATATTAGCTATCTAAACTACTATCTGGCTTTGAGGAAATTGAATATTCATGGCCACCAAAACGTAAGATCATCATTCAACCCTACCTACATCCCATTCCTAACCTCAGGCCCATCTACTTCAAATCTATTTTAAAACTTTCCTTACATCGACGTATAAGCCTACCAAGATATATTTTATTATCAGGTTTCCCAACTAGATTCTGTGTGCATCCCTGTCATAGCTATACGCGCCACATAACCACCTCACCTCAGCCTCTGTACCTTACCCATAACTCTATTCCCAGGCCACCAGCAGCAGAGTGGAGGTGATATCACAACTCGAGCCCCAGGTGTTGGCCAGTCAGGTGAACATCATCCTTGGTCCCTCTTACGAAGAACCCTTCTCAAGTCAGGTGGAGGTGAAAACCTCCAGTGATGAGCCCGCACTTTCCGGCAACAACATATTCGAGCCAGAGTACGACTTTCTTTCCCGCCAGCCCTCAGAGATTGTGGACGAGACATACAGAGTAAGTGTTGATATTTGAACACACACCCACCAGCAGCTGGTACTTATAGTGACCTAGTACCAGAGGAAATAGCGTTATTGTCAAATAGAGAATATTTGGCAGATAAAACTAAATACTTGCATTACAATTTGAGATTATCTTAGGGTTATTACAAGTGGATATAAAGTGTGTTAATTGGTTACCATACACATTTATTTTGTGTGCTATTATCTAGAAATAATGTATTCGAAGAAAAATAAAAATGGGATTAAACATAAGAAATCATGATTCATACATATATTGAGCTATGGGGTAAACTATTTTCAAATAATCCATTTTAGAGTGTAAATGTATATTACAGATATTAAACTGTACAAAAAGAAGTTCAAGAACCCGGGAAGTCAGCTGACAATTATGCCTACAGCACCATGGAAACTAGGTCGAGGATCGCCATGGCCAAGGAAGCTTTCAACAAGAAGAGGTTACTGCTGACTAGCAAGCTAAGTTTGGAAATAAGGAAGAAATCGGTGAAATGATACAATTGGAGCATCGCACTGTATGGGCAAAATGTTGGTCTCTAGGAAGATAGAAAATAAATACTTGGAGAGCTTTGAAATGTGGTGCTGGAGAATACTTGAAACATCAGGTGTGCAGACAGGAGACAAATTAAGAAGTCTTAAGAAGAGTGGGTGGAAAGAGAACAATTTTGGATGTGATTCTTTGGTCAAAGTAAACTGGATAGACACATCCTTAGGAGGAACTGTCTTCTGCATGACGTCATAGAAGAAAAGGTTGAGGGAAAAAGGAGCTTAGGAAGAAGGAAGATTAAAATGCTAGATGACTTGAAGGAAAGAAGAAAATTCTGAAAGTTCAAGAGAAGGCAGAGGAACAGGGAGCATTGGCAGTCTAAGCTCACTGACAAAGAATGGGTCTGTTATTAGACAGAACACATAATAATAATAATAAATAATAATAATAATATAATACAAATAATAATAATATATGTCCTAAACGCTATAAATATTATAATACTATCTGCAGGCTCTGTGACAGTACATCAACGTTGCTTTTGCTTGACTCAACTTGGTAATAGAGTTCTAGTGCTAGAGTTGCAAGGGGATGCTCAGACGTTAACATCCATCGTTGAGGTTTTAGCTTGAATCCCAGTGGGTTGGAATTGCACTTTTACCGTGAGGAGAAAGTGATATTGGTTATATTCTTGTGTGTTCTGAGTCGGTCCCAAGCGTTAATACAATGTTGGCTACGAAAAAGATCATTTAGATTGATTTATAGTACAAACCATCTTGAGGGTCATGAGCTCTAAGCCAGATAAAGTCATTTCTTTGGTCATCCCATGATGTGAGGAGCGATGTTTATGAGTTCACTAGTAGTAGTGTCAAACACAATTAAAACACTATCAAATAATAATAAACGGGTGGCAATGTACACTCTCATGTTGCCTGTAAGATAACAGCAGAATCACTCACGTTGGTGGTCTTGCAGTATAACGAGATTGAGTCGCGTAGCACTTAATGTGATATAATTGGGGAGGTTGGGCTCGCATACCATTCGTGGGAACTGTGATGGCTTTCACATAGTATTCTCACTTTGGTTTTCCCATCATGTAAATTTCATAATGTAATTTTTTCCCACTACCTTTTAAATCAATAACTATCCCTGTGTTAAACATAATAATCAAAGAAACAGCAGAAGTAAAACCAAGCAAGGATTCTGGTTTTCTAAAACAATGCACATTAAAATTTTCAAACGTAGTTTTCTATTAAAAAAATGTACATGTGAATTATTTACTTTTGAATAGTCAAATTAACCAAGAGTCGCCAATTTAAAACTATTTCTGTAGGTATTCAACCTGAAGCTGTGTGTTACCCATTTAAAACTGTTTCTGCTGGTATTTAAGCTAATCTGAAAGCTTCCAATTTAAAACTCAACCTGAAGCTGAGACTTACCTTTTTAAAACTGTTTATACAGGTATTCAACCTGAAACCGAGCTCGAGGTTCCATCTGAAGGCCGCGAACCGTCAGTCGGTGGAAGTTCGTAGCAAGTGAACGTAGTCAGCTCCTCCAAAGAGGATTTCCTAAAGACTAGAGTTCCTAGTGCAGGGGACCCCTTGCACCCAACCGGACTGGTCACCAAGCTGGGAGGAACCATCATCAAGGAGGGTGTGACTACCGTGCATGAGACCAAGGTCATAGGAACGTACATCTCTGGGAAATACGCTCAGGTGCTTCAGAGCACTTCTCACGTCTACAAGTAAGTTGGCTCCAGCCGGACACAGACAACAAACTAGCCAGGCTCAATGTTTAACGGAGAGTTTGAACACTTTTAAAGTGCGCGTAGCCATATTTATCTTATTAAATTACAGTTTAATTAATAAAAGAAGAAAATTATCGTCATTTACCGAAATTATATTTTAGAAATTAGATTTGATATCGTCCAATTTAAGATGTGGATGTATGAGTAGGAAACGCTGGAAAAGTCAATGATTTTGCAGTTTTTACAGAAAAACCTTTTCAGCCAAAATAAATCAAATATTGCTTGCAGTACAAACATCGAGTTTAATTTACTTTACATGATTATTATCAACAGTTGTTGAATATCTGTCATGATTATAGTGACATTAGATGAAAAACTTTATAAATGAAGATAAATGTTGTCATTAAATTCCAGGACACCCTTGACAGATATTAAAGAAATATTGATGTCACCATGTGAAGAAAATTGAATTCTATGTTTACAATGACGCAATATTTTATGTATTTTGAAAAAAAAGTTTTAGTACAAAAACTGCAAAAAAAACTTTTCTCGTGTTCCCTACATTCCAAGCTTAAATCAAGCCTTTATCATTATAAGTCATGTAAAAGTTTAGAAACTGAACACAAATGTAATGACAAGCTCACTAATCTTAAATTTACATATTTATATTTCATATCTCATTCTATAATAATTTTAATAAAACATGTTTGTGAATTTAATGAGCTAGGAATTAACAAAATTAATATGTGACGTATTGTGCCTGAACATGGACTGGTAAAAAGTTATAGCTAACTACCAATGGACCAATAAAACAAATATTATCTTCTTCCCACTTTTCAGCAACAAGCCCAAGCCCACGCCCTCTTCTTCTCTGCGCATCCTGAAGACGGCGGCCCCCTCTTTGGGGGGCAAGTTCCGGTCTCCACATTTAGACCCGACCCCCGTGGGAATTCTGATAGTGCACTGACTGAAACTCTGTGCATGGTCCCCTTGTGAGGCCTCTAGAACCGTGGCACGTCCGACCCTTGTGAGGTCCTGCACTGAGAAGACCAGCATGGAACTCCCATTCCCATACTAATAGTAGTTATAGTGGAACTAAGATGTATAATACCATCTCTATAATAGTAGTCCTATAGTGGAACTAAGATATATAACACCATATCTATAATAGTAGTAGTCTATAGTGGAACTAAGATATATAACACCATATCTATAATAGTAGTTATAGTGGAACTAAGATTTATAATACCATATCTTAATAGTAGTCCATAGTGGAACTAAGATATATAACACCATCTCTATAATAGTAGTCTATAGTGGAACTAAGATTATAACACCATATCTATAATAGTAGTTTATAGTGAACTAAGATGTATAACACCATCTCTATAATAGTAGTCTATAGTGGAACTAAGATTATAATACCATCTTTATAATAGTAATCCATAGTGGAACTAAGATATATAATACCATATATATAATAGTATTCCATAGTGGAACAAGATATAACACCATATCTATAATAGTAGTTCATAGTGGAACTAAGATGTATAACACCATCTCTATAATAGTAGTTCCATAGTGATACTAAGATATAATACCATCTCGATAATAGTAGTCCATAGTGGAACTAAGATATATAAACCATATCTATAATCAGTATTCCATAGTGGAACAAGATATATAATACCATCTCTATAATAGTAGTCCATAGTGGAACTAAGATATATAATACCATCTCTATAATAGTATTCATAGTGATACTAAGATATAATACCATCTCGATAATAGTAGTCCATAGTGGAACTAAGATATATAATACCATATCTATAATCGTATTCCATAGTGGAACCAAGATATATAATACCATCTCTATAATAGTAGTCCATAGTGGAACTAAGATATATAATACCATATCTATAATAGTATCCATAGTGATACTAAGATATAATACCATCTCGATAATAGTAGTCCATAGTGGAACTAAGATATATAATACCATATCTATAATCGTATTCCATAGTGGAACCAAGATATATAATACCATCTCTATAATAGTAGTCCATAGTGGAACTAAGATATATAATACCATCTCTATAATAGTAGTCCATAGTGATACTAAGATATATAATACCATCTCTATAATAGTAGTCCATAGTGGAACTAAGATATATAATACCATCTCTATAATAGTAGTCAATAGTGGAACTAAGATATATAATACCATATCTATAATGTATTCCATAGTGGAACTAAGATATATAATACCATCTCTATAATAGTAGTCCATAGTGGTACTAAGATATATAATACCATATCTATAATAGTATTCCATAGTGGAACTAAGATATATAACACCATATCTATAATAGTAGTTTATAGTGGAACTAAGATATATAATACCATCTCTATAATAGTATTCCATAGTGGAACTAAGATATATAACACCATATCTATAATAGTAGTTTATAGTGGAACTAAGATATATAATACCATCTTTATAATAGTAATCCATAGTGGAACTAAGATATATAACACCATATCTATAATAGTAGTTATAGTGGAACTAAGATATATAATACCATATCTATAATAGTAGTCCATAGTGGAACTAAGATATATAATACCATCTCTATAATAGTATCCATAGTGGAACTAAGATATATAATACCACTCTCTAATAGTATTCCATAGTGGAACTAAGATATATAACACCATCTCTAGATAATAGTTCTAAATGATACTAGTTATTTGAGAACCATCAAACCAGGTTGATCCTGTGGTTTCTTGTATCGTGTTCAAATGTCACTTTTCCTCCAGGAACAACCTGAACCGGTTCGGTAATCGCAAGAAGGGTTCGGAGAACAAGGAACAAGAACTTGATGAGGACTACGAGCAGGAAGTCACGACCACCACGCGTAGATCCTCCTCGTCCTGGACTTCAGGAGTGAGGGCCACTCCTTCCTCCAGACACAAGACTACTCCCTCCAAGCACGGGTGAGAAATCTACCAGAGCTACTAACTAGCATAGAGGAATAGTCGCGATGCGTGGGGCCGAGGAGGGATAATGCTGTTAACTAGATGGCTGCTTTTGAATCCAGGTCAAGACTATATTCGATTTGGTGCGTGCAGAAAGTAACAAAGTCAAAATATATAATATTATATGGTGGCAATCTTAAATTGCGGCAGAGAATTGACTTTGAATGGCAAATCTTCATTGCGGACCTAGGTCCAAATAGGGAGTTAAATAACCTATATTATAGCTTTTATAATATATACATATATATATAAATATTTATAGTGACGCTACAGATTAACGATGAAAGGAGTGAAGTATATTATGCTATCAATGGTTACTAAGCTATGTACAAAATGTACAGTACTCACTATACTGCGATTTAAACTAATTTAGGATCCGCGTGGTGGGTAGGCTGGGGAGCATAGTTGCCACATAATGGGAATTGGCGCGTTACTACTAAGCAAGCATACTCAGTCAAGAAATCTGGCAACGTTCATCGGTTGCTATGACAACTACCCTTCACGGATTGGTCGAGCATGTGACGAGCCTCCACTTCCACTCCAGCCACGCTGACCTCAATCCTAAAACAGTTTAAAACGCAGTATAGGCAATTGAATTAGCTACTCCCAATCCTGTAGGCTTGGCTATCACGTAGATCCTCTAATAAAAGCAAAAAATAGAATTATAGGGTTGTATTAAAAATACTTTTTCGTTTGAAATATTATCAATATGTAAATTAAGAAATTTATCTCCAAGTACACGCATTAATGGGCGTATATGAGTTCCATCACGAATGGCTTGACCTTGAATAACTCGCCAGAGGACATTGATGAGTTCCCTCATCGTGTTAATTTTAACTACTTGTTAGGCCATGACTCAATTCTGTCACGTGAGATATAATGAACGATAGGAGGCACGCTCACGTTCCTGAATGTTCTATCTATATTACAATTATTTGAGTTGTATTATGTTTGCATACAAGCCAACCTAGATTAACCTAACCTAGCCAGCTAAATCAAACCTACCCTAATCTAGTCCTGTAATTTTATTATTTTAATGTACTTATTATAAAGCTCAAGGGGGCTGTTTAATGTATTCCTTTCCTGTCATTTAAGCAATTTAAATAAGCTCGTACTTTCCATAATGGAACTCATCTTTATGATTGCTGATAATGGTGACAAAATATTGATCAATGAACGTTATGGAGCTCAATTGTGTCTTTTTTTTTATCTTTTCCCCCTCGGGATGGAATTCAGCGTTCCCCCACATCATTACATAATATTAATATTAGTTGGAGCAAAAAAGAAATATTTTAAGAATAGATATATGTTACTTGTAAAAGTTCGAAGACTTACGAATCTTATAATTCACCGGTAAATCCTAGAATTACCAATATCGTGTGGTAAAATTCCGAAATATCTGATGACATGTTTACATTTTAAACTTTTGCAAACTCTCATCGGTAAATCCACTCATCCACTTACCAACATGTCTTGGTAAAAGTAATCTTAAGTATTATTTTAATTTGATTTTTTTTACCTCTAAGCATTTTAATTCCAAAAGCTTAGGTTAAATTAGGTTATTGGTCCTGAGCCATTGCACCACACTAAAAATAGTTTGGCTCAGGAACATTTTAGAACCAGGAGAGTATATTCTGACATTTTAGTTTTTACCAGCTTCTAACAGGAGAACCAACAACCCAACCTGACCTGACCTAGCCTAAATTAACCTGACGTTTGGGAATTAAAATTCTTGGTGGTAGAGCAAAATTAGATAACTAAAATAATACCTTCGAGTAGTTAAAATAATAGTTATGATTACTTTTACCAAAACATGTTTGTAAAGGGTTTACCGATGATACTTGGTTAAAGCTTCGAATGTAGACAATCTATGAGATATTTCGGACTTTTATCATCCAATATTGCTAGTGTTGGGATTTACCAGTAAATTTTAAGATTTACTCGTCTTCGAAAATTTACAATAACATAAATATTTTAAAAAAGTGTTAGAAATTAAATTTAAATTATTACACCCTTAATATATATCATTAAGTCGTATAAAGTCTAAAATAAATATTTTATAAAATCCAAATAAATGATAAAACAATAAGAAAGGTTTTCCTTTATCTATAATTTTTTTTTAAATTACCTAGTTCCCTCTTGCACGCACCAAGGCCGTAGTCAAGGGGGGTTTTGGGGTTCAAACCCCCCTCGAAATTTTATGAACAAAGTATATATATGGCTTTATTTGTGGTTCAAACAATTTTAAAATTAAGGTACAAGTACAAATTAGGGGCTGTGTTACCATAAAAAGCACTTCAGATAGCTTCTAGAACTATTTATGATTTAGAATTTTTTTTCTAGTCTCCGTAAATTGGGGGATGTGCCCACCAAACCCCCCCTGAAATTATTGACTGGCTACGGCCTTGGCACGCACTGATCAAGTTCATACGTGATAAGACATCAAGTGATATATGAAATATTCGGAGCTCACAACACGTTTATTCTCAATTCATAATATCCACACTGGTGTCAGGTACCTCTAAAAGTAATCATCTAAAAATATTCCTAACTAATTTTTTATCTGTCTCATATTTCTCTCAGCGACTCATTTCACATTCACAAATAATCCCTAATGGTATATGACATCCTAATATTTAATCGTTCTAATTAATAATATTTTATTGATATTTATATCATAGCTTTCTATAAAGTTTAGGCGATGAGAAAGTTTTGCGAGAGGAAACATTGTGTTATTCATGTGAAAGGAGAACATGAGGCCATCTTTCATCACAGCTTCTTGTGGGGGTTAGACCGGTTCAAGTCAACCACATGAACTGTGTGGCCAGAGATGGGTTGAGGGGAGAAGGTTTCTGCTACATCTAATATGCATGCTTGGTACATACCCTTATATATCCACGGTGTTTTGGGAAAATGTGATATAGATTTGTCTAATACACACAAATAAATGTCTTAAGGAAAACCATACCACTATTTAACACACACTATTCGCACTGATACGTTTATAATTTGTTCATTAGAATTAATATAATATTTAAAATTGGATTAAAACAAGTAGTTTTTTTTACATATTGGACACTTATTATTAAAGATGGTTCATCACAGAAGGCCACACTCGACTCCCGGCTGGCACGAGGTATGGGAGTAAAAGGGAAAAAAGAAAAGACCAAGATTTGCCATAAATGTGTGCAGTGCATTCGTATTTGAATGATTACTCGAAATTTTCTGCGGTTACGATGGGGGACAAAGCGACAAAGTTTCTTGTTAATAACTACAGTATGTTCCTATTATGACAGAATGAAGATTTGTTCAGAGTGGTTATCTGTGGAGCCATCTAAAATGGTCAAAAACGGCCTTTTCAATGCAGTTTTTATCCCAATATCATTTAATATTTCAACAATGTTCTGTAAGGGAAACTTCTATTTACTCTTTATCTACATTAATAGTTTCATCAGAAATGATCCACGTGCAATAGTGTTCGTGTAAATTTACGATTTCTAACCGACTGTATCACAAAGTTGATTGGCATGTGATGTACACTCTAAGACACTATCTAGACCAACATATTGCTGTCCTACGTGTCACCTTGTACATTTACTTGTGATCGTCTGATCTGCAATGATCCCTTGAAAGTGTATTGATATACATGGTTGAAAGCAAGGGTTTCTACCCTCCCTCATTTGACCCATACCACACTGAACAAAATGCATTAATATATGCATGTTTATATCTTGATAGTATGTACAAACATATTACCAGTGATTACAATCTTTGAAAAATTCATATTCGTTTATGAATGAATAAATAAAAACATGACATTGAACAACTTTACACTGCATGATATATGATGTTGATATAAGATGGATCATGTTAGATAAACTGTAATTAACAACTTTGTCGCCCATTTCAGATGAGGTTTTTCAAGAATGGTTTCCATTCTACTTCTACGTAAATAGGGATGGATCATCTATAAATTCTACTCCCTAATTCCTACCCCATTAGAGCAATTATCATATATACGTACAGCCGTGAATAAGTAGTAAGACGTGGTGATAGATTTTTTCCAAATCAAAACGGCGCTTCACATGCTGCAATCACAGTTTTTCCTCAAACGCTCTTTAAAGGGAAATGAAAATACAGACAATATTTCTGTATTTCGTAAAAACGAAGATAATAAATTTGAAAACGTTATTGATTTAAATGAAATGTAATATTTTATGTGTTGAAAAACATTTGAAGAAATTAAACTACACACTTACGAAGCGAAGACATCAATTTAATTCACTGATATATTCAATGAGTTTATCTAATGTTCATTAGGCAGCCTATAATGAAATTAGTCCATTGTAGCTTTGCACTATTCTAACAGTTGAGAAATCATTGAAAACAAGGTTTACTGTTCAATTAATTATCTTGTCAACATGTAATGTCACTTTGACAAGTGAAGTAAATTCCTGTCATTATTAAATTGACACGTATTTACCAGGCGGATTGATTGGAATCGATCTAGTAAACAGTTTATCAGCTTTTCTTGGTACGTGGAATAAATGTTAGGATCATCTGGTCTGATTTTCCAGGATAAAGCGTTGGTAGTTTGGATTCAGAGAGGTGGTGGTGTTTCTTACTCCACCTCTGCGCAAATGCAATTGCATTTCCTCTCAATTATATCCTCCTCATCTTTTCCCCATGACGATAATTACCTGCATATATCCCGGATGGGTGTTAAGACGCGGAACACAAAATACTAAACAAAACTGATATTAAGAGGCTTCATCATAGCAGACCTGCTCAGCTCCCGGCTTGCACGAGGTATGGGAGTAAAAGGAAAAGAAAAGACCAAGATATTCCAGAAATGTGTGCAGTGCATTCGTATTTGAATGATTACTCGAAATTTTACACGCTGACTATGGGAGACAAAGCGACAAATTTTCTTGAACAACTGCAGTATCCCCTATTAAGACAAAATGAAGATTTGGTGCACAGTGCTTATCTGTGAAGCCATTCTAAAATGGTCGAAAACGGCCTTTTCAATGCAGTTTTTATTCAGATATAATTTAATATTTCAACAATGTTCAGTATTAGGAACTTCTATTGATTCTTTATCTCCATTAATGTTTAATAGAAATGATCCACGTGCAATAGTGTTCGTGAAAATTTAGCATTTTTAACCGATTGTGTCAGAGTTGATTGGCATGTGATGCACGCTCTTAAGGGCATGATTACCACGGATACACAAAAGAAGCTGACAGTTAAATTGTGACTTGTTGCCGCCAGGAGCGCTCGGTTCGGAGGCAGAGTGAACCACACACCGGAGCTGGCCACAGTGTCCGTGTTCAGCGAGGTTCAGTGTCCCCCTCTGGTGGGCGTCGCTACCAACAGACGTCATCCCGACGAGGAGGTTCCGTCCCACCACCTCCGCTACCACAACCACCACCACTCAAGGGGACACCTTCACAAGGAGAGGGTGCGTTCACACACAAACACCTGCGGGTGGAATCAATAATATTAAATATTCCACTACCCGTTTCTTATGAGAGCCATTCGCCAGTTGGAATGTTTGGAAGAAAGATTGTTTTCTAACATTGTTTAATCCAAATATTAGGGCAACCCGTTTTACAACAACATTTGGATAGCATGTCTTACCATTCTACATATTTTAAACTAACACGTGGCTACAAACTTGGTAAATTCTACACAAATTTCTCCATTTCTTAACAACCTAATAAGTGGACACTAATTCTTACTAGTTACCATCTCACACTCGTAGATAGTATTTATTACCGTATCACACATTGTAGATAATATTGATTACTGTCTCATAAATCGTTGATAAAATTGATTACTGTCTCAAATCGTGGTAACATTGATTACTGTCTCATAAATCGTGATAACATTGATTACTGTCTCATAAATCGTGTATAACATTGATTACTGTCTCATAAATCGTGGTAACATGATTACTGTCTCATAAATCGTGGATAACATTGATTACTGTCTATAAATCGTGGATAACCATTGATTACTGTCTCATAAATCGTGGATAACATTTATTACTGTCTCATAAATCGTGGATAACATTGATATGTCTCAAAATTGTGGTAACATTGATTACTGTCTCATAAATCGTGGGAATAACATTGATTACTGTCTCATAAATCGTTATAACATTGATTACTGTCTCATAAATGTGGATAACATGATTACTGTCTCATAAATCGTGGATAACATTGATTACTGTCTCATAAATCGTGGATAACATTTATTACTGTCTCATAAATCGTGGATAACAGTATTACTGTCTCATAATATCGTGGATACATTGATTACTGTCTCAAATCGTGGATACATTTGATTACTGTTTCATAAATTGAGGATAACATTTTACTGTGGATACATTATTAGCTCATAAATCGTGGGATAACATTGATTACTGTATCATAAATCATGGATAATTTTACTGTTCATAATCGTGGGATAACATGATACGTTTAAATCGTGGATAACATTGATTACGTCTCAAATCGTGGATAAACTGATACTGTCGTCATAATCGTTGTGTAAAACATTATTACTGTCTATAAACTGTGTAACATGATACTGTTATAAATTGGATAACATGATTTCTCTTCATAATCGGATAACATATTACTGTCTCATAAATTTGGAAACATAGTAAATAATATTTATTATTAACTCACACATCGTGGATAATATTTGCTACTGTCTCACACATTGAGGATAACATTTATGACGTTATCACACTGGGGGTGCAAAAATTGTCAACCTTGCTCAAAAGCTTAGTTTCCTTTTATTCCCGTGATAGGTAGAATGATCTCGTTTCTGGGCAGAATACAGCCCAAACTGGGCGTAGCGTCGTAGTGTGGTAGCCTGTAGTGTACAGAAACATTTTTACAGTAATCAAAGTTTTAGCTAAGAAATTAAAAATATTTATCAAAAATTAAAAATCATGACACCGATCAAATTTTTCCATAGAAAATGAAGAATGGAGAAAACTATATTTCTAAGTCTTTTATGGATATAGCGTTGTAGTGCATTTAAAATCCCTGTTAATCATGGTGAGTGGTCACTATGGCTAGAAGCAGACTTGGATTTGTTGATTCTTTTAAAAATATAGCTTTTTTTTATTCAATATTTCATATAGTTTAGGATCACTTTATTTTTAGTTGAAACAACAAAAATAATAATTTTTTTTGCAGTTTTTTTTAAAATTTAGACAAACAAAGCACGTAAAAAAAACAATCAAACAACATTTCAAAGTATATAAATATATTGTTACGATGTTCAGTTTATATATAAAATATTTGTTCTCCTTACGATAAACAATCATAAAGTTAATTAACCTCAGCGTTGAATATGAATTGTTGACAAACAATTAATAAACTAAATTTTTCTGACAATAATTTGTGAACAAATTACAAAAACATTTTAATATTAATTAATTATTAAATATGTTAAATGAAAAAAAGTATTTTTAAGAAGTTGACCCGAATGATTATTGAGATAAAAGTACTAACTATATCATTTTAAGAAGTTTACCAGTAAATATACGTTGATGTCAACATCTTTATTTAATTTGTTTTAGCAGTCTTACTATCCATTGGGGCTATCCGATTATTTACAATAACTCAGGATGTAGAATAAAGTATAATTTAGAAAAATGTCCCATCATTTGCATGGATGGAAAGTGGGACATCGTTTAGGAACAATTACTGTTAATACCCCTTCCCCCCTTTCCCTTCACTAGAAACAGTCTCTTGTGAGAGTAACACCTTAGATCCTGCTACCACCGGTGCTGGTCCCTTTTATGTTGGTAGATACATATATTTTTTATTGAAATATAAAAAAATGAGTTTTTATTTATAATATTTGTGTTTTAGGCTCTCACATGAATATATTGTCGTGAATAAACTTTTACCTGGACTGTTGAGTAGGTGAAAAAAGGCGTCAGTCATGTATAGTCTGGTTTGTTGGTCACGATAAGCTTGGAGCTAGATTCCGGTGGGTACTATAAGATAGTTTTTGCTAGGTGGGTTTTTAACTCTCACACCAATCAAAATATTCTAAATTAACTATTTACCCTCAGTGTGAATACGTGGCTAGCCAAGATGAGTAGTCTGGCTCAGAGATTGATAAAAAACAAACAAAATTTATTTTATTATACTTAGGGGTGAATTGAAAAGAAAAATGTTCGTTATAATTAATAATCCAACATGATGAATAGAGTGTATTTAGCTTCAATAAAGATATAATATATATATATATATATATAGATAATAAGGATCAAATAAATTTAAATTTGCTAGAATGTTTGAAAGAAATAGCAGGCTTAACTTCTTTACGCAACGTTAAAAATTTCCAAGTATTAACATTTTACCAATCTGCTGTTTTAAATATTTACTATAATTTTTTATAAAAGTATTTCATTGGACTATTATTTCATTGATATAAGTGTTTCTTTTTCCTTGCTTATTCTTATTCTTATTCACGTCCGTTACTAGTGCTTGGACGGCTCTATTTGATTGAGCCACCGAGACTGCTTACCAACAAACTAATAGTCAGCTTGTTAGCCGAGGGAGCGCATTAGTATTCAAGAGAAAATAAAAGAGTAGAAAACATAATTAAAAACATAGTGAACAAATAAAATAAAATATCATTCAAAAACGAAATAATTGTTTTTCTGATTAAAGGAGGTAATGTGTTGATTTAATTAATGGAGTGAGAATTATTTCAGAACGAGCTGTATCAGTGGATACATGCACAATTACATAAATCTCGTCTTTTTTGATTTGTTAACTATGCAAAATGGTTAAGGTTTTAATTACTGTTTTGGTAGAATAAATCTAAACCACTTTAATATTAATGATTGCAGGTATAAACCACGCGTGCAGACTTTTGTTAAATCTAAACCACTGTAATATTAATGATTGTAGGTATAAGCCACACGTGCAGACTATTGTTAAATCTAAACCACTGTAATATTAATGATTGTAAGTATAAACCATGCGTGCAGACTATTGTTAAATCTAAACCACTGTAATACTAAAGATTGCAGGTATAAGCCACGTGTGCAGACTATTGTTAAATCTAAACCACTGTAATATTAATGATTGCAGGTATAAACCACGCGTGCAGACTTTGTTAAATCTAAACCACTGTAATATTAATGATTGTAGGTACAAGCCACACGTGCATACTTTTGTTAAATCTAAACCACTGTGATATTAATGATTGCAGGTATAAGCCACGTGTGCAGACTATTGTTAAATCTAAACCACTTTAATATTAATGATTGCAGGTATAAACCACACGTGCAGACTAATGTTAAATCTAAACCACTGTAATACTAAAGATTGCAGGTATAAGCCACGTGTGCAGACTATTGTTAAATCTAAACCACTTTAATATTAATGATTGCAGGTATAAACCACACGTGCAGACTAATGTTAAATCTAAACCACTGTAATATTAATGATTGTAGGTACAAGCCACGCGTGCAGACTATTGTTAAATCTAAACCACTGTAATATTAATGATTGTAGGTACAAGCCACGCGTGCAGACTATTGTTAAATCTAAACCACTGTAATATTAATGATTGCAGGTATAAGCCACGCGTTCAGACTATTGTTAAATTTAAACCACTGTAATATTAATGATTGCAGATATAAGCCACGCGTGCAGACTATTGTTAAATCTAAACTACTGTAATATTAATGATTGTAGGTATAAACCATGCGTGCAGACTATTGTTAAATCTAAACCACTGTAATATTAATGATTGCAGGTATAAGCCACGCGTTCAGACTATTGTTAAATTTAAACCACTGTAATATTAATGATTGCAGATATAAGCCACGCGTGCAGACTATTGTTAAATCTAAACTACTGTAATATTAATGATTGTAGGTATAAACCATGCGTGCAGACTATTGTTAAATCTAAACCACTGTAATATTAATGATTGCAGGTATAAACCATGCGTGCAGACTATTGTTAAATCTAAACCACTGTAATATTAATGATTGCAGGTATAAGCCACGCGTGCAGTCATCCTCTGTAGATTCTTCCTCCTCATCATCCAGCCTCTACAAGTTCAAGTTGAACCGACCTGGAGGCAACGCAGGACGCTGGCAGTATAAGACGACGGCCAAACCCCGCATCAGCATCAGAAAGCAGCCCGAAGACGGCCTTGACAACGTAACACTAGCGTCCCCGTCCGTCCAACAGCCTAACATTATCGAGGCTAGGTCGAGGTCGGACGACGATGACCAGGGTTTGCCGATGTCTCCAGTTGACGTGGAACTGATGTCCTCAGAACCGGAAAGAGGCCAGGATAAGGATGTGGATGCACTCCCAGTGGTGGCCGAGACTATCAAGGTGGAGATATCCACTCCTGCTGACTTCAAAGACATCTACTACGAGATCGCTACCATAAAGTCCCCTTACACTTTCCAGGTGAGATAAATTATGAAAGAAATTCATTGAAATTATCCACAAATATACTAATATAAACGGAAAATAGAATGATTTATACAATTTTAATAATTAACAGTTAATTTTTAAACAACATATATATATTTAGATCCTTTTAGGTCACCAAAATTAAAATTAAATAGTACATATTTCCACCACAGCCACTGGTTACATTAACGAGCTACTCGTACCCTTGGGAAGGCCAGGAAAAGGGTCTGTCTTATCTTGTATTGTATGACTGGAAGAATATGAGGCCGGTGTGTGAAGGTGGCTTTTAATAAACGAGTTTTGACTTATCCTAGCGAAAATATAGGCACATTTTTACCCACGTTAAATGCGCATAATTCGGACGGGGAATAAGACGCTGAACAAGGGGAAACATTTTCAAAGATTAAAAAATCAATTTTAACTATGCATATAATATTTGGATGAACTGAAATGGATGGGATGGTTATGTTAATATCTTATATGCTTGAAGTTAGTAAGTATAATTGAAGATGTTTTAATTTGTTACTATAGTTATCTATTATTTATTAATTTGATTTTATATTAAATACTTTCTAAAAATATGTCATCCTCAATAGGTCATAAATCTTGCGTTTGTTTTGCTGCAGTTTTATACTTTTGCCTATCCTGGAACAAATTATTTACATCTTTAATATATTTATAATATTTAATAAATTAAAATAATGGTGTAGTTAGTATAGTTTAAAATGTAGGCCTTAAGTCGCTAATAAATGTAAATGTTAAGAAAATCTACTAAATAAAGAAAAAAAGATCTAGTTTGGTAGGGTACTAATCAGATTACTAAACATAAAAACCCAACCGTAGGTTCTATATTTATTTATTTTAATATGGAAAATGGGCTGGTGACCAGTTTGTATGAACCAAATAAATAATCATTCTTAAATTATTTTTACACTAAAAATTGGTAAAAACAGGAGAATGAAACCTAGATTTATGGCAACATTTTTTAATTGTGGTTCAGAGATCCTGAGGTTGATTATTGTTTCAAATAACCACAGTTTACGAGTTAATGCCTAAAAGGTTAATTTTACCTTAGACATAGTAGTACAGGATGATTCACGATTCACTATTGTGTCACACATGTAATACGTTGGTCTATTCAGAACGTACTGTTCAGTACATTATTAAATTTAATATATTCATTACTTTATTAGACACCCTATTCGTATTTTTGGTCAAGAAATTCCCAAAAACAACTAAAACTAATGTTAATCGAGAATGTTTATTTACTTTATAATGAATATTCTTAAAGGCCATTAATAATTTATAAGTTATATTATATTTATTTTAACAGCAACATATATCTCTATACTTATTTAAGTTGGAAGATTTCGTTTCAAGGTTAAATTATTTTATTCAAATCGAATTAAAAAAGCACTTTATAATAATTATATAGACCTTAAGTTAATTCTTAGAAATGAATTTATTCATATATACAGTACACTCCATCTATCCTGAAAGGTAGCTGTCCTAACTTGATGTATTATGCCATGGTCCTATTTAATAAGCTATATCATGGGGGAATAATGTAAGGTAAGCTTGCTACCTTACAGGCTAAACCCAGTGTACATACATTATAAAACTTTATCGTCCCTTTGGTTGAACAAGTTGTTTATAGTCAGCACTGACATTATATACTTTATCATCTCTTTGGTTAAACAAGTGTTTTATAGTCTGCACTGACATTATATACATTTATCATCTCTTTTTAAAAAAAGTTGTTTATAGTCAGCACTGACATTATATACCTTTATCATCTATATAGTTAAACAAGTTGTTTATAGTCAGCACTGACATTATATACCTTTATCATCTATATAGTTACACAAGTCATTTATAGTCAGCACTGACATTATGTACATTTATCATCACTGTTTTTAAACATGTTGTTTAAAGTCAGCACTGACATTATATACATTTATAATCTCTTTGGTTAAACAAGTCGTTTATAGCCTGCACATGTAAAACTTAATGTAAACTGGTGTGGTAAAAATCAACATCTATTAATAACTATAATAGGGTAATAATTATTATAATAGCATATTATTGTGGAATCGCAACAGGTAGGCTTAGGAAATACTAATGGTACGGTGTACTACACAGACTTTCTCTCTCTACTATCTTAAAATAGAGACATTTACTAAAAACCTGTAAGATTTGTGAACCAAAACACTATACATAGTTGCAGAAATATTCCACCAAATGGCATATGTTAAATAATATATACTCTTACAGAAATATTGAGAAAAGAGGAACATCTAAGTCCACCAAAGAACATAGCAATCAATTTCATATTTCAAAAAACCATATTAAAAATATATTTTTTTACAGCTAAGAATCTAATGATTTTATAAATATATATTTCAATTAAAGGATTTTTATTTTTAATAGTGCTACAACTTTACAACAATAAGTTCATTCGTATCTAAAATAGTTGTGGAGATATGATCAGTAGATCTATTGGAAATTTCTGTTTATGTGAAATATCCTCAAATTCCTTTTCATGGGAAAATTATAGATTCTACTTTGTTTATAATGCTATACAGTGCCTAAACACAAAATTGAATCAAAATCGTTGGAGTAGATTTTGTGAAAAACTATTCTATTATCTTTATGCCCTTCAGTAAACTAATCTTAACTTTAATGTTAAATATCTAATGCCAAAAACTTCTCAGGGAAACCCTATTAAAACCTTATATACCTAGTATTAGTGTGATTGGTTAAATGTTTTCGGCTCCACACAAAAATACAGGTAGATGGCATAGAGAAAATAACTTTTTCGTTTTGAGGGGGTCATGTAACGTCAACATTTGCCAATAATTTTTTTAGATTTTTTATTACTTTTTTATAACAATAATTCTCTCTCCGAAAGGTCTAGAGAAAAGAAAGTTTTAAAGAGTGGTTATACAAATAAAATTTTTCTTTCAAATTTGAAAACTAATACTTACAATTCAACTTGTGTGTATATGAAAATAGCGTTAATAAATATGTGTATGTGTTTTTATTGTAAATTCCACCGTACGTGTGTCTACCTCGATGGTCTTGGGGTACAGTGCTCGTCTCAGGACCCAAATTTTGGGGGTTCAAACCTAACTAGTGTCGAAGGATTTCTATATTGAGTGATAAAAACCAGTAGCACAATTTCCTTCGGAGGGTAAGTAAAGCCATCGGTACCATGTCAATTGTGGCAAGTAAAATAACCCTAGAAGGTATGTGAAAATACCTTTACCGGCAAAATTGGTAGGCCCTTTCGTTCTCGCTCATAGAAATTTTCGTGTTGTGATACAATCAGTCGGTCAGAAAGTGCACGTTAAATACTCCAAATAAATCAACCGAAGCTTGCACCTCTAAAAAAAATTGTAATATTTTTTTTCGTAAAATGATATTTTCTCACCTGAAAACTAGCACACCTTAAGTCTCTTATTTCATTAATTACATTTGCATTAATTGGTGTAACTGACCAGTTACTAGAATGACGTGTGACGGAAAAGATGAGGCTTTTCCTGGATTTAATTGAATAAGAAAATAAAATGGTTGTACAATGTTCAACAAACTATTCATGAAGTTGAGTAATAGTTGGTTTAATATTGTCTGTAGGAAGGAAAGATTTCTTCAGCCTTTGAAATCTATACGTATTAATAATTTTCCTGGCACAGAATCTCTCTCTCAAGGTTTGAGGTGTGGGGGAAGGGAATTTGCGTCAAGTTCCGTAAATTTACAGTTTTTATAACTAAATTTGATTTTAAGCTTAGTAATCTTAATCTTATTTCAGAAGAAATATTTGTTTTAATGTTCTACTTAATAATAATCTTGGAATGTTTTGAATATCAATCATAAATATCACGCTTCTTGAACAGGAAATTTAATATTTATTCAAGTATAGATGTTAAAATGCCATTATGATCACGAGAGATATTAAAAATCACTAAATCAATTTATTATTTTTATAAAAAGATGGTTTTATTTAATATAAAATCTAACAAAACACCAAATAACCTTGAGGTCTCACCCATCTTACCCAAGGTTAAATAAGGATGTATAGAAAACATTTTGCATAGTTTTATCCGCACCGCTTCTTACTTACTACCCGTTCAGGTTATACGCCTATGTAAGTCTTCTAGACTGCTATAATGTTATAGATGAGTAAGATTCAATATAGAGGTATGTCGAAGATGGGGAGATCGGGGTTCAATACTGGTGGGGTGCACTGATGGTGGTTTTCCTAAATAGCTTTCCGCTCTCCCTCCACACGAATGCGGGTGCATTTCCTCTCTATATTAAAACTTCCTAATCTTTAACCCAATAGTGTAATTAGTACATAGGCGTATAGCCTGAACGGTTAGTGAGACGTGGTACTAAAAAATAGAGGTAGTGCACCCACATTTGCGTGGGGGTAGGGTGAAAAACCATTTAGGAAAACCACTCTCAGTGCACCCGACCAGGATCGAACCCCAATCTCCCCGTCTACGATAGTCTAGTCCAACATGAGAGTAGTGCGTTAAACTAAGCGGCCACCAAGGCTGGTGCATAATTTTTATTTGGCCAGTTCCTCATTCAAATCTTCAGATTACTGTAGGTTTAAACCATTAAAAATAGTAAAGTAAAATACATTTTAAACATATATTTACTTAAGTTATGATAAAACTTGTCAAAATTGACTGATTCTTGAACATAGTGAAAAGAGGTTTTATTATTCTCTTATTTAGACCCAGTAGTTCCTAGTGTCAAAACTCTATCGATAACTTTCTACTAATGACTCCTTTCCACCACTTAATACACTCTAAGCTCTACTCAAACTTTCCCTATTAAGTGTCGAGTTACCCTCCAAATAATCCATAGACAATACGGTTATAACTTCTATTAATAATAACGTTTAATTTACTGGTCACCATGACTGGCAGAATTGAACCTTCTCATACCGGTATTTAGGGGGTTTAGTTTCAGTCAATGGTTACACTAATAATGGTATATTATTAGTTACTTGCGTCAGAACGCTGAAGAACAAATTGTTTTAAATTGTATTGGTTGTATTGAAGAGCTTATGTTTATTTGTTAAGTGGACACAGTGAAGAGCACTAAGAGCTCATGTTGTTTGTTTGTTTGTTAGGTGGGCAAAGAGAAATGTACTAAGAGTTCATGTTGTTATTGGTCAGATGGCCACAATTAAGAGTACTAAGAGCTCATGTTGTTTGTTTGTCAAGTGGGCACAGTAAACAGTACTAAGAGCTCATGTTGTTTGTTTGTCAAGTGGGCACAGTAAACAGTACTAAGAGCTCATGTTGTTATTGGTCAGATGGCCACAGTTAAGAGTAATAAGAGCTCATGTTGTTTGTTTGTCAGATGGCCACAGTTAAGAGCACTAAGAGCTCATCTTGTTTGTTTGTCAAGTGGGCACAGTAAACAGTACTAAGAGCTCATGTTGTTATTGGTCAGATGGCCACAGTTAAGAGTACTAAGAGCTCATGTTGTTTGTTTGTCAGGTGGCCACAGTTAAGAGCACTAAGAGCGCATGTTGTTTGTTTGTCAGATGGCCACATTTAAGAGTACTAAGAGCTCATGTTGTTTGTTTGTCAAGTGGGCACAGTAAACAGTACTAAGAGATCATGTTGTTTGTTGTCAGATGGCCCCATTTAAGAGTACTAAGAGCTTATGTTGTTTGTTTGTCAGATGGCCACAGTTAAGAGCACTAAGAGCGCATGTTTTTGTTTGTCAGATGGCCCCATTTAAGAGTACTAAGTGCTCATGTTGTTTGTTTGTCAGATGGCCACAGTTAAGAGCACTAAGAGCGCATGTTGTTTGTTTGTCAGATGGCCACAGTTAAGAGCACTAAGAGCGCATGTTGTTTGTTTGTCAGATGGCCACATTTAAGAGTACTAAAATCTCATGTTGTTTGTTTGTCAGATGGCCACAGTTAAGAGCACTAAGAGCGCATGTTGTTTGTTTGTCAGATGACCACAGTTAAGAGTACTAAGAGCTCATGCTGTTTGTTTGTTAGGTGGCCACAGTTAAGAGCACTAAGAGATCATGTTGTTTGTTTGTCAGATGGCCCCATTTAAGAGTACTAAGAGCTCATGTTGTTTGTTTATCAGGTGGCCACAGTTAAGAGCACTAAGAGCGCATGGTGTTTGTTTGTCAGATGGCCACATTTAAGAGTACTAAGAGCTCATGTTGTTTATTTGTCAAATGGCCACAGTTAAGAGCACTAAGAGCGCATGTTGTTTGTTTGTCAGATGACCATAGCTAAGAGTACTAAGAGCTAATGTTGTTTGTTTGTCAGGTGGGCACAGTAAAGAACACGCGTTACATCACCGTCACCTCGACGATTGAGAAGTCTCTAGAGCCAGACTCGACCAGCAGTGAGCCCTTGACGGAGAACCTCCTAGCTAGCACCACGGCACCAATCTATGCCAAAGAGAGCACTCTGCCCCTGGACTCTAGCATCGCCACGCTGCCTCCCATAGCCCTCGCTGGGGACGTCGAGACGCCACCTCTCGAGACGCTCACTGAGTCATTCAGCACGACGCAGCTCCTGCTCAAGACCCACATACTGCCCGTCGTACGAGGCGGCAGTAACACCACCAGGCAAGTTGACCCTCACTCTGGCTATACAGGCTGCAATTTGTACCACCGAGCTTGTCTGAGCTTGTGAGCGGTAAAAACCAACCCACTAATCTGAGGTTGGCCCCACTGCAAGGATGTGTAAGAACAACTCACTGACAATATTTCTTGAAAACACTGACAAAATTTCAAGCCAATTTTATTAGGTTTACGCTGAAGGGGACAGGGTTTGAATTCCATTTGGTTATATTGTGGGCAAATTTTCTTAACCGATATCCTACTCTTCATTCAGCACAAATTTCTTCTTCATCCGTGATTTATTAGTTTAAATAGGTCTCGACCGTACAGATAGTAGAACATGGAGCAATAAATATACTAAACGATCGTACCATGAGAATATTATAGCCATGTTGACCATTGATTAAAATGTTAGGGATACCACAGCCATTTTTATGTTTGTCTGGCCAACCAAAGGCTTGTAATGCTTGCTACTGTTCGATGCCGCTTAGCGCTCTAAATCTTAATATAGATACTAATGTCAGCCTAATTATAAGTGGCTAATATATGATATTTGATTATCTTAATACTAGCAAAAAAAATTCCAAATGTTGTGAATATAATGAAATAAATACTTTTCATTTCACCCGGTATTATTTGACACATTTTTCTAAAAGATTAAAATCATGAAATTAATACAAGGCTTCCTTTATTGTATGAAGAAGTTTTTACAATCTCAAAAACATTAGCTCTATCAGACTAACTCATTTACACTAAGGTGAATAACAACTTATCAGCACCGAATGACTATTTTAAACAATTAAGTTTAACACAAACCACGTAAATTACGTTTACTTTGAAAGCTATGTATTCCCTTAATGGATTAATTATCTTTATCTTGTTAGCGACTTCACAATACAAACGTGCGAAGTAAAATTGCTACCATTCAGATTAAACGGAGTGTAAATTTAAAATTAGTACAAAAAGTATCACAAGTGACGACTTCGAGTCAGCTGTGACTGTGGTTCTATTAGACACTAAGTAGCCGACAATTTCACACATTCCTAATAGACTCTCTTAAACTGTGAGTGGCCTGTGTTCTTGTGTAGAACGCGTACTGCCCTGAATATCTGAGTGGTTGAGTATTGGCGCTCAAAGCACAAATCTCATGTGTAGGAAACCTTTCTCAGCTATATTTAAATTAAATACACAAATAATCGTTTGATCAACTATTCAACGTTTTCCCTGGGCCTAATTATCAAACAAATACTTAGAATCTACCCATAAACAAATTATTGTTCTAAATAAAGTTATATATATATTTTTTTAGCACCGCGTCTTACTACCCGTTCGGGTTATACGCTTAAGTACTAATTACACTAATGGATTAGGAATTGGGAAGGTTGAATTTAGAGGAAGTGAACCCGCATTTGCGTGGAGGTAGAGTGGAAAACCATTTAGGAAAAACCACTCCCAGTTCACCCGACCGAGATTCGAACCTCGATCTCCCCGTCCTCGGCGGTCTGGCTCAACACGCCTGGCGCGTTAGCCAACTACGCCACTGAGGCGGGTTAAATAAAGTTGATTTAGCGTTTTTTTTTTTGTAGTCTTATATCACGTAAAGAAGCAACCATCATTGTTTATAAACTTCTGCGTATTGCATAACACTTAGTTGGTAGTTAAGATCTTGGTCCCAATGTGTTGTAGCCTATACATATTATTATGTAATTAGATAAGCCAATTTCTGGTAGTTAAAATTACGAGAAAATAGCCTACCCGATTTTGACAAACGAACACTCATTTCAAGAGTTAAGGGTCCAAAATGTTAGCAAAAATAGTAGCTTAAGACTAAACCCAATTTTCCAAATCAATTTCCCATCTTTTACTTCTGTGTGGGCAGTGGCTCATCTGTACAGTCATTCTTTGTTTGCATCACCATGGAAACTATGATTTGTGTGCGATTGTATATTGGTAAATAAAATATTTCTCTTTGGTTAAAAATAATAACAGCTCAATTCATTCTTGAGTGGTTTGGTACAATGAATAGATATAGAACTGGGAGAGGGGTCATTGTTAAGTTCTCATAGAGTGACGTGAAGGGGGAAGGGGAAAAATATACGTTTTGACTCAAATACTAACACCGAAATCAAAATATATGTAAAGTTGATCCTTAGACGAGTAAGATTTTAACTTAAAAGCTGAGTGAGAGCTTATTATATAATTATGTGTCCAGTAAAAATTTAAAATACATTTTAGTGCATTAATCTGTATCTATCGCCGCAACAATCCATTGATAAGATATCAATTTATAGTATCAGGATATGTGGCTAGTGTTACTTGTCATTTATAGTTTACAGTATCAGGATATGACTAGTATTACTTGTCATTTATAATCTACATTATCAGGATATGGCTAGTGTTACTTGTCACTTGTAGCTAACTGTATTCATACACACCACTATATGACAGTAACTTCACTATCTCTGGTGCAGTTAACCCTTCATTTCATGAGACTGACTGTCCACTGTTTGTGCAGGTACACTCTGGTACAGTCGTACCACGTGACCCGTCTGGTGACTGCTATCAAGACCTTGCCTCCGATGGAGCTTTACCACTTCGTCCCCAGCAAGACCCTCAATGAATTCAACACCAGGCTGGAAGAGGCCGGCTCAGAACTTCATCTGGAGCTGGAGTTCGGGGACGACAACGATCAGGATGATGACGATCGACCTGCCGCTCTTAGGGCGCTCCAGCCTGACCTTGACCTGGCTAACATTGGCTCAGAATTTGACCTTTCAGACGTGGACAGGTCCAGGTTGCCTGAAGACCAACACAACCGGTTCAAGAAGGCTCAGAACACGTCACCAAAACCTCAGCTCTTCTCCGAACCACCGACAGCCACTCCTTTCAGTCCAGAGCTGCAGCAACAGTTGGCGTTGTTGAGGTACTTGAATCCTGGAGCAGCTATCCCTCAGGTGATCACCACCTCGAGACCGATCCTGAGGGTAGAGACCGTGTATGAGTCGCACGTACTCCCGATCGTCAACGGAGACTCCACGACGTACAGCACCCTATCTAGACCTGTCGGCACAGTCAGCAAGACGGAGTACGAGTACGGTACGAGCACTCTACCAGCACAGCCTGTACCGCAGGTCAACCAGCTGTTTCCACAACAGCAACAGCAGCAACAGCTGTTCCCCCAACAGCAACAGCAGCTGATACTGACGTCCACGCCCATCGTGACACAGACCCTTGTCACGGAAACCAGCAGCAAGGTTCTCAAGCTCACATTTGGAGCTAAGACAGCGTACACGACGCTATTCTCGACCAAGGTTATCCCTACTCTGCTGACGACCTACTTGACGACGTCCGTCCCAGTGCAGCCCACAGCACCCTCGTTCCCAGGGTATTTCCCTGCGCCGTACCCACAGTTCCCCTTCGTTGGGTGAGTCCCCTCTGCCCCCCCTGGGGGATCTAGTGCAATAGCGATGTATTCATGTCGTCACAGTTCGCGTCAAATGTAGATCCAGAACATTTCAATATATATTGGATGTGTCAAACATTATTGAGTGTCAGTTATAAGTACAAGCAGGACCTGTGAGTTATTGAAATGGAGGACCTAATAGTTTAGGTTCGATTAAGACTGATATTAACTTTTACACCTACCAAAAATTATAAGTTGTAGTGGTGGCAGTGGTGTTCAGGAGACAATTCGTTTGTTAGTGGTGTCTTGTGAAGAGAACTTGTTCCATCATCGATATTTGTAATAGATTACTGCTCTCGAAATATGGGCCTAAATCAAATATACAGAACTGTCTTTCAAACGTCCTGAAGGAAGACTGAAATAAACCAAGTACTACCATTAAAATAAACTGTAAAAAATAGTATAACTGAAAAAAAATTGTTTCTAAATAATCATATTCTAAACCAATATTTTTATTATTGAATGAATTAATGCATTTAAGAATTCTAAAATACTTACAAGCTATACCCACACTTACTGTGGGAGTAAATATAAATATCAATATTAACAAATTTGTGAGCTAAAATTCATCGAGTCATGAAAATATAATTTCACAAAAATTTAGAGCATACAAGACAAATAAAATCCCACGCTGACATTTTTGTTTCGCCTAATTGATAAAAATTAATGTAGAATAAATACAACTACCAACCCTTGTTTAATTAAGGGTTGAATAAACCTTATGCTTACGAAACTTTGTTGGCGTGTATGTATATCACAATGGGTGCAATGATGCAATAACGTGGAGTAAAAGTTCATTTAAACTAAAATTAATTAAATACTCACAGAAAATCCAATTAAAATTAAGAAAATATTAATTAATTTCTAGTTTAAAGAATAGGTTTTGTTTCGACTAAATTGGGAATATAATAAATTTTAAGTTTTGGGTGGCACGAGCTTTATTAAATCGTAACAAATATAGTTGTAAGTTTTAATTTCACAAATAAACCATATTTCTCTCCACATCAGTAGGAAGAATACAAATAATTTATTTCATATGTTCTATAAACAAATCTGTTGCATTTACTTTAAATTTAAGTCAATTATACTTTCTCGTTCATGTTACCATTTTACTATAACGTCCCAATTTTATTTCGGTGTGGAGGTTTGTGTGTTTTATTATTAATAGAGTTACTAAATTTAGTGGTTATTTTCTAAATAGGAAATTTGTCCCACTATATACATAGATTATTTTCTTGTGAGCCAAGCAGGTATATCGAATTTGAATAAATTGGTTCTCTTGTGTTGTGTTTCGTCCACCGTTTTGGTAAGAGGTGTGGTCTGTGATCCATGGTTGGTACCTCGATAAGATAAATTATGAATTTGTGGTTTGAAAAATGTTGAATAATCCAAGTGTATTGACCAATGGGCAAACATTTTGAAGAAAAGATAATAAAGTCAGTGATGAAATAAACAATAATATAGACGGTGTTCGGTTTAAGATTGTATTATCTCCTAAGTGTTTGTTTTATTCAGCTCAAAAAGGGAATTTGTCACAAATATGCTTTTCTTCGGAATCAAAAATGAATTTTTAGTATTAATAGGCTAGGGGTGTGCGAAGTCTATCTTTTCAATTCGAAGCAAAGTCGAATCGAATAATGAACTATTCCCGATGCTGAATGAAGTTCTAATATTAAAAAAAAGTTTAATTTTGGTAAAAAATACTATACTTTGCATATCTATGTAAATGTAGGTGTTAAACATAGTTTATAAAATGCTATATTTCAAAGATAATTAATATGTTTTGTCTTAAAACTATAAATTAAATTATTATCACAAAATATAATTTAATTATTTTAGTTTTTTATGTGAACACTAATTTGTGATGAAAATAACAGCATAAAATAAAAAATAAATAGCATATATTAAAAAAAAATTAATATATTTTTTTGGCGAAGCTTCGTAACTGTTGAATCCGGAATTTCACTTTGGAATCGAAGCCAAAGCGAACTAATATATGAAGCCAAGTCTAAGTTTTCTAAGATTCGTACAGCCCTTATATAGACTAATGAATGATTACTATTATATAAATATAAATAATTGTGTAATTTGTAAAGTATTTAAACGGGTATAGCTTAAGCATCCATTCTTCAATTCAAACAAAGAAAAAGCTTAAGTAGTTGAAAATTATACCACATTAAGAGTGTTATGACTTGCTTCAATCACAGAGCTCACATAAGTCACGTTTAGAATTATCGGTTTATGATAAAACTACATACTTGCTTATTTTATAACACACATCTGTTCTTATTAAACAACATATTCAATATCCTTCTTAAATCTGTTCATACAATACTAGTAGAAAAGTATAACCAAACATCTCAAGTTTAGGGTATACATACAGAGATTCACCTTTTAAAATAGATTTGGAAACTTTTAAAATAATGTCTCGTACAATATTGACGATATAAGGAAAATTGAGAAACAAAATTAAACGAAGGTTTAGTGTTTAATTTTTTCTCATCAACAGGTAAAATACATTTTATTTTTAAAAAATAAATAAATTCAAATTCAATTCAAACTTTCTTGAACGCTACCTAGAGGATTAGAGTTCTATTTAATATAGACCTGGTTATCTAAATTAGAGGAATGTTGTAATTGCTGTAATTTTAGCTACGTAAAGTACTTGAACTAATTGTGTCTATTATTATTTCTGGACCTGAAAGAGATAGAGTATAATGAAGTGTATTGGATATAACTTGTTCAAGATTGGGATATATGGCGTACTTTTGTAAAATCTGCAATACACTTCCGAGTTCCTGATGCCATAAAGTAAATATTACTGTTTCTTTACGAACTAAAAAGATAAATCACTCATACCCTTCGAAAAGGGATTTAAATTTCGAATCAGTTTATTGTATTGAACCTTTTTTTAAAAAGTTTGTTAGTGTATATTTTTACTTGACTTATCTATTAATTAAATTAAATTATAGCATATTTTCTTTGACATTGTAGGGCGAGTCCTAACATTTAGGAGATGATCCTTGATTGAACGGAACCTTGTAAGAATCAATAGTGTGTTTTGTACATATTAATCATAAGATAACACAATGATTCTGAACCTGTTGTAATATATATGTACTTTTTGTAAGATATGCCAATAAAGTATTCAGGCCAAATGGCCCTACTCGAATTTGTGTACTAGATTTATTTGTATGTTGGTTAAATAAAAGGTTTTAATAACATACTGTGGTTTATATTTTCTTCTAGAATACAAATCTGTCTATCTCTCCTAAATGGTATATGCATATTTTAAAAAATGCACCAAATTACCTTAAGCTGTGAGAGATAAATACTCTACACATCCTGATCCTTTCGTTGAATTGGGATAGATACATAAAGCCGCGTCCAGAATAGAACAGAATCGAACACAAACATCCTTTGATGTGACGGGCAAAAACCGACAACTTGTGGATCGCTGCCCTAACAGAACAACGAACATATTTTGTTACAATGTTCTTTCCGGAAAAAACATCCACACTTGTCGTGAACATGTTCGTGTTCATTGTTCTGTTCTAGTCTTGACGAGGCATGATATGGTACGATAAACAAGTTCATATGTTGTATAGCGTGCATAAAGTAGGCCTTGTGCTTAATTTAGGGAAAAAGTGACACCGTCAACTGAGATAAAGATGCACGTCTTTGCTTCCAGGCAAGTGAAAGCTACGACATTCACAGTGAACATGTTCATCATTTTCCTCCTTACAATTGTTAAGTTCCGTCGGCCGCGTTCCACTCCTCCACCCAGAGTGTATTAAGCCTAAATCTTATTATAACTATACAGCTTATCAATCCATGTTATTTCAAAAAGTAATTAATACATAACATATTTAGCACATATCCGTGTTCCAGTCTACCGTCATATGGAGGACACAAAATATTTCCTTCTTCTTCTCCTCTTCTTTTCTTCCGTCTTCGGAGTATTCATTCTTCTGATTTCTCTTCTGCTCTTCCTCTTACCAAGCCAGGCCACCCAACAGTATCTACTCTTTCCTTTCCTCTTCCTTCCTTTTTCCAATGTTGGTGTCAGTATCTTCCAAGGACAGATAAGCATCATCCAGCCTGAAGTATATTCTTATTCTTGGAAGGCTTGAAACGGCCATCCGTTGAAAGAGCTCAATCCTCAGGTGTTCTAAGCGTGCAGTACACACTCAACGAACGTATGTCTGGCGTCTTCATCAACCAGGCTCGTGTCACAGATACTTGTCTCGCACAGGGAAAATCCATGCAATTTAGCACGGAAATACCCGTGGCTACTAACGAACTGGGTCGAATAGAATAGAAGGCCACTCATTCATAGAACAGGGGATCATGACGAACACTGTGCGATGGCGTCATGTTATCTTGTAAGCTCCACAATGCGGTGGCATAAGCTGTTGTACAAGTGGCATAGGCCTACAATTTATTCACGAGAGCGTCAGTATACGGTGGAGGATCTGGCTACACAGGTACTTTCCAATGCACCCTTGCTATGTCATGAATTACGATATTGATAGACCCGCTTTGAAGGCATCACTCTCGCCTTATACTACACGGCCGATGACGGGGAGAACCTAGTTCAGTCCCAGTGGGTGTACTGTGGGTGATTTTTACTAAATGGTTATCCACTCCTCCTCCACGATTCGGGCACACTTATTCTTAATTCAGTCTCCCTAATCCCTAACACATTATAGTAACTAGTACATAGGCGTATAGACCGAACGGTTGGTAAGACGTGGTGCAAAATATAGTGTGGGGGTTGCCCCATATGACAGTGTCACATATCTTACAGAATAAACATGTGACAACTTTGTTTGTGTCACATTTTCGTCCTGTCTTGCTTAGATATATAGCGTACGATGAAACGAGGCGCAATAACACTGGAGTAATTTTGGGGTGATGTCGTCTAGACGGAAGAACTACCCTCCCTCACATAGTTCTAAGACGGAAGAACTAACCCCTCCCTCACATAGTCCGGTTCACTTGGAAACAAGTGTTGTTACTGGACTGGAGCTGTCGGGTATCTGGTCCGTCAACCGGTCACTCAAACGGCTGCTTTCAATTCAGAAGACGAGACCGGGAGTATCATCAGACGACCCTGCAGTCGCCGAGAGGATATCACTTGTAAATTAGGTTAAGTTAGTTTTTAGTCTCTCTTTTATTTTCTTTATATTTAGGTTAAGTTAGCTTTAGGTTCGTACAGTGGTGGTTTAGGCTGAAAGAAGGTGGAGCGAAATCTCCGATAGGGCGCCTACACAGGTGGTGGATAGGGGGGTGCTCGCCACCGCTGGAGCTTTAGCTGACTGGGGACTATTAGATCCACAGGTCGGCGGGACAGTCAGCGGTGGAGAGTACCGGGGGGCGTAAATACCCGGGGCGGACCATCTAGTAGGACTATAAGGACAGTTAGATTAGGTGCAAATTACATCATTTAATTATTGTCTAAAAATTGGATACGGTATAAAAGATGATGTAGACAAAAATATGTAAGTTGATTTAGATCCCAAACTACCCTCTATATGTCGGGATAGATAAAAATTAAATAAATTAAAATATTTATTCATGGTATGAAGAGGAATGATTGGTCTAATATGTACACATCCCGTTTATATTTATTTCCCAAAGTCCATCTTCATAAAGTGCTATCAACAGAGCTCGTTTATTTGGACAGGAGTAAAATAATACATTAAACAGAGAAACTTTCATGAACACTTCGGTCACACAAGGGAAGCTTGGTTCCTTTCAGAGTAAACGAAGATACATGCTACCCCTTAGATAACCCACATTAAAATAGCTTACCACTTAGACTTGATAACAAACCCAAATTTAATTGATAAAATCTCTTTTATCATATACTTGTTTTATATAATTTATGAATTCAGCATAGGCAAAAAGTTCGTTTCAAACTTTAATTGATTTAAAAAAAAATTTCAAGCTTTCTAAAAAAAAAGCTTGTTTGGGTTAAACAAAAGATTTGTAATGTGAAGAAAGCATACACTTGTAAAATTATTAATTATCTTCTTCGGTAGTCACATGGTCTAAAGCGTCATTTTCGCGTTAGACTAGACTGCTGATGACAGAAAGATCGGCGTTCGAGTCCCAGTAGGGTGTACTGAGGATAGTTTATCAAATATGGTTTCCCAATTCTACTCCACGCAAATGTGGGTACACTTTATTTATATTCAACCTTCATCATCTTTAACTCATTAGAGCAATTAGTACCTACATACACATTTAACCTTGAGAGGTAGTAAAACGCCATGCGAAAAAAATAATTATACGTTACTCGCGAAGCTTGGGAGATCGAAATTAACTATAGCACGTATGAAAATTTAATCTTTTTCTTACAATTTTTTTTGGTAAAAAAGTTAACAACATTATATTCCCATTTTATTGGATTAAACTTCTATTAAATGAGGAAAATCTGCAGAATGTTTTGAAAGCAAGGTTAATTGGTAAAAGTTAGAAAAGTATTGTAGCTTTTTTAGCACTGTGTATTACTACCTACTCGGGCTATACGCCTATGCAATAATTATGCTAATGGGTACGCGATTAGAAGGTTAAATTTAGAGCAAATGTACCCATATTTACGTGTAGAGAGAATGTGAAACTTTTTTTTAAACCATCAATACACTTGACCGGGATCGAACTCCAATATCCCCGCTATCGGCATTCTGGTCTAATGTAAGAGTAGTGCTTAGACCAAAGCAGATTATTGTATTTTGCTTGTTGCAGAAAACATAAGGATCTAGCAAAAAACATAATTTAATGTAACAGTAATCATGTCGAGAAAACCATTAATAAGATTATTTTTGTTATTCGTGTCACATTAAATTATTCCCTAGGAATACTATCGCAAACATTATTTTTCCTTGTGTTGTTTTATTATTTTCACTTTTTCACAACACCTAAGGTGAAGGAAAAGTAGTTGATTGTCAAAAAATATACAATTCTAAATTTGTAAGGATTGCAACCTTTCATAACCCCTAGAATTCTAAACGTGGTTTTCCCCATTTCATCCGTCTTTATATCCGTTCTTCGGCTTGTAGCAGCGCTTTAGTTAGCACTAAATACGCCGACTACATTTACAAGAAAATTAAACATGATAGGTTAATACTAGAAGAAATAGGATTGAAATGCATGCGACATAAGAGTTTAATGGAGCAAACATAACAAACAATTACAAAATAGTGACCCAAGCACAATCCATCATTTCCTATGTTGACCGGTCAAATAGGCCAAAATACCAAGTACAACAACGAGTTTAGTAACAGACACCCTCATAGAATGAACTCGGTGTGAAGATCATCCAGACTAGAAAACTTAGCTGGTTTTATTAACTATCGCCTCGCTCTTAAAAGAGGTATAATTACACTTTCTAGAGCGAAAGACGAAACAAAGGCTAGTTTAAGTTACTTCCCGATTGGGAGACAAAGACTACAAACACGATATAGTTGCAATAGCGGATTTGTTGCAACAAAATCTAAAGCTTAACGACTGACCGGCAAGGCATAGCCAGAACCCACACAACATTTAAGACTAAATAACCCTATTTTAAGAGGTGAGAACAATATGCGCCAGTGAAGCTAGCATTGAAATGTTAACCATCTAGTATAGGCTACGTAAGTTACAGATAACTGCCTATCTGTCCCATTAATAGAAACACCGGGCTAATATCTTATAGAAAGTGGTCATTCGGATTCTTGGCCTTTAGACAATAGAGGCTGGCTTGTTACTAATTAGTACCGACAGGGATCATGAGTTTAAACACACCCAAACATAGGCACAAACTACACTTCAGATACAAGTTACTGAAGATCAGCTAGCTCTCATCCAGAAGGGAGTCAAACATGAACATCAAACTGGACGTAGGCCGCACTAGAAGGGCAGTGACAAACCCACAAGATGCGCACCCCAAAACAGGTAAACAACAATCCACGACAGTTCACAAGAACAACTAACGATTACCTAACTAGCTCTAAATAACGGGCCTTGAACAACCTAAATTCCTCCTTTTCTATCAGGCGGCACTGCAGACTGAAAAATGGTCATACGGGCCAGGGCGTGAGACACACTCCAATGAAACAACTGTATTAAAAACAAGAGATATAAAAGAGTATTAAAAAACAAGAGATATAAAAGATACCTCATGACGTGGTCAACATGACTTAGACTATCAAAACCTTATCTAATTACACATAATACAGTGACCAACTTTATAGTAACAAACACTCTTAACTCGTAAGAATAATCATAGCTGAATTACATGACTTTGAACGTAGAGCCTCCAGCTCCTTCTGATGTAAATAAAACTTTATAGTTTACAACAAGTTATTCCGTCTGGCCGGTGAGTCTGACGGCACCATCATCGTGACCCCAATATATTCAAGGTTACTGTACTGTTGAACGGAGACGAGAGATTCCAGTAGTCGAATACAAGATTGGGACTGTATTTTTGTCACATCACATCACATCACATCACATCACACCACATCACATCACATCACATTAGCATGCTCTGATATACCCTGAAGGGGAGCACGAGAGCAATTTCCAACACGTACTAACCAATTGGTCACACCGTGTGGTTTCGGATTCTAACAGACGGGTTGTTGCATTTCGCGAAGTTTCTGAAACAAAGACAAACATATTATTAATATTGGTGGGGGAAAACAAGAAGTATATTGGGAAACCGAATAAGGGTTTTTTTAAAGTTAGGTGCGGAGAAACTACTCTATGGGGGGCTAGATGAGAACCTCCCAAACCACTGTTGACACATCTCGCTTATCCAAGCAAAGCTTTGGGACGTCGATGGCACCCTGCAGGGTCAATGACGAAATTCCCGAGCCCCTGATTAAGAGGATTGGTGGCACCGGGAAGTTTGTCGTAGAAGGACTGCGCCAGCTTCCGGAAGTGGTCCTTGACGGTAGGCATATCCAGGTCAGGATGCAGAGGCTCATTCCGAACATACCAAGGTGTATCCACAATGACCCTCAGACACACGCTCTGGAATGCCTGCATCCTCCTCATATACGTGCCCATCGGGACACGCATAGTCGAGGATCGGTATGAGAAATTGTTTGTACAGTGTCAAACCGTTCCTAGTAGACAGGGCACTACGCCTGTTAAGCAGTGGGCCTAGGACTCCCAGCCTTTTCCTCGCCTTGTTGAGTCTCTCAGTGCAGTGCAGTCGCCAGTTCAGTCTGGTGTCCAGCGTAAGTCCCAACTTAGCACTGTTCGCCCATCTGATCTGTTCTCCAAACAACTGGGATGGGGATGGCCTGTAGAACTTTTTTTTCTTCTATGTGAAGAGCACTGCTGTGCTCTTCTCCACGTTAATACTTGTCCTCCAGGTGATCAGCCACCACTCCAACTGACTTTGCTACTATAGCCGTGACAAATCCACATACAGTGCCATCTTGGTGTCTGGGGTTTTGGGAATGTCTTTCACGTACATACTGAAGAACAATGGGACCGCAAGGGAACTCTTTGGCACTCCAGCCCAGATAATTTTGACTTGGGAAGTGGCGTTTCTAAAAGTAGTGGAGAAGGTCCGGTTGGATAGATAAGATTGGACAATCTTAACTAGGTAGAAGGATAGGTTCAGGGAAAGGAGTTTGAAAAGGAGACCTTCGTGCCAAACACGGTCGAAGGCCTTTGCCACGTCGAGAAAGACAGCACCAGTCAGCCTGTTGATGTTGAAGTTCCTCGTGACCTGCTACACGAGCCGGACGAGTTGGTGAGACGTAGCATGTCCCGCCCGAAAGCCGAACTGCTCGTTCATCAAGATGACCGCCTCGCAAACATGTCGGGTCAGTCTCGTCAGTAGTAGTCTCTCGAACAACTTGCCCAAACAGTCGAGCAAGCTGATCGGTCGGTAAGACGAAGTTAGGGCCGGGTCCTTACCCGGTTTATGGAAGCAGAGGACGTTGGAATGCTTCCAGGGCTCGGGGAAGTGACTCAGGAGCAGGATGGCGTTGAATAACTCCACGAGGAAGTTAATCGCCTTCAAGGACAGCTTTCTGAGGACCGCGTTATTGATACCGTTGCGTCCGGGGGCCTTGTTTAGTCTTAGATCGGCTAACACCCGTGACATTTCGGTCGCCTCCGTAGGTACAGGTTCATCCAAATGGTGGTACGTGGTGGGATGCTACCTGGCGCTGATATTGGCCACGGCTGAGTCCGACGCCATTGCGCCTTGTGTAGTAGATACCTCTTGTAGCTGGTCATTAACGAAGAAAAACAAAGCTTTTAATATGTACTGCAGTGTAGTGGATATAGTTCTGTGCCTAGTTTAGGCAATACATCATATTAAATAAGCTCCCCGATTGACACCTGACTAGGAAAGGAAGAGAAGGGGAATCGACCAATCACGACACAGAGCAACAGCACTCGGAGAGGTGGATACCTGAAGTGGGTCTCTACGCATGTGCGGAGAGCAGGTGATGAGGGAGCCAAACTTGAAACGATTTATTTCAATATTTTTCCGGGAGTTACCATTCCAGTAGAGTTAAATGTGGCCCATCAACAACTATCAAACAAAACAACGACCACATCGTCCTGGCCTTGGCAATTCAAACCCCGTCCACTGTTCTTGCATTATTATTATTATTATTTGTTAATGAAAATTACTTTCCCCCTAATTATAATGTCTATAGAGCCGACAGGTTATATGACGAAGCTACTATCTCAAGGGGTGGTGGTGCTCTCATCTCTGTCATTGATACTATTTCTGGTGTGGTCAGGAGAACTGACCTAGAGAATAATATGGAATGTGTCTGGATTGAGATCCCAACATTTGATCGCCAAAAACTGTTAATTGGGAACATATATCTTGCTCCCCAAATAACAGTCGAAGCATTTAACAATTACTTTATATTTCTTGAAGGTGTGTTGGCTAGCTACCCCTATAGAATAATACTACTCGGAGATTTTAACTGCCCCAAAATTGATTGGAATTATCATCATTCTCAGAACATTTCGCATTTCTACATTAAATTAAAAGCTACTCAACTTCTCGCTTCGACTAATATAATGGGATTAGAACAACTCAATGAAGCTGATAACGACACTAACCTCCTTGACCTCGTTTTTGCTAATTTTCACCACCCCTCTATTACTATTACTCAAAGCTCTCAACCACTAGTCAATATTGATTTAGCTCATCCACCTTTATTGATTTCACTAGATGTACCTATTGCGACTAAAATTAATGATACCTCTAAAACATATATTGACTATGCACACGGTGACTATCTTAATCTCTACAATGACCTGGCTACTGCAGATTGGACTTGTGTTTATTCTACTACGGATGTTAATTTGGCTGTAGATAATTTTACCAAGGTAGTCCAAAGGAAAATCAAAACGAATATTCCTCAAATTAATATTCTTAATTCATCCAAATATCCTAATTGGTTTTCTTCTACACTCAAATACTATATTAGGAAAAAAAAACAATTTTTTCAAAAAGTTTAAAATAACAAATAATAGTGTATTCTATTCACATTTTTTACACTTTCGTAAATTAGTTAAAACTACTTTGATTATAGACAGAGCCAATTGGATGAACTCAATTGAAAATAGTGTTAAATGCAAACCTAAAGATTTTTGGAAATTTGTTAAAAATAATCGTACGAATAAAGTTTTCCCATCCAACCTAGAAATTGATGGCAAATCTATAGCGGATCCTTTATTAATCGCTAATGAGTTTGGGACCTACTTTCATTCCGTTTATAATTCAGCTATTCCTGTTTTACCCTGCCCCGTTATTGAAACTAGCGCGCCCTTGTATCCATGCCACATTACACCCTTGGATGTTGCTAATGCTATAAAAAATTGAGTTCTTCTAGATGTGCCGGGACAGATGGAATTCCAAGTTTTATTGTTAAAGGCTGTGCCAGCATTTTCAGCCCTTTGTTAGCCTATATCTTTAACATTAGCCTGTCAAATGAAACTTTTCCTCGTTAAAGGAAACAATCTGTTGTCATACCTATCTATAAAAAGGGGGTAAAAACAAATGTTTGTAATTATAGACCAATTTCTCTCTTAAACACTTTCTCCAAAGTATTCGAGATAATCATACATGAGCATACTTTTCACCACCTTAAAAATAAATTTTCAGATAATCAACATGGCTTTATAAAAAATAAATCTACTGTAACTAATTTAGTAGAATTCCTTGGGCATGTTGCCCCTCAAGTCTCTGCCCAAGGTCAGGTTGATGCTATTTATTTTGACCAAAGTAAGGCATTTGACTTATGTCAGCATAATATTATTCTCGCTAAACTTGGTAATTTTGGACTTTCTCACTCATATGTAAATTGGTTCAGCAGTTATTTGCATGAAAGATCATTCATTATTAAAATTGATTCACACAGCTCAAATACATTTTTAGCACCCTGTGGCATACCACAGGGGTCTAATTTAGGTCCTCTTCTCTTTAATGTGTTTATTGATGACATTGGTAAATATTTGAACTCTTCTAGTTATTTACTCTTTGCTGATGATGTAAAATTATTTAAAACTATCAAATCAATTGCAGATTGTATAGATTTACAAAATTATGTAAATGGTATTCTACAATGGTCTTTGGAAAATGGAATGTCTATCAATAAATCTAAGACCAAATCTATATCTTTCACTAGGAAAACTAATCCTTTCTTTTTTACTTATAAATTGGGCAGTGATAACATAGTTCGCACCCTTTGTATTAATGATCTTGGTGTCCTCCTGGATAACAAACTTTATTTCCACTATCATGTTGACCATGTCATTTCCCAGTCATTGAAATTACTTGGGCTAATTAAATTTATTACTTCATCATTTAAGAAAGTTGACTGTTTTTTATGTCTGTATTATTCCCTGGTTAGATCTAAGTTAGAATATGCTACTGTTGCTTGGAATTCCATTACCTTAACTGACTCTCTTAGGTTAGAAAACGTTCAAAGAAAATTTGTTGCTGCATGCTATGATAAATACTTTAGTAACCGGATTTATTATGATTATGATAGAATTCGAAACCTATTAGGGCTCCAAACTCTCTTCTCGCGTAGACTTTATTGTGATGCCCTTTTTGTTTTTAATATTTTCAATAACATAATTTCTTGCAAATTTGCCCTTGATCATGTAGGCGTTCTTATCCCTTCTCGGGCTTCTCGTAATCAAAAATTATTTTTTCTTAATAGCTCTTACAAGGTAAGCCCTATAGGTCGTTGTGTCCATAGTGTTAATTCTAGATTTGTTGAATTCGACTTTTATCATAAAAGGAAAGCTAAACTCAGAGAGTTATTTAAGGATATCCCATATCAATAATTTATCTTGTAGAGGTTCTGCCTATATTATTTAATACTATTTAAGTTTACATTGTTTAAGTTTACAATATTCTGATTTATTTTTTGCATAATGTTACTGCTTTTAACCACTATTTGGTTATTTATTTTTAATGTTACTTTTATTCTTATCATTATTAACTACTTTTTTGTCTCGTGGTTGTTTATCGGTATATGGCATTATTTGGCCATTTTTTGTCTATCATGTTTTCTTATGTAAATGTATGTATTGTAGGGTATGTACTTGTGTGCTTTTCAGTGCTGGCCTGTTATAGGTCTTACGACTGTTGGCCGGCACTATAATAAAGGAAATTGAAATTGAAATTGAAATTGAAATTATTATTATTATTATTTATTATTATTATTATTATTATTATTATTATTATTATTATTATTATTATTATTATTATTATTATTACCCGTTCGGGTTATACGCCCTTACGCTAATGTGCAATGGTAGGGTGATTGTGAGATGAAATGGAGGTCCTACAGTTTAACGTGGGATCCGAACCACGGTGGAGGCCTGGCATTCCACACATTCACAAGTTGTGATTAATACACGTCTTGTCAGAGGTGAAGGAAGGGTTTGGCAATCAGATAAATCTGTGCCAGGACCGAGGATTGAACCCCGGACCTCAGCACAGAAGTCTGACACCTTACCCCTAGACCACCAGGTCACCGACCATTGTTCTTGTAGACTCGATATTTTCTTTCCTGGAGGTTGAGATGATTGAATGTGTGGGCTAATTCCTACTAGCCCAGCACATAATAAACTACTTCTTTGTGAGATGTAAAATTCAAATTTTGTAGCAAACTAAAAACCCATAAATAAGAACGAACACCGAAAACAAAGATTATCAAAAAAATGGGGTGAATTTTTGTAGTGTAGTGATTCTATAATTAAGTGCTGAGAGCTAAACTAGTGCCTGAATAAACATAAAATAAACATAATCTGCTGAAATAGTGCAGTGAATCGTTATATTCCTTGGTGAACCATGATGTTCCTTTTTCAATATGAGAAATAGCGGCTTCAGTCTAAAAAACTGAGGTTAGTGGGTGATGGGTTCATTGGGCTGGTCACATTACATCCTCTATCTTCAAATGTTGGCACTATCTTCGCTTTCGGGCTCACTCCATGAAGTTTTTTTCTCTAAAAGATCCATTCCGTTGAAACGTACTATACGTCTATCTTCTCTTGTTCCAAAAGGAAACAGAAGAGTAAAACCATGGATAACACCGCTATGGATTTTATAACACTCCATATTCCAGGTTTTGCAAGCGCAACGTTGGTGCTACGTATAACACGTCACACATTTCCGGACAAGATTTCTTGCAAACCAGGATTTGAGAACTCATAACCGACAAGTTATAGCTCCATCCCGCGATTAACAAAAACAAAACCCACCTAAAAGGTCTAAAATATATTGTGTTACCGGCGCTAACTTCATTTCTCGTAATTGCCCGGTGATTTTAGTATCAATTTATTGAAATTACGACTAATTAACCATCGTGATGTCCATTACGCCATGGTCTTCAGACATACGCTCTAAAATCAGTTGAAAACAAATTACTACCTATTTCATTAAAACGCCTTTTAATTTATATTTATTTATTTATATCTAATTCTGAATGGATTCAATTTTTTTAAATAAAATTTTACGCCATTTTATATTAGTATTACGTGGGTAAATTTGGATACCGTCAAACTAAATCCACACGAGCTAAGTTTTCAACATCGAGTGAAGATGGGCGTTCTTTGTCAGAACTCCCCTTCCTTTATCGGGACTTCCCCATCCTAACAAATAAGGAGGAGGACATCATTATGGGAAGTTTTCAGAAAATGACAGTAGAAAAAGTTAGTACCATGAAATAAACACAGCGCTAGTGTGAAGTAGTTATCAAATAGAATTATACAAAGAGTATTTAAATTAAATTTTAAAAAAAGTGGCTGAATAGATAGATATAAATTATACCAAAAATAAAAATAAATATTTAAATTTGGAAAAAATATAAAAAAATATTAAAATTGGGATCATTAAAAATAATAGTCACATAACCCTTGAATAAGTCATGCAATAACTTCATTTTAGGCTACGTATCTTGGTATTACGGCCCTAAATATGGCCGCTTTTGAGCTCTCCTTCTCAGGGGGTTCTTGAATAAATCAACTTATTACACAACCTTCTCTTCTTTCTTTTATACTAGTCAGTGCTATAACAACAATTCTGGGCATTGTTGAAATGTACTCCCTAACACCATTATTACAAGGTCACATACATGTATAATCAGGTTCATATTAGATATCAGGTTCTATTTTTAAGTACTAAAGCTATGTATATAATCAATTTATTTTATAGATAACATAATTTAAAAAATAGCAATCAGATATTGGATGGTACATATTCTAAACTTTGAAAGAATAAATAATGATGGATTGCTATTTTTTTCAATTGAAATATAGCATAAAAAAATTGTCCCAAAATATTTTGGAGTCAAAACTTGCTAACCACTTTATATTAAAATTTCGAAACATAAAAATTACTCAAACGAATGATAAAACTACTGAAGATGAGACAAAGTACTCTGTAAACATTTTTTATTTTTGTACCCCGTCTGACTAACTTTCTTGTTTTTATTGTTTTATTTACACTAATAAGGTAAGAACAAGGAGGGCAGTCTGCTTACCCACCGATTATTTGAATGTTTGGGTAGCTAGGAAATAACTACGTAGTCTAGCTATGCGCCACCTTAGAAAACTAATAATATTTTCGAAGAAATAAACTGTTAAAATCTGGTAAAATTCTATGGTTCTCACATATTTTAATATATTATGTTTATTTTTATCTGTTTGTATGTTATGGTTAAAGCCTGAAACAGTCCACTTTGCGAATTGGCTGGGCTCTTCGCACATTGGCCGGTTCCAGCCAAATCATGAAATGTTGATCGGGGAAAATATTAGTTGGCATTCTGGCCAGCCGAAGCGTGAGGTGACCATGACAATCTGGCCAGTGCCTGAAGTTCTGGGTAGTATGATACAACAAAACCCCATCCTAAACTAACCAAACTGCTGAGATAGGGAGTCACCCTAAAGTGGGGAAACCCGTGGGGACCAGGGCCTCTAATTTTGAAACGTGCGAGTAGCGACTCTCTAGCGTATTTCTCTCATCTCGCACACAATCTCGCAAACCCCTAATTTTGAAACTTCTGCGCTGCGAAAACTGACGTCACACGATCGAATAGCGAGCGACTTCTACTCGCCAGCCTCACACCGTGCGAGACAAGCCTTGCCTATCGAGTAGGTAGTATATAACAAAATGGATGCCATCCCCCTCTTCGGTTGAAGCATTCTGAGAGTGATTTTATCGAAATAAATCTACTACTGTACAAAATAGGTTAATAGAAGGAAAAAATATGATTGCTTTGTACACTTTATACAATCCTTCAATAAAAATATTTGTTTGGGTGAAAATATAATTATATATTCTAAATTTTTCAACTTTATTTAACCGTTAATTTGGCTGAGTTGGTAGAGTGGCCGTCTCATTGCTAGAGTAAGTGTGGTCAAATCCTGTCACTGCGAATTCTTCATTTTTATTTATGGGACTTTAAACTTTTAATTTTAAAGTATCGTATTAGTAAGCATATAATTTGTTTTAAATATTTTTTATAGAAGTATACAAGGTACTTGAGCCTGCGTAGACTAACATAATAGCCCTTAAAAATAATTTAAAAAGGTAGCAGATTAAAAACGATAGGCCCACATCAGAGTCTAAGATTTACTTTAATTTTGAAATGTTGTATGTAGGTGATTATTTAAAATTAAATTAATGGGTTTAATGACGTAAAAATATACACATTTAAAATAAGGTTAAGCAAGCTAATTATTATTCGTATAGTAAAAATCTTTAGGGAATATTTATGTTTAAAAATAGTTGCGAAAATAACATATTTTATTGAATTCTAATTACTAAAAAGTTATTTAAATTCAGACAAAAAATTAAAATATGAGTGGGATGGGATCGATCTCGTGGAAATCTGAGTTTAAAACAAGCACGCTACCAAGTGTGCTAAAGTGGATGTTATTTGTGAGGACGGTTTTACATAGCTTGAACATTTTAGAAACAACAAGCGTAGATGTATACAAAGGGAAGATGGTTTCCTAATAAAACTAAACAAATCGTTTTATATGATACACTCAATACAATAATAGTGTTTACTTTTAGTTACGTATCTTGTATAATGGCGTGTTGTGGCATCTCATCGCCTCAATCTTCTGGCACACGTCATGGTTTTACAGTGTTGTCGGATTGAAAACTCAGTCGTAAGCGAAACAACACTACACCGACTCGCACGACCGTAGAAACCTTTCAAAATTAGCTTTGTTTTAGTACTACCTGCGATTTGCGAGTTCATGAGTTGCGAGCTAGCTCGCAAGCGAATATTTCCGCAAGTTTCAAAATTAGGGGTCCAGATGTGGACTAAAACCCCTCCTCCAACCACCCCTTTCTCCTTAGATAGGACATAACTTCTAACAGGACATAACTTAAACTAATTGTAAACTTGGAAATATATATATAAAATATACAATATAATTTACTAGACAGGAAATAAACGGAACCATACCTGAAAAAGAAATGTTCGTGCTTTGGATGATTTCGGCGGCCAAAGCTATAAAGTAGCCGGTCCTGTCGCAAACTGGATGGTCCTTGGACTTTGACAGTGACACATATACATTACCAGCATTAGTGGCAACGTGGACTAAGCCTCAAGCTGTTTAGTTTGATCTTATGGTGACTTGGAAGTTGGAATTTTAATCCCAGTTAGGTTTGTTAAAGATAGGTTTTATTAAATGATTTCACACTCCACTTCTACCTAAATGAGGGTGCATTTATTCTAAATTATGCTTGCCTCATATCTACTCATTTGTAATTTAAGGGATATTTCCCGAGAAGGCTCTAAGTTTTAGTTCAACACAGTCAAAAACATTACATATGTATTACTATAGACTTATCTAGTTTTCTATTAGTCATAAAACGTATTTTGGTCGACCCTGATAGCTCGTGGCTTTGTTTGGTGACCCCTACTAAAGGGTTCCAAAACACCAACCCTTCAAGTCAACCTGTTTCCGCTATGAAATTAATTACGTTTCGTGACATACTTTTAAAGCTGTAAGATCAACACGTAGACCTAACTGAACCTACAATATTTATCTAATCTCTCCCTGATAGCTCACATCACAATGATAAGGCCCGTGGATTCCTGGGAAATATTTACTCACTGGTAAACCAAGCAAGTCTATGGAGAATAGCGAAAAATTGTTCGTTGTATTCTCTGATTGATTAATTCACTAATTAATCTTTTAATTAAATCAACAATGTATATTATGGGAATGTTGTATTATTTTGTGTTTCAAAAGTAAACTCAAGTAAGGTTTCAAAAAGGATTAAATAAATTACATATTCTCGGATAAATTAAAAGTCTCAACCTACATGAACTATTAATCTTCTTAACAGGAAATAAGTATAAATTAAATGGGAGTTTTAACAATATATTTAGTAAACTTCTTTATAATTTAGCTTATATTTAACCAAATCGTGGCTAGTTTTATAAAATTGGATAAGAAAGTTTTATATTTTAAACTTAGATTGACAACGTATATATTATTATTATTATGTCAATAATATTTTATTTATATAGAATAAATGGTACGACACTATCGTACAAATTTTCTCATATTGTGTATTATAGCTTCGAAAAAAATATAGGTTTTCAGTAAATTACCTTTAAATAAGACTTCCTCATAAAACAAACACAACATCATGTTAATCACAATAAACACTGTTTACGTAAAAAATGTTAAGCCAATGTTAGCCGATTTAACAATTTTCAAATTTTCATAATATGTTATTTTTAAACTACCCTAAAATGATTGGTAGTTTGTACAACTAAAAATGTATTTTTATTTATCATTATAAACTATTCTCAAATACCCATTTGAACTTAATCATCAAGGCCAGTTTCGAAACATTTCAAACTTTCTATATTAATAATTATTTGTCTAAAGGAAACTACCCTTGAATTAATTTATTTTAGATTTTTATTAATATTGATAATATTTTAAAATAAATCGTACCACTTGTTTTGAGCAAAATCGTTAGATATATTTCAAAAATAATAATTTTACAAAAAGCAGTCATCAGTAAACTACTATAAAATTATTATTTTTTCAGAAAAAGAAATATATAGTATTATATACAATGTAAGAAACTTAACATATACAAAATTGGACCAAACGTTTAGAGCCATTTCTACTTTCTTCGATATCTTGGAGAGAAAGTGTTGCGATCGTCAAAAAATTTAAACTAAATATTTTGATAAATGTTGACGTTTCATGACCCCCTGAAACCAAAAAAGTAGTTTTTACAATGGCGTCTGTCATTTATATTGGCTAAAGCCGAAAATATTTTACCAATTGGGTTAAAAATTTGGTGTCTTGGTTCATCGTAAGGTCTCCGCGAGGGATTTTTGGAATTATATATCCAACCCTTAATCTAAGTATAGTCTACTGAAGGGCACAAAGAAAAAGAAATCGATTTTTTGAAACTATCCCTAAATATTTTTATTTTATTTGATATCCCCCAAATGTTATATCTCCCAAAATTCTAGCCCCTCGTCCACGTCGAGAGAGACAGGCAATGGGACGTAGTAGGGGAGTGCCTGTGGGGAGGAGTGAAGTACATCTGGGACTATGAGTAGCTTTGGTAGCCGTGAAAGCCCTGCTGGAACCTTGAAAAGTGACGGCTAACGGGGCTCTGGTGAAACTACGATAGAACTAGCAAGCTACTAGTGGATGCAGAATTGCTTTCAAAATAGGAACACGAAGTCTCGGAAAGGACAAACATGGACACCGGCCCAGCAAAGGAAATGGACTACGAATTGTTACAATAAATATAAGACATTGACGGTAAAAATTGAATAGTTAATGGATCTAATGGAGAAAAGGAAGGTTGGTCTACTGAGTCTGGTGGAAACTAGGAGTGAGGGAAAAGGAAGGATCTGAGGAACAGATCTAAGCTTATATTGGATTGGAAATGAGGAAGGAAGAAAGAACGGAGTAAGAGGGAAAGACAAGGCTAGAGGTGAAGGGGATAAATGACAGACTTATGAAGGTAAATATTGGAGTGAATAATAGGATAGTGGAGGTGGTTCAGTGTTATGCCTCACTGGTGGTCTGTCCAGCGAATGAGAAGGAGGAGTTTGCAAAGACCTGGAGAAAGCAAGTAAGAGGGCAGAGTCAAATAGTCATGGGTGACTTCAATGCCCATGTTGGGACGAATAGGCAAGGATATGAAGAAGTGCTAGGAGCAGATGGCTGGGGAACTAGGAAAAAAGGAGGGTGAGGAGCTGCTAGAATTGTGCAAGAGGAATGTCACCTTCCATACTCTAGTAGACAAGACAGACATGTATATGATATAAACACCACACACCTGACATGTGAACCTGTTTGTCTTCATTTTAGCATGCTCTGGTAGGTGAGACAGATAGGTAGGTAGAAACAATGCACCCTGCATGTTACGCTCATTTTATTTATAAAATTTAAAAGTAAATTTAACTACTTAGATTATTTTGGAATATATTTTAATTTTGTTATTATTCATTGCCAATACAAAATGTGCTGAGAAATCATAGCTATGACTTACACCTTCTTTGAAAAATTCGTTTGGAATCTGAAATATTTGTTTTTTCCAATTTATATAATTCACTTTAGGGTGAAATGGAAAATATAATTACTTATTTTAATTTTAAAGAAGATACTGTTTATTTAGAATCATGTGCCGTTTAAACATATTCATGTCAGTTTATGTTATGTAAGACTTATCTAGTTTATATTAAGTTAAGTTATATTAAATATTATTCTAATAAACTCATCAAAGTTAGCTTATTTTAAATTACTCGTATCTATGGGGTTATAATCCTAACATCACATTGGGGGGAGGGAGTAGGGAGGCCAAAATGTAGTTAGTAATTATGGATTTTCACCAACTTCTCATGCCAATGTGGTCTCATGTGATTTTTAATCTTCCTCCTCATACCAAAACCTCATATTAAAACGTTAGTAAGCCTCGTGTGTTAAATGTAATCATTTATTAAAGCACGACATTGAAAAAACGTGTGTTATAATTTACACAGGGTCACATTTATATTCTCGTTTTAATGGAGTAGAAGACCCCAGTACTTTGAATTTAGATACGGTTCATACGTGTGCGTTAATTCTCATCATTAATCATGTGTTGTGAGAAACAGTTGCAAGTCATAGTAGCGTTGTGTGGTTACAAACGGAAGTGCCATAAGTCTGAGCCACCAACCTACCTGGCACCTGCTTATCAAGATAACACACACAGTTAAACAATCTATATTAAGGTTGAAACACTAGGGGAGGTAACTTACATCGATCTGGTTTATGGTGGATTGCAAGGCTGTAGCCAGCCAATAATTTCAGGGGGGGTTTGGTGGGCCCATCCCCCAATTGACGAAGCTAGAAAAAATTCGAAATAAAAAACTGTTCTAGAAGCTATCTGAAGTGTTTTTTATGGCAACACTACCCCCTAACTATCGGAGGCTAGGACAAATTCTAATTATTAAACGGCTCTCTAAAGATTTTCTATGGTAACATAACTCATTAACTGCCAAAGGCTAGGACAAATTCCAGATATTAAACAGCTCTAGAAGCTTTCTAAAGTATTTCTTTATGGCAACATAACCCCCTAACCACCGAAAAATAGGAAACAGTTCTAAATATTAAACACCTCTAGAAGCTATCTGAAAATTGTTTTTTATGACAACATAACACCATAACTGCCGAAGGCTAGAAAAAAATTCTAAATAATAAACACCTCTGGAAGCTCTCTGAAGTGCTTTTTATGGTAACACAGCCCCCTAATTTGTACTTGTACCTTTAATTTTTATATTGTTTGAACCATAAATAAAGCCATATATATTTTGTTCATAAAATTTCGGGAGGGGGGTTTGAACCCCGAAACCCCCCTCCCCGACTACGGCCTTGGGGATTGGTTCTACCACTTGGAATTATTCTAGTTCTACTCACTGTTTACATTTATTGATAGCCTCTCATTAGGAAGACATGCAACATAAATGGTTTGTTTGAGTAGTCGGTATTACCGGTGACGGGGAAGTCATGGTCGAAATACCAGCCTGGTGTATTGTAGCAATACAAACACGAAATGATTGGTTAAGCAGTTTATTTGGATATGTATTTTTACCATCTGTTATATTAAATAAGTTAAGTTTGATTAAATATTGTAACGAGATTAGTGTCTGACAGTGGACCGGCGCGCTTCTCGGTGTCTACCCTGGCTGCGCTCTCTGTTCTATCTCCCTCCTTGTTTAGCAGGTATGCAGCGCTGGTCTCACTTGTCTTGTGGATTAGAGGGTACAGAGCGGAGGAAAAGGTACACGTCTGGGAGAGTCTATCAGGGGGCGTGTGCGACGTGTGCAACCGCATACACAAACAATTCAGGGGGGGAGCCAAAATGGCCCCAAAAAATTTTTTTTTGTTTTTATCTGGGGAAATATAAGTATGCTTATTTCTTAAATTAATATTTAAATTTATGTCAAACAGAGTACTTTTTTATTTCAAATTAGTGTATTAGAATACATTAACAAAGTAAATACATTTTGAAGGTTTTACGGTGCGACATACCCCTGTCAACTACATTGGTGACAGGACTATATCAGTTGCCAAGTAGAGACTGTACGATCTATGAGTTAGGCTCAGGCTGAACCTTTCGTGGGCGGCGGGGGAAGGGGATAGGTGTAATGTTGGGGGGAAGTGAGTAGGTGTAATGTTTGTTTTTATTCTCAGTCAGTCACCTAACCACCGTGTGAGTGATTTATTGAAAATCGCTTAATTACTTTATTTATAGTTCGGTGTGTTGCAATTCGCTACTTATTATTTTTAGTTTATATGGTGTTCTGTGAAATTTTGCTTAAATTTTGTTTTCAATTATCAATTTGGTGCAAACCCTTTTAGTAGGTACAGCACTCTGTGAAGTGTATTGTGTCGTATACTGTATTGATGTTATTATTACGTTTTTACGTTTTGTGGTTTAGTTTTTTTTTTAAATAATATTAAATCTATTTTTTAAATAGTTATTAAAATGTTTTCCAAACTTTCTACAGCTGAAAATAGAGAATGGAAAGCAAAAACGTTACAAGAAATTAAGTCAGGCGGTAAACTACTTTGTAATTATTTAATGAAGGCAAGCACTAATAAAGAAAGTTAAAGTTAAATTGAAACTCAATGTAACGATGATCATTTGTTGAAACAGCGCTCAGAGGAGGACGAAGATTGCTAAGAAGATTTAATAAATACTAATGCCGATGATTCTAACACCATGAAAATTATTGATCACAGTGATAAGATTTATGTGACTGATACAAACAAAGAAATGAATAATTCAAGTGACAAATTGAAAGATCTGACTAAATGGCCCAAAGTGCTAAACGCAACTGAACGTGATTTTATTATTTCGCAAGGACCAATCCAACAGTATTAGACAACTACCCTAGAGTCGATACAAAAAGATCATTTTTCAACGTATTTTACTATCGGATTTCTCCCAACGGCGATAAAATTATAAGACGATGGCTAATGTATTCCCACTCTAAGGGAAGTGTATACTAATTTTGCTGCAAGATATTTAACACGACAATCACACGGACTACATTATCTGATGAAAATGGAAACTGTTATTGGAGGCACATCGTAAAAACTATTTCCCAACATGAGACGTCCTCTAACCACTGAAGTTTGATTCACAGTGATAGGACTGTGCACAGGCCATGCTAGACTGTGTCCTGTCGCTACCATTCACACTGATAGGACTGTGTCGTGTCGCTACCATTCACACTGATAGGACTGCGCTGGGACTGTGTTTTGTCGCTACCATTCACACTGATAGGACTGTGCTAGGACTGTGTCCTGTCGCTACCATTCACACTGATAGGACTGTGCTGGACTGTGTTCCTGTCGCTACCATTCACACTGATAGGACTGTGCTAGGGGCTGTGTCGTGTTCGCTACCATTCACACTGATAGGACTGTGTCGTGTAGCTACCATTCACACTGATAGGACTGTGTTGGGACTGTGTTTTGTCGCTACCATTCACACTGATAGGACTGTGCTGGGACTGTGTCTTGTCACTACCATTCACACTGATAGGACTGTGTCTTGTCGCTACCATTCACACTATAGACTGTGGTAGGACTGTGTCTTGTCGCTACCATTCACACTGATAGGACTGTGCTAGGACTGTGTCTTGTCGCTTACCATTCACACTGATAGGACTGTGCTAGGACTGTGTCGTGTCGCTACCATTCACACTGATAGGACTGTGCTAGGACTGTGTCGTGTCGCTACCATTCACACTGATAGGACTGTGTCTTGTCGCTACCATTCACACTGATAGGACTGTGTCTTGTAGCTACCATTCACACTGATAGGAACTGTGTTTGTCGCTACCATTCACACTGATAGGACTGTGTCCTGTCGCTACCATTCACACTGATAGGACTGTGTCGTGTAGCTACCATTCACACTGATAGGACTGTGCTGGGACTGTGTCCTGTCGCTACCATTCACACTGATAGGACTGTGTTTTGTCGCTACCATTCACACTGATAAGACCATGTTGGGACTGTGCTGTTAGCGATACTGTTTTGCTCATCGGCAATTGTCGACATGGATCAAACAGAGGAAGATGTGATTGTTGCATGTGGGCTTTATCTTATTTCACTTGATAAAAAGATGAGAAAACGAAGAAAATACTGGGTTTGTAATTTGTTTAGAGCAAGAAAAGGAGAATTTCACAATATATTTGGGCGACTCAGAGATAACCATCAAAAGTTTCACTAATATTTTAGAATGAGTGTCCCGAAGTTTGAAAACTTACAGAAACCTCTTACATTCAGTTTTTTAGCTATCTCCTTCCAAATATTTTCCTTAGTGAGATTATTATCATAATCTTTATGCTGCAAATTATATAAGCATTCATACTCTTGAACCAACATTATTAAGTTTTCTTCGTCCATAGTTTTGGCTTATTGCACATAGTTGTGTTAACAATATTGGAATGTTCCGCTGCCACTGTCAGATTGTAGATAAGAACCTTCGTGAAGGTCCGCCGCTTGCCGGAAGAAGCCGAAGTAGGTGAACCGACATTAAGGCGACATCATCTACATTCACACTGATAGGATTGTGCTGGGACTGTGTTCGTACCGTGCTGGACCGTGACCTTGGTAAATCACTTTTGAAACAATCCAAGACGACACAGTCACAGCACGGTCCTATCAGTGTGAATGGTAGCGACAAGACACGACACAGTCCTAGCATGGTCCTATCAGTGTGAATGGTGGCGACACGACACAGTCCTAGCACAGTCCTATCAGTGTGAATGGTAGCTACAAGACACAGTCCTAGCACAGTCCTATCAGTGTGAATGGTAGCTACAAGACACAGTCCTAGCACAGTCCTATCATTGTGAATGGTAGCGACAAGACACGACACAGTCCTAGCATGGTCCTATCAGTGTGAATGGTGGCGACACGACACAGTCCTAGCGAAGTCCTATCAGTGTGAATGGTAGCTACAAGCCACAGTCCTAGCACAGTCCTATCAGTGTGAATGGTAGCTACAAGCCACAGTCCTAGCACAGTCCTATCAGTGTGAATGGTAGCTACAAGACACAGTCCTATCAGTGTGAATGGTAGCGACAAGACACAGTCCCAGCACAGTCCTATCAGTGTGAATGGTAGCTACAAGACACAGTCCCAGCACAGTCCTATCAGTGTGAATGGTAGCGACAAGACACAGTCCTAGCATGGTCCTATCAGTGTGAATGGTAGCGACAGGACACGACACAGTCCCAGCACGGTCCTATCAGTGTGAATGGTAGCTACAAGACACGACACAGTCCTAGCATGGTCCTATCAGTGTGAATGGTAGCGACAAGACACAGTCCTAGCACAGTCCTATCAGTGTGAATGGTAGCGACAGGACACGACACAGTCCCAGCACGGTCTTATCAGTGTGAATGGTAGCTACAAGCCACAGTCCTAGCACAGTCCTATCAGTGTGAATGGTAGCTACAAGACACGACACAGTCCTAGCACAGTCCTATCAGTGTGAATGGTAGCTACAAGCCACAGTCCTAGCACAGTCCTATCAGTGTGAATGGTAGCTACAAGACACAGTCCTATCAGTGTGAATGGTAGCGACAAGACACAGTCCTAGCACAGTCCTATCAGTGTGAATGGTAGCTACAAGACACAGTCCTAGCACAGTCCTATCCGTGTGAATGGTAGCTACAAGACACAGTCCTATCAGTGTGAATGGTAGCGACAAGACACAGTCCTAGCACAGTCCTATTAGTGTGAATGGTAGCTACACGACACAGTCCCAGCACAGTCCTATCAGTGTGAATGGTAGCTACAAGACACAGTCCTAGCACAGTCCTATCAGTGTGAACGGTAGCGATACAACACAGTTCCTGCACAGTCCTATCAGTGTGAATGGTAGCGATACAACACAGTTCCTGCACAGTCCTATTAGTGTGAATGGTAGCGACAGGACACGACACAGTCCCAGCACAGTCCTATTAGTGTGAATGGTAGCGACAAGACACAGTCCTAGCACAGTCCTATCAGTGTGAATGGTAGCGATACAACACAGTTCCTGCACAGTCCTATCAGTGTGAATGGTAGCGACAGGACACGACACAGTCCCAGCACAGTCCTATTAGTGTGAATGGTAGCGACACAACACAGTCCTAGCACAGTCCTATCAGTGTGAATGGTAGCTACACGACACAGTCCCAGCACAGTCCTATTAGTGTGAATGGTAGCGACACAACACAGTCCCAGCACAGTCCTACCAGTGTGAATGGTAGCGACACAACACAGTCCCAGCACAGTCCTATTAGTGTGAATGGTAGCGACATGACACAGTCCTAGCACAGTCCTATCAGTGTGAATGGTAGCGACAAGACACAGTCCCAGCACAGTCCTATTAGTGTGAATGGTAGCGACAAGACACGGTCCCAGCACAGTCCTATCAGTGTGAATGGTAGCGACAAGACACGGTCCCAGCACAGTCCTATCAGTGTGAATGGTAGCGACACAACACAGTCCCAGCACAGTCCTATTAGTGTGAATGGTAGCGACACAACACAGTCCCAGCACAGTCCTATTAGTGTAAATGGTAGCGACAAGACACGGTCCCAGCACAGTCTTATCAGTGTGAATGGTAGCGACACAACACAGTCCCAGCACAGTCCTATTAGTGTGAATGGTAGCGACAAGACACAGTCCTATCAGTGTGAATGGTAGTGACAAGACACAGTCCTATTAGTGTGAATGGTAGCGACACGACACAGTCCTATCAGTGTGAATGGTAGTGACAAGACACAGTCCTATTAGTGTGAATGGTAGCGACACGACACAGTCCCAGCACAGTCCTATTAGTGTGAATGGTAGCGACACAACACAGTCCCAGCACAGTCCTATTAGTGTGAATGGTAGCGACAAGACACGGTCCTATCAGTGTGAATGGTAGCGACACAACACAGTCCCAGCACAGTCCTATTAGTGTGAATGGTAGCGACACAACACAGTCCCAGCACAGTCCTATTAGTGTGAATGGTAGTGACAAGACACAGTTCTATCAGTGTGAATGGTAGCGACACGACACAGTCCCAGCACACTCCTATCAGTGTGAATGGTAGTGACAAGACACAGTTCTATCAGTGTGAATGGTAGCGACACGACACAGTCCCAGCACAGTCCTATCAGTGCGAATGGTAGTGACAAGACACAGTTCTATCAGTGTGAATGGTAGCGACACGACACAGTCCCAGCACAGTCCTATCAGTGTGAATGGTAGCGACAAGACACGGTCCTATCAGTGTGAATGGTAGCTACACAACACAGTCCCAGCACAGTCCTATTAGTGTGAATGGTAGCGACAAGACACGGTCCCAGCACGGTCCTATCAGTGTGAATGGTAGCGACAAGACACAGTCCTATCAGTGTGAATGGTAGCTACACAACACAGTCCCAGCACAGTCATATCAGTGTGAATGGTAGCGACAAGACACGGTCCTATCAGTGTGAATGGTAGCTACACAACACAGTCCCAGCACAGTCATATCAGTGTGATTGGTAGTGACAAGACACAGTCCTATTAGTGTGAATGGTAGCGACACGACACAGTACCAGCACAGTCCTTTCAGTGTAAATCAAACTTTATAAAGTGCTACGAAAAGTGTGTTGAAGCAGAAAGGAGCTTTAATACTGGCAAGGAAATTGATGACTAAGATTAAAGATCTATTGCTCAGGAAAAAGATCGACGGAAAAATGTCCTTACGAGAGATCTTACCATAATACATTCTTGGCCAACACAACATGGGAGATCTTTCCATCACACAGTTCCTTCCCCAACACAAAATGGAAAATCTTGCTATCATACAGCTCCTTGCCCAAAACAAAATGGGAAATCTCGCCATCACACAGTTCCTTGCCCAACACCACATGGGAGATCTCGCTATCACACAGTTCCTTTCCCAACACAACAGGTGAGATCTCACTATCACACAATTCCTTCTCCAACACAACATGGGAGATCTTGCCATCATACAGTTCCTTGCCCAACACAACATGGGAGCTCTTGCCATCACACCGTTCCTTGCCCAACACAATATGGGAGATCTCACCATCACACAGTTCCTTGCCCAACACAACATGGGAGATCTCGCCATCATACAGTTCCTTGCCCAACACAACATGGTTTCTCTAGGAACTCACAAAACCCTCTACAGCAAATACAATGGAAATTTTCTCGGGCTCATAGAGTTGATTGAAAAATTTGATCCTGTTATGAAGGAACATATTTCCCGAATTCTGGGGAAAGACAATCTCAGATGTGTAACATTTTTGGGAAAAAACATTTAAAATTGCATACAAAGGGTCTAGTTTTAAAATGGCCATATATAGTATTCACCACAGTTTTTTCAGTTAGGGTGGTGGGGGCGCAAAATATAAGTTTTGCACACACAAAACTTTTGCCTTAGACCGGCCCTGGAGTCTAGGCTCATTTTATTCTAGCCCAGTAATCTAGAAATGGAGATTTCTAGACTCTGATTGTTACTCCTATATACACTTGGTCAGTTCTAGCCAGAGAGTTCTCAGTTCTTGGTTCTCAACCAGTGAGTCCGGGATTGGATCAGCGTGTTTAGTGTTCGTGTGACGCGTGTCGGTATAGTTTGTACGGCGCAGGGACCAATGGTAGGGTGCCATGAGTATATTGGAGATTGTACCGTGAACGAACATTACAAGAAACTGATATTTGTATATTAAACTAGTTATTTAGTATTTTATCAACAAGCTGTTTACTTGATTTAGTGTAATTATATTAATTGTATTTTTATTTGTTTATTAATTTACAGACTATTACTTTTATTACGTAATTTGGGGAAACTGTTTAGCTGTATGGTTAATTCAGTGTGTGTTTTTGTGTGGTATTTCTAATAATCAAAACCTTGAGTGATCCATACGTGTTTTCAATCTTGTTTAATCAGCAACGTACCCCAATATCCTCTAAGGAACTCGCGGTTCAGACGGTGACGTGTGAACGGCCCGCGGAACATCTGGTCGCGTGCAGGCCCCCCGTTACAATATTATTATATTAAGGCTTGTCCAGGTTGACTAAATTTGGGGTAATTATGGAGTTTGAATCCTAACGGTACACTATTCTGTTGGGAATAAATTAAACTGTAGTTCATAGATACGGTTTTTCCATCACCTATAATGTTCGGGGTGGCTCGTTCCATTGACGTCATGCGTCAAGAGTCACAACCCTATTGAGTAAATCATGGGTTTTCCCTGTGACGTAATAGATTGTACCTGTTCAAACCTACCTGAGGTCAGTGACCCTACAGGAATAGTTATTTCACTTTTCTGTAGGCTTTTCCCGGTATTGTTAGTACATGTTCACTCCTGTACTTGAGGCCATTGACCATATGTTTAAATCCTGCTCATTTTGATTGATTTGAATAAATATTTGGTTCAAATCCCTGAAAATACAACAATGGTTCTTTTGTTCATTTTAGTGGTTGGGGCCTCAGACCATGCCCGGATTACTTGCCAATGAGGGCTGAATCTATTTTGCAACACATACCTGGAATCAGTTTGGCAGCAAAACACACCAAATGGGTGATGTCACCATCTTGATGACGTCATAATCTACTACTCACTCCCCTGTGCTGGTTGGCTGGTTGGAGGCACGACACGTCAAGAAAGGAAAAGTCCACGAACTGATGGCACACGACGGGTTGTGAATTGATTGTGTCAGAATCCACTACGCAAACCTCACAAAGGGTTCAAGGGCGTTGGTCTCATCTGTTAAAGGTAGATATATCTTACTAACAAAATATTGACCTGTTATGCCACTTCTAGAGGGCCCCTGAATGTGCAAACTAAATATTGGTTCTAGAGGGCCTCTGAATGTGCAAACTAAATATTGGTTCTAGAGGTCCCTTGAATGTCCAAACATATATAACCACCATTGTATCAATTTTATCTAGCATAATTTTAATGAGATTTATGCCATATTCTGAAGAAATAATAATTATTATTGAGGACCATCGTAATGGATTTCGAAAAAAATTAGAAAAAACAAATCAGATATTTGGCAAATATTTGAAAAATAAGGGAGAATACAGCATGACAGTACATAAACAATATATATATATATATGATTCAGCTAAAAAACACACAAATAATATTACATTTTATGGAACGTGTGAGATACCCAATAAACTTGTCAAACTAATTGAGGTATGTTTGACTGATAAGAGAGGCATGGTAGTATTTATCACATATCAGATAATTTGGAAATTCATAATGGATATAAACAAGGAGATGCGCTTTCTTCATTGCTTTTTAATTTAGTCCTAGACTATGCTATAATGGTAATGCAAGAGATTTGGTGAGCCCTAACACTAAACGGTACACTGCAGCTATATGATACGTACGTAATTTAGCTTTCTCAGGGAAATGTAAGGAAACTCTTGAAAGAAATGCAGATATTTTATAAGAAGCTAGTGAGGAAATAAGTTTAGAAGTTAACGCTATAAAGACTATTTATTTGCTCACACAAAGCGTACATACGAAATACGATAGTTTGGAGATTGCAGTGAAAATATATCAATTAACATGGTTAATTAGTTTATATAATATAATATATAAGCTCATTAATCATGTAAATTGATTAATTATTATATTGTTATTACTATTAAATTAATTATTATAATTGTTATTACTAGTAAGTTAATTATAATAATATTGTTATTACTAGTAAAACCTATTCCTAAATATTATAATTTTTACTAGTAATAACAATATTGTCTATCACTGGATCCCATTACCTGTTCAGGTAATACCAAAAATTACGATTACTCTAATTGGGTAGAGATTAGGAACGAAATATTTTGGATGTAGTTTTCACACATTTGTCTGGAAGGAGAATGGGAAACGATTTAAGATAAACCATTCTTAGTAATAGTAGTTATTACATGTGTGTAAGAGACCTACATTAGAAAAGATAAGTACGCCTGAAGTGTAAGGAAATATTGTATAGAGTATACTTCATACCCATAGTTACGTATGCAGTGGATACATGGAGCTTGGATGTTAGAGAAACAAGAAAGTGGAGACTATGGTAAGCGATAGGATTAGGATTGAAGATGTACGGTCAAGAGTTGGGGTACAGGGGGTACATGAGATAGTTGAATAATCAAGGATGAGATGGTATGGACACGTAATGAGGTTGGAAGGAGAGAGGATTCCAATAAGATTAATGGATATGAAGTATGTAGGGAAGAGACCACATGGAGACCAAAGAGATGATAAGAAGAGATAGCAGCAGGTGTACAAGTGAGATAAAGAGAGTGAAAAGGATTCCAGGAGGAATAATGGTGGAAGGACAGAGTGAGATGAAGGCGTTTAACTAAACGTATCTGGCCACAGTCTAGAACTAATTCATGATGGTGAATAAGTAGTACAAGATCTTAGATTTATTAGCCCTTTTTTAAAACCCTGTTCATACATATTATATGATGTACTGTATATATAAATAAATATAGGAAGATAATATGTATACACATAACGTACGCACGTAACGTGCATACGTACACATTAATAAATACATATAATAACATATATGTATATATGTATTTATCTGTATATATATATATTCATATATATATATATATATATAAATTCACATTCATATAAAATGTGATTGGGAGGTAATGAAAACAATGTTTTGCAAACAATAGGAATATAACACCCAAAATTTTGGATGGTGACGGATCATAAAGAGGTTCTGAGGATTTGGGAAATATATGAAGGGTACAGGAAAAAATGTGGAAAGTCTCACTACACACATTTTCCAGGACAGCGACCTTTATATCTCAAACTTCATAAAGACCCCAGCAGCTACTTTTTAAATCAATTTGAATATGAGAGAGGGCTTTCTTAACCTTTATCTAAAGGGCATTAGAAAGTTCTAATGATTGTCAGATGACAGCAGTAGCTCAAATTGAGTTAAAATTCGACTTTCCCTCTTTTTTGCCCTGTGCCCTTCATATATTGAAACACTGTACGACAAGGAAAATCAACCTATGAAACATGCAGATTGAAGTACAAGACGACAAAAGACCTAGCATTTTAAAGTGTGAGAGCCACAACGAACATTAGAAGAAGGAAAGCTGCTAGTGATTACGAAATACCAGCTGACCTGATGAAGGGACTAAGAAACAACGGATTAATGGCTACAACCAAACATATAAATAAGATATAAGAAACAGGAGAAATGCTTAAGGACTTTCTACATGCAACCATGGTGGGTCTAAAGAAGAAGGAACAAGCTAAGAAATGCAGTGACCAAAGGATCATCGGCATCATCTCTCATGTGGGGAAGATAATGGTAGGAATACTCAACAGGTGACTGGAACATAAAATAGAAAGTGTGATGGAAGAAGACAAATTTGGATTCGGAAAAAGTAAAAAAACCAGAGATGCCATTAGGATCCTAGGAATAGTTTCATATAAAGTGCTGGAAATCAAGAAAGAAGTCTGTATTAGTTTCGTTGACTGGCATTAAACGTTTAATAGATCTAAGTAGTAACAACTTATGGAAATTCTCAAGAATATCGGCAAGAACTTGAGGAACAAAGGGCTATTGTAAGCCTGTAGAATGGACAGCGAGTAAAGATGTGGCTGAATAATGTAGATACCAAGGGCGTACAGGTAGGAAATGAAGTGAGGCACGGATGCTGTTTCTAAGCCAATAAGTTCAACCTATATGGAGAGTGGCTGGTAGGGGAAGCCCTGGAGGGACGTGGCAATTCCCGAATAGGAGGATGCGTCATTAACACAGTAAGATACGCAGATGATCTAGCATTGCTGACCCAGCTACTATAAACAGGGAGAAGATTTGGGATGGTGACCAAACTCAAGAAGTCAAAAGTCACGGGATATTAAAAAACGAAAAGCCACTGAAAATCAAATTTAGAAACAAATAAATGGAAAGAATATGGCAATTTAAATACCTGGGAATACTCTGACAAAGGATACCTACAGTACCAAGGAAATTTGATAGAAAATTACCATGGCCAAGGAAGCTTTCAACAATAAGATGTTACTGTTGGTCAGTAAGTTGATTTTGGAACTGAGGAAGAAACTGATAAAATTTTGCATTTAGAGCACAGCACTGTATGGAGCTGAAACTTGGTCTTTTAGGAAGCTGAAAAAGAAATATTTGGAGAGCTTTGAAATTTGGTGCTGAAGAAGACTTGAGAAGATCAGGTGGACAGACGGAATGACAAATAAAGAAGTCCTAAGAAGAGTGATTGAGAAGAGAGAACAATTTTATATGTGATTCCTTGGTACAAAGAAAACTGAATTAAACGCATCCTTAAGAGGAACTGTCTTCTGCACGACGTCATAGAAGGAAAGGTTAATGCTTAGAAAGAAGGAGGATTCAAATATTGGATAGCACGAAGGAAAGAATCAAATTGTGGACGCTGACGGAGGAGGCAGAGAACCTGTCGTAAAACCGAACAAATAATAATAATAACTATGTTAGAATGGAATGAAGACAGAGTAAATATGTTGGTCGTGTTGTTTATAGAGCAGTCGATGGATGATTCGCTAAATACCAAACTTAAATGTACTAGTTATAGAAAAATTAATTTCAGACAAAAACGTAGGATTATATTTTTCTTTCAAACAATAAATTTATTACTAAACTAATTTTTATAGTATTAGTATATGTAGTTCACGATTTAATGTTATAGAAAGATAAAATTTCACATTATTGTTTGTTGAAATCATAGTATGTTCTTATAATATTATTTATTTCGATGAATTGTATATTTTTATTTTAGTGTTTAATTTAATAAATTCTAGAAAATGTTTTTGAAACCTGAACATACTCTTAATTTTGTGGTACTTTTTCTTGAGATAAACCAAAACCAAAATCAAAACATTATTTAATAATAATATAATTTTAATTTATTTTCAAGTAAAATTATACCATTTTCAAGTCAAATTACACCATTTCCATAAGTTAATAGATATTCAACAACTGTCGATATTACTACGTGCAGAAAATACAAATAAACATCTCAACTGAAACACATTTTTACTTTCTCATTACCTCTGGGATGAAAGGAAGTAGGACCACTATCGTAATCGTCAAAATAAAAAAATCGAATTTCAGCTTTGTATGGATGTCGACGTTTCATGACCCCTGAACCTGGAAAAGTGTTCTTACAATGCCTTCTGTCTGTCTGTCTGTCTGTCTGTCTGTCTGTATGTCTATCACTGGGGCTAGAGCCGATACTATTTTACCAATCAAGCTAAGATTTTGTATCTAGGATTTGCATAATGTTCCCCAGAGATATTATTCGAATTATATATCCAAAACTAAAATTTAAGGTAGCTTACATGGCCAAAAGAGAAAAAAAAGTTGATTCTCTCAAAATCTTAAAGTCATCGTAAAGTTGTGGGACATAAAAATAAACCATTTTATTTGAAAGAATATTTCATAAAATTAATATTTTCCGTCATAGGAAAATTATATTTTTAATAGAGCTTTGGAAAAAAAAAAGTTGTTAAAATTGCACAGAACAAATATTATGTTTCTGAAACAGTATAATATTAATAAGTAATCGCTTCGGTGACCTCGGGGTCTAGCGCACTACTCTCCCAATAGACTTGTGCCAATGACGGGGAGATCGAGGTTCGAATCTCGGTTGGGTGTCCTGAGGTATTTTCCAAAATGGTTTTCCACTTTACCTCCACGTAAATGCTGGTACACTTCCTCTAAAATATAGCCTACCTAATCCTTAAAACCATTAGCTCAATTAGTACGTAAGCGTATAGCCCGAACGGGTAATAATACATTGATATATATATACTCTTGGTTGAAATGTAATAGGTTTTGTTTCCCATTATGTTTATATCACAATGCATATTATTTAGTTTCACATATCTTACGATTCTGAAGTATAATTTAGATAAAGGAGCGTGAATGTCTGTGCGGTGCATTGTACAATTTATTTTGCTTTTAAACCTGCAAATATTTTGTATTTGATCCATGTTCCTTTCGAATCTACCTCAATAATAACTATCCTGTGAAATGCGGATTCACTTCCTCTATATTCAACCTTCCCATTTCCTTACACATTAGCGTAATTAGTACTTAAGCGTATAACCCAAACGGATAGTAAGAAGTGGTGCTAAATAAAAATAAAAAGCTATCCTGTGATCTAACGGATACTTCCTGAGGATCGCCTCACTATCTGAGAGGTATCACTCGGCTATCAGCGCTCCACCTGATGACGTCATGCTTATGTTCTCCAAGATAAAGGTTGTTATCTAAATGAATCCTCACACTAACTAGGTGTTGGCTGCATTAGTCTTCTCGACAAAAGTGTAATAGTTATTTACATTGGTGAATATCGTGAGTGCTGTGCGGGAATTAGTGCGAGAAACTACAAATATATCAAACTAAGTTTGAACAACTGAAAATGGTTGTTAAAGGAGAGGTCACCGACTCGAATTTGGAGAGTAAAATAACTTGTGTGAAATATACATTGTTTTGTTTTAACGTGACATCATGGGTAAGTGAACATGATTATTTATTCATCATTTTTAAAATAAAGAAGTTTAATTAATACTGTATAACCTAAGAATAACGATGTTATCATCTAAAATAATTATGTTCCTGCATGTTGTAAATCTTCAGTATAGTCATTTTGAAGCTAAAAATGTCAAAGGCTCTTGAGAACTTATCTTTAAGAACGCCATTTTGGATTTTAAATTCGCAATCGTAGGACTATTGTTTGTCGTTGTGTGAACACATTCATAAAACCAGTAATGCTTTAAATAAGTATATTCAAACAGAATGTAGTTGTTTGATAAATTTGTCTTAATTGAATCTGCTACCAACTAAAATTTAATACACTCACAAATGTTTATCAACAATATGCTAATGCCTCTAGAACCAAACTTTATGGTGCAAGCTGCGGCCACCATGACGAGATTATAATTCTTGACCGAGCATTCCATATGTAACTATACCAGTGAGGTTGGGTTGAGTAAAGTAGAGTTTTGTGGAAATATATCTCTGTTTATGTATAAGGAGAGTGGGAAACCGTAAAGCGAAAAAACAGCTTCAGTAAATGCCAGTCTGGATTCGAAGCCAATGACCCTATAACCGGGAACCCATAAAAACCTCTGCACGAGCTTCAGGTTTAGTCTGATTGTCCATAAATGCAATTAACACTGCGATAAAATGCCAATTTAAAATTTGAAAAGCATTAATGTATTATTCTCTGTTTTTATGTCAAATGTTGTGACACAACCTTTGGATCATTGAGGTATGTCTGGCAAATAACTCTCACAATAACGGGTAAACAAGAGGAGCCTTAATTTTAATAGATAGCTAAACCAGTTTTAAGTAAAATGCTTGATTTTAGTCAGGATATTTTGCAAATTAATAAAACATTACCCAATTTCTCCTGTTAAAGTTTCCTCACAAATAATTGAATTGATAACATTTCCTTTGGTAAAATATTTTGTGTCTAGTAGTATTTTATTAATTCCAAATTATATTTTACCACTCCCTTATTAACACAACTACCAAACACGACACAAAAGTTATGTTTTTTTTATTTTACATTTCAATTTAAGATCTTCGTAAATGTATGTGTTCTAAAATGAAAAAAGACGAAACATAATTTGTTGTGTTTACGAAATTGCACCTGTGTTCTTTCAAATTTAACTGGTGATATTTATATGATTATTAATAATCAACACGTTAATAAACATATATAAAATGCATTCCCACATTTTAATTTATTAAGTATGCTCAACCTTTAGTTCAAACTTTATAAAATTTAAATAAGCCAGTTTAAATTTTGGAGCCTAATATAACCAAATTTACTCACACCAGGGATTGAATTTACTAAGACGCTATGCTAGCTTTTTTAGGAAATGAAAATAATTTCCGATTAGGTTGACATTAGTTACTTTCAGCCAATGTTTGAAATATGAACCTTCCGCTACCTGTTTGTTAAAATCTCTCCTACCGTTGATGCCCTATATCTAGAGATAGGGTAAAATAGCATTAATTTTCAGTTTTTTTAGCATTAATTATTGGAAATTTAGCGTTTTGTGGCATAATTTAGCATTTTGTAGCAAAATAGGTAAAAATGTATTTCATCAATTTTTTAGGGCCTATACAAAGGATTTATGATAAAAGCAACGACTAACGGAATGTGGCGATTAGCCGTATGGGCTGTGGAAGGCACAGGATGCAAGTAAAACCCGAGCTGAAGCACACAGACGAGTGAAACTCAATGATTTTTTAATCACTTATTTCCGCTGAAAAACATCGTTTTATAGAAATTCTCAGCATTTTATTTAAATGCACAGCATTTTCAGGGAATTCGCGTCTATTTCGCTAAATATAATAATTTAGCTAAAATACTCTCAAAATCACGTTTTTCGCGTTAATTCGCGAAATGAAAATCGCTTTAAACACTTTCAAATGCCATGAAACGCAAAGAAAACTTATAAATACCCTATTTTCGACCCTTTTTTTCCTTTTCGCGTTTTTCGCAAAAGCGAATTTAAGCGAATTTACCCTATCTCTACTTATATCTTATATATCCCCAATATTGTCCTGTACCCACATAAGCCCATTCAACTAACCTGCGAATTCAAAGAGCCCATTGAGCTATCTCACATATTCATTGTATCTTATCCTTTCACAAGGTATAATGTTGTTTGGGGGGTCTGGGTTTTGTGTTTGTATTGAACTTTAGTTTTAAGCCATCTACGGGTACAAATATTCGGTCCAGCGAGGACACGTTAAATATAGGAATTAGATTATTTTATTTTTACTATGCCATGAGTGTAGTACCACTTTCAACCAACAATATGAAATTAATATCCTAAGAAAGAACTGTTCGTCATAGATTATTATTTCATCGAAATGGATGATTCACCCAAATGTCTTATCTATTTGAAGGATTCTATAAGCCCACATATTATATCTTAACGTGCTTGGATAAAACAGAGATAAGATAATGAAACACAACTTATTCGTGGAACATAATTACAAACAAGTAGACCAAGAAACTATATTACTATCATTGACAGGTTATTTAACATTATATAGACTTTTTAAAGTTATAAATCTTTCTCAAATTATAATTTTCTCATTCTTATCTTATTAGTGTAGCCCAGGGGGAGAGAACCAGGGGTATTTTGAGCTGTTCGGTGCAGAAATTTCACATTTATCATTTATGTATCTTTATTGTTTAAAAATAACACATTCTCCGTCTTGTAATTTAATTAATTAAAATTAAAAAAATCGTGATGTTTAAAGTATAGCGTTAAAAAATAAATGGTAAGGTGCAAAAAGCTCTCCACCCCTGGTGTATCCTATAGCCAGATGGGTAAGTAATACTTGAAGCACGAACATAGTTTTTTATATAGTTAATATTCAAAATATAAAATTTCCTCCACCTGACACTTTAAAAGCTATTTTTTTTTAATCACAGCGTCTTACTACTTACTCAGACTATACTCATATTTGATCTTTATTCTAAAAGATTAGGGATGAGGAAGAAATAATTGTACATGTAGTCAGCCCGCATTTGCGTGGAAGGAGAATGGTAAATAATTTAGGGAAAAAAACCTCCTCAAAACACCTTACCGGGATTCAAGACTCGATATTCCCGTCTTAAACAGGCCAGTGTAACACCAGAGAGAAGCCAATGAAGCGGGTTTAGAAGCTATCATAAAATTGCTCATACAATTTGAAATTTGATGCAAAAATATATAATTAATGGTTTTAATGGAGCTTTAGTATAGAGCTAACCGGGTGTGTTGTACAAATTAATGTAGAAGGTATTTTTTATATAAAATGTAGATATTGTGAATCAAGTGATAGCAAGCATTATTGCATTGTTATTACGATTCTTACTAAAGGCTTAGATCAACATAACTATTTGACAAATCTACTTACCAAACTCAAACTCATTTGTTTACCACTTAACCAAATGTAATTTTTTTAATGGCTTAATTAAATCATATGTATATCGTCAATAAAAAACAAAATAATTAATATGCACACAAAAAAATTGGAATTAAGGTAAAAAATCAAACCAATGAATATTCGGCTAAGGGAAAAAGTGAATTTGACCCAACTCTAAAATAAACCTAGAAACAACCAAATTAAATATAGTATAACTGTTTGTTTCAATAATTATGATGATTTGGACCGTAACGATTGTTTTGAACATTTTCATTTACTTTTATTGTATTTTAAAATAAACAATTTTTCTAATAGAATTTCCACACAAGCAGGGCCAGATTTATTGCTGTGGAGGCTCAGAATCTGTAAAACGAATTGAAGGCCTCAACAGTAAACCAAAATTTATATTTTCGATGTATTGACACTTTGTTTTAACAAAATTAAATGCTAAAAATCTCAATGTTGAATGAATATATTATTTAAATATGAAAATAAAAGTTATTACCACCACAATAAATTATATTTATAGTTCCATTTGTAGCCACTTGACTCTCTGCGATCTATAGCTGGTGTGGTTTAGGTTTGGAAAATAACAGTCTGAAATATTGGTTTGCCGCACTTATAAGTAAGCAATATTTTGTCTGAAATAAATAAATATTGATATAGTAAGCATTTTTTGTAAGATCCAACAATGACTGCAATAATCTATAGATCCAAAAGGGATATATCGTTTTATTGTTACGGTTTGTGGATGCGCTGACGCGTCAGCAGCTTTTGCTCTCCCTTCAATACGGGCCTGCACATAATCCACGTTTTCCAAGGTGTTTACTGAGATGTGTGATAAGAGCTCGATAAAACGCCAGGCTACAAACCTGCGACAGGCGGGTAAGATGCTTCTTACCAGACTTTTCCCTCCTCCTCAACCCTCTCTCCCAATTACATTTCACCTCTAACCAGTGGCGTCAACTTCGGGGGGGACAAGGAGATTTTTGACCACCCCAAAAAAATTGTTTAGGAGGGTCAAAGTGTTATTTTTCTCCCTCAAAATTCTCCAAGTCCGCATTTTATTCATGTTTGCAACAATTTGTTGACAAATGTGTTACAAGATACAAGTGTTTCTTGGTTTTTAATTTGCATTTTGAACAGTTTATGAAATCTTCCTTCGAAGTAGCCTAACATTTAAAAGTTGCTTGGTACGCACATAGATAGCTGTAGTGTACGTTCAGCACAGTCTCGAAGTGCCCGCCCGAAATCGAACGCTAATATCGAGTACTATCGTGGTATCGACTCGGCAGTCGATACTCGATAGTATTACTTTAACAACCACCCCGAGCGCTGAAGTCGCTGTTCAAATTCCCATTATGAGAGTTTACGATTTATTCCAACTTCTTTCGTCTATGTCGTGCAGTGTCGGAGTCAGTCACTTTTCAGTTATCTCGCTGTTGTGTCGCGATTAATATCATAAATAAAGTATCAGTACGTTTATTTTGAATTCTTTGGCTATAATTCGCAAGTTACCTAAACAAATATGTGATTATAAGTAAGATCAAGGAGGTGGAGGCGAGTCCACATTCTGAAAACGGTGACATTTACCAGTTAATGATGACCCCCAAAAATATCTTAAGACGCCACTGCCTCTAACCATTGTTTCCAGTTCCATGCAAGTTGATTGTTCACTAAATACATAGTTCTACGCGTTCATATTTTCGATTAATGTGGAATCACAAGTTCACCTTAAAACAAGAGCAGAAAAGAAACCTAATCAAGTGATGAGCTCTAAAACAATCACAAGACATCATCCTCATCGGAATTCTCCATTTGGCACGAAAGTGAAATAACTTTGACCTTCCTTTTTTCTGCGCGACAACCACAGCGTGGGAGATCCAATCAAATTTCAAAACCAACTGATTCAATGAGTGCGCATGCGTCTACAAAGCGAGATAGGCCTAATGGACAACTGTATCTACTGTTGTGAAATGATTTAAAATAGTACGTTAAGGCCCTTGGCCCTGTCGAATGCAAGTCTAAAACCTATTTTGTGGGATGGTGGGTGGGAGAGGGAAAGGCGTGGCGTGGCTTCACAATTGACCAAAGTATCCTTCCGCCTCAACAAGAACAGATGGATCACGGAAAACGTAGATGGCGCTAACTACAGGACAGGTCTTAAGGAAAAATCATACTTTTGTAAATATCAGTTTTCTTGAGAACGAGTGGAATTTTTACATTGAAATTTTAAACACCTCTTCTAAGATAATGTATCAATGTTTATTAGGTGTAACATTATCTAATTTTTTGTTATGAAGCTGGCTGTTTTCTATTGAAAAATGTCAAAATTATTTATATTTGATCACTGTTAAAATTACAGAGGAGGCGTGTATATAATAAATGTAACTCAATCAACATGCTTCTATTCTTGAACAAACCGTTTCTGAAAAGAAAATTGCAAAACGATAAAAAATTCTTGAAGATACCCCTTTGTTCCCACTGCTCTGCATTTCCGTGCCAAATGAAAGGGCTAATCGCCTTAAATGGAAGGCACGCGGGGTCGTTCTTGTTTTGTTTTGATTTGTTTCACCACACAAGACAAAAACTTGGAATATCCGTGATGATATTAATCATAGATATGTTTATCCATTACGAATTGAAATATATCGGAAATCAGCTGTTTCTAGTCCAGCAAGATGGGCCAACTCAACATAGTTTCTGCTAGCGTGTGAATTGCTGCGTCACCCAAACAGATTCTGCTGATATTTTCAGCGAACATGTGAACCAAGCCTAGCTTTCTTTTTCCCCACACTTTTCAAATTTATCCTGATTTAAATTATCTGTTTTTAGTTTTTGAATGCAATACGAACAGTAGAACTACACTAATATGAATGCCAATGTCCCTGTATTGTTAGAATCAGACTATTTTAACATAATATTACCATCACCACCGGGCGAATTCGGTAACAAAAGCGCCGGTCTCATCTTGTCCGGTTAGTTTCGAACGGCGAGGTCAATGTTTTTAATTTTATTTAGCCCCACGTCTTATTACCCGTTCGGGTTATACGCTTAAGTACTAGTTACGCTAATGGGTTAGGAATTGGTAAGGTTGAATTTAGAGGAAATGAACCCACATTTGCGTGGAGGGAAAGTTAAAAACCATTTAAGAGAACCTACCCCCAGTTTACCTGACCGAGATTCGAACCTTGATCTTTCCGTCCTCGGAAGTCTAGCTCAACACGAAATAAGCGCGCTAGCTAACTACGCTGCGTGAGGTAATTGTTCGAATGTTGTCCAAGTGTACTAAAGTGTTTTTTAAGAAACGGTTTCTAATTCAAACTCTATGAAAATATGAGTTAATTTAGACTAGACATATACCTTCCTCATCCCTACCTCATTAATATAAATGTGTGAAAGCTCGGATGGATATTAAGACGCGGTACACATCAAATAGGATCTCTAATAAGCAAATTAATTAACTTTTTCTTTGCAAATTTTATCCTATTTAATTTGCGGTCAGCAGTAATGACTTTCTCATTACTTAACTAAATAGTTGTATTCCCGTGGAGGAATGATTGCTATTAAAACCTATTTTGCAACCACCGTTAGCAGAGCTAACTCAGGCGGTAGCGGTAGCTTTGGGGTGCATTCCAACAAAATGTAATTCTTAGTGTTTAGAAAAAAAATTAAACCAAATAAGATAGCAATTATTTCAAAAAGCAAGAAATAACATTTTAATATTTTATATAATATTAAAAATATATTTTTAAAAAAGATTAGCAACAGTGGTTTTGTGACGTTTGGGGTCGCTTTGTCAGAGAATCACTTTAATGTTTAATTAAAAACTTCAAAAAATATTAAGAGAGATAATATTTTTGCACACATTAATTAAGAGGGTAGGAACGGTGTTTCCACCTTTTTATTTATTTCCTTTTAATTAATTACTTTCTCTCTATCTTACAGGTAGAGAAAGTATTGTGATCGTCAAAAAAATCGAACTCGAGATTTTGATGAATTTTGACGTTTCATGACTTCCAGAATCCGAAAAAGTGGTTTTTGAATTTCCGTCTGTCTGTCTGTCTGTCTGTACCTCCAACTAGAGCCTAAACTATTTTACCGATTGAGCTGAAACTTGATATCTAGGGTTTTCATAGGGTTGCCCCGAGGGGTTTTTGGAATTGGACTTCTACCCCTAAAATTAAGGGTAGTTTACTGAAGGGCAAAAAGAGAAAAAGTCGATTTTCTCAAAATTGGCTCTAACGATTTTGATTAAATTTCATTTATGAACATTAATAAATATTCCAAACAAAATGGCTACTCTCAATATTTCGGCAAAATCGTTTTAAGGGCTCCGGTCTGATGCGTAAATTAACATTTTTTATAATAGCTCCGAAACTATTTGAGATATGAAATTACTTAGCATTACAAATATGTATATATAATTATAATACAAATATTTTATTCGAAACATATTTTTATAAAATCAATAATTTTCAATCTATACGCAATTATATATATATTTTTAACTTTTTGGGCATTAAAGCTTAAGTATTGCGACCGTAAGAAAAACTAACCTGAAATGTTGATGGATGTCGACGTCTCATGACCCCCCCGAACCCTTAAAAAATAGTCTTTGCAATGCCGTCTGTCTGTGTGTCTATTAAAACTTAAAATTAAGGGTAGTTTACTGAAGGGCAAAAAGAGAAAAAGTCGATTTTCTCAAAATCGGCTCTAACGATTTTGATTAAATTTCATTTATGAACATAAATAAATATTCCAAACAAAATGGCTACTCTCAATATTTCGGCAAAATCGTTTTAAGGGCTCCGGTCTGATGCGTAAATTAACATTTTTTATAATAGCTCCGAAACTATTTGAGATATGAAATTACTTAGCATTACAAATATGTATATATACTTATAATACAAATATTTTATTCGAAACATATTTTTATAAAATCAATAACTTTCAATATATACGCAATTATATATATATTTTTAACTTTTTGGGCATTAAAGCTTAAGTATTGCGACCGTAAGAAAAACTAACCTGAAATGTTGATGGATGTCGACGTCTCATGACCCCCCGAACCCTTAAAAATAGTCTTTGCAATGCCGTCTGTCTGTGTGTCTATTAAAACTTAAAATTAAGGGTAGTTTACTGAATGGCAAAAAGAGAAAAAGTTGATTTTCTCAAAATCGGCTCCAACGATTTTGATTAAATTTCATTTATAAACATTAATAAATATTCCAAACAAAATGGCTACCCTCAATTTTTCGGCAAAATGGCTTTAAGGGCTCCGGTCTGATGCGTAAATTAACATTTTTTTAAATAGCTCCGAAACTATTTGAGATATGAAATTACTTAGCATTACAAATATGTATATATATTTATAATACAGATATTTTATCCGAAACATATTTTTATAAAATCAATAACTTTCAATATATACGCAATTATATGATTTTTTTTTTAACTTTTTGGACATTAAAGTTTAAGTATTGCGACCGTAAAAAAAAAACTAACCTGAAATGTTGATGGATGTCGACGTCTCATGACCTCCCGAACCCTAAAAAATAGTCTTTGCAATGCCGTCTGTCTGTGAGTCTATAAAAACTTAAAATTAAGGGTAGTTTACTGAAGGACGAAAAGAGAAAAATTTGGTTTTCTCAAAATCTGCTTAAACGATTTTGATTAAAATTCGTATCTAGGCGTTGATTAAGATTATAAATAAACTGGCTATTTTCATTTTCCTATGAAAATGATTTTTAGGGTACATTACAGAAGCGTTAATTTCCGTATCTCCCCAACTATTGGAGAAACTAAACAACTTATCATTGCAAAATTGTAGGACTATTAGAAATAAAAAACTTTTATTTGACATATATTTTTATAAAAACAGCAATTTCTGAGATATTTGCAAATATATTAATACAATTTTGTGAGCTTTAGTTGTAAACATATACTACTTAAGTCTTAACGCAATAATACTCCAATGCCATAGAGTAATTAAATATAAGTAAGTATCTAAAAAAAGTATGTTATTTTTCCTTAAATCTCTTAGGAGAAATGTTTGCATAGCAATGATCTATCTCCATTTTAGACTCAATAGTCAATATTTACATTTTTTATTGGTCAAAATGTATAAATGAATAATTAAATATCAATGCGATGACTTGAAGATCTGCAACATCTTTTAAAATGTTAAAATTTTAACCAGAAATCGAAATTTTAATACGAAGTGTTGACCCTTGTGGAAGATATTAAACTGTTTGAAATGTTCTTAGGTGGACAAAGATGCGCCTCTTTTCTCATTAATTCTATATCATTGTATATTATTTTATGCGTGTTCTTATATGGAGTGGTGATGATACAATGTACATTATTCCGTTCAGAAATCTTACGAGTTTATAGAAAGAGAGAGAAAGTCTGTGCGGTGTGCCGTACCATTTATTTTCCTACATCACGTCTTACTTCACTTTCGGGCTATACGCTTATGTAATAAATACGTTAATGGTTTTAGGGATGAGAAAACTATATTTATAAGAAGTATACCCACATTTGCATGGAGGGACAGTGGAAAACAGTTTTTTTAAACACCCTCAATATACTAAACCGAGATTCAAACCTTGATCTCCCCGTTATTGGCAGTATAGTCTACTGCGAGAGTTATTTTATATTTGACCGGTATTTTGGCATCCTATAATAATAATAATAATAATAATAGCCTTATAATTATTATTTAGGGTCACTCAGGATGGGTGCGGTTTATTAATATTATACAGAACAGAGCTTGGGCACACATTTTAAGTTTCGCCTGGGGTGCATGAAACCCTTGTGCTGGCCCTGATCGTCAGAATAATAGGTGATAGGCCTAAACGTCAATAGAACAGTCAGTTTGTTATCGTCGCATCGAGCGACTGATATCTCGCAAGCAGGTATCAGGCGTTTTGAACAGAGCTGCTGGCACTATCTGACGGAAGTGGTCGTAAGCTGCATGTTGCGATGTTTGTTTGTTGACGTGTACAAAGCTGCAGAACTAAAATTGCTCACTTTCCTGGGAGGGGAGATCGGTTTCCTTGTTAGGGTTCCCATAGGAACACCCCTTGGCCCTAGCAGAGTACAGGATGTTATTGGGGAACAACTACTATTGGCAAACCTGTCTTCCGTAGCTCTTTTAGTAGTACTACGATGGATAGCACATGAGCTGTAGAGGATGGTAATGATATTATTCTGAGCTATCAAATAGATACAAATGAATTTCATCTTGATGTATATTGAATAGCACAAAATATAATTAAAGTTATCAAAGAAATATGTGCTGACATTTTAATATAGTAAGCGTATTGTGAAATATTGATTGGCATTCGCTGATTTAGTTCGTGTGTTAACATTGTTTTAAGTTCCTAAACAAGTTATTTTATATTCAGAAATTTCACTGATATTATTTTAGTAGGGTTAATTTATAGATATTGATTGATATTTTGTTAAATTAAAATACGTAATAATTATTGCTACTAATATAACAGTATTATAACTAAATAAGTACATATTAAAAGCATTTTTGAAACAATAAATTGTAGAAAATAAAGGCAATGAAAATGTAGAAGAGCTAGAAACTTGAAATAAAATTTTATTATTTTATTTTGATGAGAAATGCTGACAATACTAATATTATGTATTTTGTTTCATATTAAAAGCTAACATATTATATACATAAGGAAAACGTAGCTCTTCAATCCTTTTAGCACAATTATTTTATCATCTAAATTTTTTAATAAACAAACTCTACTGTGATTTATGAATTCAATGAACAACAATTAGAAAAAGTAGGTAGAACATGTCAACAGTTAGGAATGTTATTAGGATGATAAACTATCTAGTCTTGAAACTTTTTTTTATAAAGATGAGATGGGACAGCTCTATTTTTCTTAAGCTACATCGGTTACTGAATATATTTTAAAAGGAAATAATAATTGTAGGCTGTTTGGTCGATTTTGCCAATAATTTTAATTTTTCTCATAGCGTTCACTTTGTTAGTAGGAGCTTGCATAGTATGTATTTAAAAGTTGAATAAAATAGTAGGTATAATATAATATATTTGTGTTTGTAATATAAATTGAAAAAAGGTATTTTCGTTCCAAACACAAAGTTTAAATGCTGTGAGAAATGTTATATATTGTTTGTCCTAAGTAGTAATTTTTTATTTTTAAGTATTTGAAACTAGCCAGCAGGCCTATATAATTGGTAACCCCATACCACTTGTATACCGTTCGTAGTCTCATAGACCTGATCACTGTAATGCCACCTATACACGATGCCTCCCAATGCTCGACACTTGATGGTTGATTGGAAGCATTGTGTGGAAGATTAACGGTTTGTCTGCTACGAGTACCGTGCTTCCAATGTTGGCATGTGATGATGTTCGGGCTGCTGTCGGTATTTTTGACCCGCGTCAAAGGGAAGATCCAACGTTGCATCTTTCATCTCACCGCATTCGTGATTCCTCTACAAGGTGTGCAGAATTGTGTCCCGCCGATATGACGCAGCGAACCATGCAAGTTGTGTGTTTATACCTTTGCAGTGTTGTGTTTGTGGTGTATTTCGAAGATGGAATGGAAAAATGAGGAGCGTCTTGAATTAATTAGTTTATATGAGAAATACTCCATACTGTGGGACCCTAAACAGATGGCTCATGAGAATCGTAACCTTCGCATAGATTTTTCTTGTTTTTGTTATTTAATACACCAACACAAGATTGCACAATGAGGGCTACCACAACACCCACAGACCCACCTCGGTGGTTTAATTAGCTAACGCGCTAGTTTTGTGTTGAGATATCTTGCCGAGGACGGGGAGACCGAGGCTCGAATCTCGGTCGGGTGAACTGGGGGTGGTTTTTCCTAAATGGTTTCCCACTCTCCCTCCACGCAAATGCAGGTTCACTTCCTCTAAATGTAACCTTCCTAATCCCTAGCCCATTAGCTTAATTAATACTCAAGCGTAAACCCGAACGGGTAGTAAGACGCGGTGCTAAACAATGATAAACATAACCAACACCTACAGTATCGTCCTCCATGGTGGAATCCACACATCCGGCCACCATGTGGGAGACACATCATTCATGATAGGTTTTTACCTGGATGACAGTTCAAAAATCATAAGTTTACGTTTTGGGTCGCCAACACTTGTAAAAGATCACTGTTTTGTTATAAATGTTACGTTTTTTAATTACCTGTTATATTTTACATTTAAAATAACTTAAACTTAAGTTTTCTCAAACTATTTCATTATTTTTAATAATTTCTTTTCATCCAACTCGAAACAATATTTTAAATATAATTAAAAGTACTTATTCTTCGTTTTTGAACGTATTTGACTATGTGTAATATAGTGCCTACATCAATACCTTTTAATACAGGCATCGTATTTACTTGGAAAAGAGGAAATACTTGTCATTTTATATATATAAAAAATTATTTTATGATTATTTTATCGTATTTCAAAATATTTAACTAAATTAAATATTTTTATCCAATGCGTGGGTGTATCACTATAAAGAACTTGTTTCCGTCACGTTCAATCACATGGTTTAAATTCGTCGGTCGCCATTTTGAAGCTATGTTCTTTATACCTTTTGTGAAAGGGATGTGAATAGTAGTTTTTTAAGTGGAATAAAACGATAAATAAGCTTTGTGTCTGACCTCAAATAAATATATAAATAATATTGGCCTAAATTATTGTTATTAACTATCAAATTCATACATGACCAAACGTTTTCATTTCAGTTAACCAAAGTGATAGATGTCAGCTGTTGGCTTAGGGATGTATCAAGGATTATTTCTAGTAACTTTTTGAGCGGTCATCCAAGTAAATTAAGGTCGTGAATGTATTATACAACATTGTTTACAACGTTGGACTCACTGACTAGAAGGGACAATTGGCAAAACGTCCCCAAACTGCTTATTTGCCGGCAATGTTGGATACAACATTGGCGCCCAGAACTGGAAAGAAATTGACGCATCGTGTAGGGCCGAGTTAAGCTAAACATCAACCAGTAGGCCTACAACACGCGCGTACGCTTATATTCTGAGTTGAATACTAGGTTCGATTCCTGGCATGACATAAATAGCATCATTGATAAAATTGGAGTTTTCCAATTACCTTATTTAAATCTGTTTTAAAATTAAGTTAGTTTGTAGCTGGTTCGTTAATGGCCCCGTTTGTTCATAAAGGGTACATTAAGTACCCCTAATTATAAATATTATATTCTCGAATTTTAAGCAAATTTAATTTTTATTGACTAGCCTTGACCGTGTTTTCAGTTCTGGCTGTACACCAAGTTTTGTATTCGTTCGTTTTATACTCTTACTTCGCTACATTTCCTTTATTCTTCTCAAACTATATCTCTCCTTGTTATGGAGTGCATATTTTATTATTCATTCTTTTTATAGTCCTCTGTCGAGTTTCCTTTTTTTATTTAAACGTGTTCTACTTAGCCATTGAGACGTATTTGCCCTTGTGATATTTTCCGTGCAGTTTCCAAAAAGTGGATTAGGATTTGGGTCATCCCTTGGGAGCCTTTATACTCCTTTCTAGATGGAATGAGTTGAATCGGCAGTATTTGAATAAGTCCCATTGAATTATATATAGTTTGAACATTTCAACTTGTTTGGAAAGAATAACAAAGAAATGTAATCCTAAAGTTAAGTGCAATATATTTTGTAGCTAGTTGTTGTTATTTTAATTCTTTGAAAACTATTTCAACGTCAAACTAAACTTGTTTACGAAATAATCTTTGAGGACAGCTGCTATAAACTCAGGAAATACCTAGGCTTTATATAAGATATGCAAATTGATGTTTCTTGACGAATCACAAAAGGTAAAATTAACTTTCTTCAGTTAAAGAACTTGGTCCAGAACAGTGTGTGCTATTTAATTGCTTTCTTCAATTGTTTTGTTACACAGTCGTCTTAAATAACCCACTTCTCACTAATAGTGGAGCGTAATAAAGCAACCAGAAATGTAACCCGCCTCGGTGGCGCAGTTGGCTAACGCACCAGTCGTGTTGAGCTAGACCACCGAGGATGGGTAGATCGAGGTTCGAATCTAGGTCGGGTGAACTGGAAGTGGCTTTTCCCAAAATGGTTTTCCACTCTCCTTCCACGCTAATGCGGGATCACTTCCTCTAAATTCAACCTTCCCAATTCCTAATCCATTAGTGTAATTAGTACTTAAGCGTATAATCGGAATGGGTAGTAAGACGTGGTGGTAAATTAAAAAAACAAAACTATAAATGTACTTAGAGCGGGGGCAGCGGAGGCTTACAATGTATTGAAACTGTTATTTATTTATTCTGAATGGCACTTTCAGTGTGTGTTTGTTTGTGTGAGCCTTTTGAATATCACACACACATCTTCTTTGGCCTACATTATAGTTGCGGCCACCGAAGTAGCTAACCGAGAACTAAACGTATAATAATATCCAGGAGGAGGATTCCAAACACACACAGCTATTTTGGTTTCATTAGACGATTTTAAGTAATAGTTCAGCGTATAGCACACGGTCTTTCTTTGTTATCAAGGTTTAGAAAATATTGGAAGGGGAAGGATGAAGGAGTTATCAAACAACAGGGTGAACTATGAGAGTTGGTGTGGAATATAGGGGGGTGAGAACTGGTAGGAGAGGAGAAGAGAGGAGTTGAGAACTAGGGGGCGGGCAGAAACAAAACAGGGTGGGCGCGCGTGATAACAGATGATTCATTAACTCGGTGCCGAGTCAGTGTGTGACGTCACTGGCGACCCTAATACACTTGTTTTATAACGTCTTAAAAGGTATTCGGGCGAATAATGTGACGCCCTCACGTGAAGAGGAAGAATGAAGGTCCACATAACTAAAAACTATAAATACCCGCGCGATCAAAGTGCCTCCGTAGCTATAGTATGGTTTTGGTAGTAAGAACAGTAAATGTTAATTACCAAAGTTACTAAAAAAGTTTTAATATATTCATGCATCAAGTCATGTTATCTGGAGTGGTCACTTTAGATAGATATTATTAATACCTTTAGAATAACACAAATAATAAGTAAAATGCTATCAATGTTAGCTGCAAAGAAATATATTTTAATTTTCTAAACTGTTCTTCCAAACAAAATTAAGGTATAGCTAGTGAGCCCGGGTAGCAATGCTACAACTATAACCATTTGTGACCCAGGTACATGTTACAATTATAACCCATTTGGTGGACCCAGGTAACAATGTACAATTATAACCATTAGTAACCGGGTAACATGTTACAATTATAACCCATTTGTAAACCGGTAGATATGCTACAACTATATTCATTTGTTGTGTACTATTGGCAGCATAAAGCTCTCCCGTGTCGAAGATGGTTGCATAATCTGATAGTTCGTGATCTTAATTGATCACTCATTTGTAGCTGACGATTTCCTCACATCCATCACAGATTCTGCCTTAAAATAGGAGTGGAGAATGACCGTGAGCTCGGGATGACTCTTGTTTAGCTTAGTAGTTAGAGCATTAACGTGCCAAGTCAAAAACTCCGCGTTCGATTCACGTCTATACTTGTTATTTTTCAATTCAAATAACTATAGTTTTTGCTTTAATACAAATTAAATAATTGGAAAATTGCTTTAAATCGACACTTGTTTCTTTCACTAAATATGTGTATGAAACTATGGATCACTATTTATCTTTTCTCTCTCTTTCCTCTCTCTCTCTCTATAAATATATATATATATATATATATATATAATTATATATAATATACATAATTCATATATTTAATTTATATTATATATATTTATTTATATGCATAAATTTATGTATACTTGCTTATAAATAGTGTATAATGTATGTTTTATGTGTGTGTAAGTATGTATATATGCATACATATATTAATATATAATGTATATAATATACATATATTGTATATAAACACGTATTAGTTATATATAAAATATATATATTAATATCTTAATATATATAATTCTTCTGTACGTGTGTATGTCACTGAACTCTTCCTAAACGACTTGACCGATTTTGATGAAATGTTTTGTGTGTGTTTGAGTGGGTCCGTGGATGGTTTAGATTCACAATTGGAAACCCAGTAGGTGGCGCTGTAATCGGGTCTAGGATTATTTATATTTTTAGGGAATTGTTTTTGGGGTGATTTTGGCGGAGGGGGGGATTTTTTTGACATTTGAAGGTACGTCAATAAAATAAAATTAACTGTATCTGGAATACAAATTTGTAAGCAAGCTTCGCAATTTTTTTCATACAGCTGATATTTGTGGAGATGTGGGCGAAATGTCAAAAATGAAAAGATGTTTTATTTTGTATGTTGCTTGAAAACACTGAATTTGTAATATTTGCGTTACTCACTAATTGGAGTTCATTGTGAATTTGTAATTGTGATGATCACATAGTATTTGTTTTATTATCGAAATCAATTATGCCACCCAAACGAAAAGCCAACGTTCGGGCAGTCGGGTCCGCTAGTATAATATGTATTTTAAAAATATTTATGTATATTTTATATATATAAATTTGTATTATATAACAATATATATTATATATAATACAATATATATATAGTATAAATATATGTATTATATACTTATATTTTATAATTAATATATATATATATATATATATGCTATGATAACTGGTAATAATATATGCTTGCACTAACGAGCATTATATTATTTTGCATTGTCTGTTAATTAATATTATCTTGGTTTATATTACTTATAATACTTCAAACTATTTCCACATCTAATATATAGTTGTTTACAATTGAATGTTTAAAGCCTTCTAACCAAGCCATGTATTGGATCCTAGTTTGTCGATCCAAAGCTAGAGTGCTACTAATGGACTCTAAATTAACTTAATTATTGATCTCGAATTTGTATGATCATTTTCATACTTTTATGATGCTATTAGCTTAACGTATGAATTGTACTTAGCATATATTTTTACTATCGATGCCAAATTCCATCTGACCTAATCGTTTGTAATTTTCTTGGTTGACTGTTTAAATCGGTGTCCACGAATACCTATCTATATACGAAGGCTATTAATCTGTATACATCTTTAAATCACTGTTTGTTTCATAACATCTCGAGTTTGAGAAATAAATTATTTATTTACATTCGAATTCATATTATATGACATTTTGACTATCCAAATAGTCGTCAAACATAACGCTTTGTAATAGTATGGTGTAAAACCTATTTGTTTTCATTCACTAGGTTGGTAATAAATTCTAAATTTAGAGCCAAACAAAAATAATATACATTTATTTGTGATTGTAAGAATGAATCAAGCTTGCTTATCTAAATTTACATCGAACTTATAAACATCGTGGGACTTTATTGTTGTAACGACATATTAATCTGATGTTTTTATAATTTAATAACGCCGAACCTAATCATTTGTTTATTTGTTATGTTGGAATGCTTATAGATTAATTACTTAATGAACTTCAAGTGTTTATTTTTGTACTTTTTCCCTGTAGTAAACGCGTGCTAAATAAAAAAAAAACTTTTCCCTAGCACGCGTATTTCTACCCGTTTGGGCTATACGCTTTTTTTTTTTTTGTAAAATAATTCAATTGAATAATTTGATTGAATAACCAATTAAAGTATATAATATAGATAGTATTATGTTTATAACCATACATATTCAAGGAAAAAATATTTTAAGATAAAATAAGTAATGTTTAAAATAGTTAATAACGCAATATAATTATAATAAGTAGTGAGTAGACTAAATTTTTTAATATGGACAAACACATAATACCTAATCTATATATAATTGGTCAGAACATTGTAGTACTGACCTATATATTCTTTACCAAGGTGTAATTACTCAAGTAAATCGAAAAGAATTACAAAAATACTTAGTAAATTTAATATTTTCTCATAGGAAAATATTATTTTATCATAATGTAATGAATATAATTCATAGTCAATAAAAATATGAGTATAGTATAGTAAAATATTACTAATAAATAATTATTATTATAAGTTTAGAAAGTTTGCAAGTCATTTTAATAAATAAAATATGTATAGTATTATGATACTATTTATTCAATGAAGCGCCAAACCTATATATTCTAAAGTGATCATTTTTTATTTTTATTAAAAAACCAACCAATCATTTGTATGGTGATTTTCAAGAATGTCGACAGAGCTTGGGCGACGTCGTAGGAGCCCCAATCCCTGACACGGGATCAATGAAAGTGGCTCTAGGGATGGCGAGCGTCTGTGTACAGTGCTGCCCGGGGTGGTGACTCTCTCAAATAACACACACCTCCCTACTCCACCACTTTCATCAAGGAAAGGTTTACGACTTGACGATATTTACGATGTTTTTAGAATAGATAATATTTATCACGACGGGAGAACTATTAATGAAGTACTTCCCGAGGGAAAAAAAGGGAATAGAACACTCAATGGAAGCTCAACATTTCCTTTAAAAGTAGTGTATAAAGAAATTTCATTTCTAAAAAAAATCTATTTTATTCTCTTTGATAAAATTTACAATTTTCCTCTAATTTAAATTTCAAAAACTCAACTTGATAAGCATGTGGGATATATGTAATGCTTATCTAATCTGTTTTGCCAATCACGTGGATCTCCAGGGTTCAAATCCCAACTAGTTGTACTGAGGGTGGTTTTATCTAAATAGTTTTACATCTCCCTCCACACGCACGTTATATCTTAATTTATTTCCTGGGGGGGGGAGGGGGGTTAAGAAGAACAACAAAAATTGAAAAAAAAAACTTTTAAAAACTGGGGATACTTTTCGTAAATGAACAGCTATGCATTATAGATTCAAGGACACTGGAAAAATAGTCTTGATGATATTTTTAAAATCTATTTTTTACAGCTTGTCTTACTACCCATTTGGGTTGAACGCTTATGTACTAATTATACAAAATGGCTATGGTTGAGTAGGGTTGAACTTAGAGGAATATACAGCCATTTGCGTGAAGAAAGAGTGGCCAACCATTCAGGGAAAGCCACCCTAAGTATACCCAACCGGGATCGAACCACGTTCTCCCGTCATTACAGTCTAATTTTTGCGAGAGTTGCACCTTAGACCATGCAGCCACCGAAAAGGGTATTTAATTATTAGTGACGCCTATGAAATCCGAAATATAAACAATTATATTGTTAATTATATACTGCCTTGCCGTATTTAGTTAGCGTTAATATTATTGTTGATTGAATCCAGTATAGTTTCTAGCTGGATGATTAGTTAATAGGTCATATCCCATTCTCACATGTCCACGAGAATCTCATAATAAAGGGATATTGAGCCCACTAAATATTATTTTACATATAGATATTCATAGAAATATTATATACTGTTTTAAACTAAATTAATCTGAAAACAAGATTTTTTTGCACTGCGTCTTACTACTCGTTCGGATAGTACTCATTCACTAATTACATTAATGTGCTAGAAATTAGTAATATTGAATTTAGATGAAATGTACCAGCATTTTCATAGATAAATATTAGAGGGACATTTAGGGAAATGTCCCTCCATACACCCGACCAAAACTCGTACCGCAAGATAGTTAAATTTACCAATGTGCACCATATATTACTACCCTTTCTGGGTAGCATTTATCTCTAGTTATTTCATAGGGAGCGAGAAGAAAACCATTTAACACCTCAGTACACCTTGCAGGGATTCGAACCCCAATCTCCCCGTCAATGATAACCCACTCTTTTGTGAAAGTGATAGACCGTGTAATCGCACATGCAAATAGAGTTACAGAATGATTTTAAATTTGAGTTGAAAGTTCAAAAATAATTAAATATTAAGGCTATTAAAATCTCTAGCGCTTTGTATTTGAAGTATTCTAACTATATTAACCAGAATCTGACTCAGTCAGTACTATCTCTATTCTTTACTTAGATAAGGGGCCCGGGTTTGATACTTTGTAGGGATTAAAACATGATTATTGATAAATATTTTATTTCTCTTTTCATATAAACCTAATAAGTCGTTTCCCTTAGAGAGTAGAAAATAACTGTGCATTTAGCTCAAAACAAAACTTCGTACTTAATCCATCCTCACAACTTTCTCCACACTTCCTTATCCTCGACATATTCCCTTCGCTTCAACAACATCCCTACACCAAGCCATTGATGATTTTCTTATTTTTAAAACTTGTAATGTTTCTCTTTTTTCACACATTTGTCTACAACATTTAATCATGTCGTACATGGCCTACCCATTCCTTTTGATTCAAACATTCTACCTTCATATACTTGCTTCTTTATTCAATAAACATCATTCTCTCACATGCCAAACTAACGTAGACGCTTCTTTTACATTGATCTATAAGGTTTTCTTTCAAACTTTATTCTTCGCCTACCAATTCGTTACTGACTCTGTCCATAAAAGTGTTCTCACATACATTCCTTAGATATCTCACTCAAACTGCATTCACATTATTCTTGTGTTTTTCTTGACAAACCCACGTTTCACAAATATACAAAAATGTTGCCGTTAACACAATTTTATATACTGCCATCGTTTACTCTTTTGATACTACTTCATTCTTTGCAATAGTCCACATACATCAAACTACTCACCAAGATGTTTTAACCCGTCTGTCCATTTCACCATCTAACCGACCATGTTTACAAAATATTCTGTCCAAATACACAATATAATTCATTTGTACTAACAAATTTCCATTTATACTAAACTGAAAATAATTTTTTGATCCATACTTATCAAAAAGCATCACCTTGGTTTTGGAGATATTTATAAGAAGATTCATTCTGCCTGACACCATATTCAAACGAGTTAATGTATTCTGCAAGTCACTTTCACTCTCAGCCATTATATCTAATACGCATCATCAGCATATAGCACCACTTTCACATTGTCCATTCGCACAACAACTGCGTCCTCGCAAGCATCACTCATACACTTATGCAAGAGTACATCAAACAACCATGGAGACATAACACAAATTTTTTTAACATCCTGTTCACTGCTAAATCATTCACTGAGAGCTCCAACCGCCCTAACGCACGCTTTACTTCCATCATACACCACCTTAATTGTATTTACTAACCATGCATCCACACCATACTTTCTAAAAACATTCCGTAACATAATATTATTCACCCGATCATACGCTTTCTACAGATCAACAAATGCACATTGCATTTTCTTCCTTGCTGCCATACATTTCTCAATCACTCTTTGCATGCAAGTATCAGGTCCACGCAACCTTTACCTGGCGTGAAACCACATTGCTCACACATGCTCTTAAAACTTCAATATCAGGCGCACAGGAGTTGATAAACAATGGAGTTTAAAATGCCCCAGGGATAGAAAAGAAAAAATTTTTGTTCAAATCTGATGGTAGAGCAGGCCATTCAATGGATCTTCCTAAACCAAGCCATCTTTGAGTAAGACCTTTAATAACTCTAAAACTAAACGTTTATAGATCCATGCTAGCTTTTCCTAATGTTTGGTGTATGAGAATACACCGCTCGAATGTTTGAAACTAATTGATATACACCTTCTATAAGCTATTTTACCCACATTGGTAGTGTCATGGCCTAGCTGGATCATCAATCTTCAATATACTGGATTTCCTCTAGATTATCTCTCATGAGAATTGCGTAATTTGACAAGGAATGCTGTTCTTTACTTAGACAGTTACTAGTCAAATACCCTATTCTAATGACAAATATTTTAATAACTTCTATAATTACTATGCGTATAACATATAATCAAATGTTATACAGTAAAAATGTTTTTTGTAATTAAAAACTTAAGAAAACTGCTTTTAGCTTGCGAACCCTGTCATCCCACTTTAAGTAAGATTGTTTAAATAATGATAATATATGGTGTGTGTGTGTGTGTGTGTGGTGTGTGAGTGTGTGTGCGTGTGTTGATTGTGTCGTGTGTGTGCATGTGTGCATATGTGTTCGTGTGTGTGTTGCATGTGTGCATGTGTGTTCGTGTGTGATTGAGTGTATGTGCATGTGTGTTTGTGTGTGTTCATGTGTGTTCGTGTGTGTGTCATGTGTGTTCATGTGTGTGAGTGTGTGTGTGAGTGTGGGCATGTGTGTTCGTGTGTGAGTGTACTGTGTAAGAACATGTAAGCAATACTTCTATCGAGAAAGGTTGTTTGTTTTCAAGTTGCTTCCCAATCCTTCTCCAAACCCCTATTGAACTCTACACCCACGCAGGAAGGTAGCCCATCTCGTAGAAAACAAAAGGTCGACTACAAGTGCCCCAGTTGACGTCAGTCCCATTCGACACCACAAACACGGGAACCAACTCAAAAGGATTTCCCACCCAAGGTAAAAAAAAAAAATGAAGTGAACTTTCCTTTCCCCTTGACTACAATGGCTGTCGTCATTGGTTTTTTGTAGTTTTTTTTTTAGACGAGCACAGTCTTAACAACACGAACTCTTTCTATACGACTCAAGGGAATTGATTGTGGATGCTGCCCCGCCTTTCCCCCTTAGCTCGATGTCATTCCTGTTCCATCAAACCTCAATCTGCTGAGTGAAGTGAGGGGGACACATCTGCGAGCACGAAACAATGGCAGTGAGGAGAAAAACTCACCGATGGTTTTAGAAGACTTAACTTTGGAACTTTTGGCTTGATGGAGAGCTTCTATTTTCTCGAAACCTTAGGAGAGTCGGGTTTCTGATACATTCAAATGGCATAAATAAAAGTGCACATTAAATAGCCTTGATTAAAATGAATTTCTACAATCTTTTGTAAAACAATTATACCGAGTGACTTACCCACCCCAACACAATTGAGCCTTCTAATGCTAAACCAGACACTTTCATTCTCTCGGGCTGGAAGTATAATTTAGTATTAATTTGCATCCTCCTGTATCTTCAGATAAGACGTAATTATTATAAATTGTATAAAAGTGCCCTTAAATTTTTTCATTGAAAAAAATAGTTAAGAAATGATGATTTATATTAATTGTATGTAAGTAAATATCTGTGTGCGCAACTGTTCCTTGGTCTGTTTAATCTGGGTGCTGTAAGGACATCGTACAAAGGATATAAGGACCTATATATATGCACCGATCTGTGTGATATCTTTAGTTTTTTTCCCCCAAACATTTGGATCAATTTGGACAACCCTTTTTCTTATTTACAAATAGTGTTGGGCTAATTTAAAGCGCTATTATAGTTTGATACGTGAACAATGGCATGTTGCTTTATATATTTAAGGATTTAGATTGCTACTTTAGTGAAAAACATGACCTAAGTCATTAATATATATAAATACTTTGAATATATTTGCTATCAAAATAATTGGGCAGAAAGAAGAATAAGACTCGTATTTGAAGCGGTATTGTTGGTTTCCTATGCGTGCTCCAAGTTTGGTTGAGATCAAACAATAGTTCAAAAGATATGAGAGAGACAGACAAACAAGGTTGTCTTATTTATTTTTACATTGACAGGTGTTGAAAGTGTAATATCTCTTACAAACATTATTATGGTAGATCTTGATGTGGATCAATTAAACGATTTATTTAAAAGTGAAGTGTTCCAAACCTAAATTAATTTTTTTGGGATCAGGCAGATAGATGCTTTACTAAACACAAATCGCGTCTTAAAACCCATCCACGCTATCTGCTTTAAATACACCAATGGGGTGGGAGGAGAAAGGCAGAATTTATAGATGATGTACCCGTATTTTTGCTGAGGGAAAGTGAGAAAGCATTTAGAAAAAACCATCCTCATTACACTTGGGGGGGAATTCTTACCTCGAACTCTACGGCCCAGGAAGTCAGATCAGACTAACTTGCCGTTTTGTCCGCGTGGAAACGGATTAGGGTTGTTTTTACTCTAACAAACCAGAATAATTATTGTTAAATGCACACCATTCGACAGCTCTTAGCTTCTTTAAAAATGTACTAACTCACGTTTCTTGTATTATAGTTTATTTTCAAACAAAGTTGCAAATAGGTCAAATAAAAAGTTATGGTCCTGAAACTGACACTCTTATTTCTCGTTACTACATACTTTCCGATTCTTTTCAAAACTCCAGGCAACAACCCTGAGGCTTCCCTACTCTATTATTAAACGCCGACATGAAGCAGCAGGTATTAAAAGAACACGATAAAAGTTGGAATCACTTTTTTTTATGTGTGAATGTGTGCTTCTGTACCGCCCGTCACGTGGAAAGGGGGTTGCATTCTCAAACAAAAGTAATTCCTGCTATTGTGTGTTTTTATAAAAACTATCTGAGCTTCCGTTTTGGTAATCGGAATGGAATGTGAATATTGCCGCACTTTTATTGCCGCGGCTACTGAAAGCTGGCGTGGTTTGCTCGCTAGCGCTCCTGTCTTCACTTTTAGTTAATAAGGGCTCATCTTGCCATTAAAAGAATGGGGATTGTAGATGTGTAATTTTAAACTTAAAATAACAAAGTTTTGGCTGACGCTAGCAATTTTATTTTATTTTTATATACTCAGCAAGTCTAAAACTAGCCCTTTTTTTAAAAAAAATCAAATACTATCTATTTATTGTAATAAAATAAAGGTTTCTGTGCCCATAAAACTAATGACAAGTTTGGAAAGTATTTGGTCTTCAAAACTTTTTAAAACTAGACGCATATATTAATAAGCAAAATACAATCTGAAGCGAGTACTCCTTTTTCTTTAGTTTTTATCCTGAACAGGACCAAGCCTCTTCGCTGAAAATCTTCTATTACCACAGAGAAGGATTAGCTTCTTTTTTTTAAATTTAAATTAGAAAGTAAATTATATTTTAGTAAAAAAATTAGGAATAGACTTTAATGGAGCAAGACACATTTAGCGCTTTCGTCCGAATAAAACATATTCTTGTAGTTATTATATTTTAAACATAGGCTATATAGCTTGAATCGTATACAATCATCGAAGTGATAGTGTACATACATAAAATAACCATACAAACGGTGAAATGAATTTGTAAAATTATCTAAGATAAACTCAAATATTTGGTAGGTATATAACTTAATATTGTGAGGCTCAAGTTAAATATCAAGTCTATATTTATCACCGAAACTAATTTTATAGTATATATTGAATGTTAGTTTTGATAAATAAAAATTAACAAGCATTATTATAAATTAACTTTAACGTCGTTCAAGTTTTTCTGAAAACTATAGAAGGTTTTTATGGACAAGAATAATTTTGAAACAATTAATTGTTTGTGTAGGTATGTATTTAAATAATTCGTTTTACTCCTTAGGTAGCCTATCCACTTACTAAACTAAGGTTTTCAGGCTTGATTCCTGACATAGGAGAAGAACAATCATTGTGGAATTAGGGTTTCCCTTTTCACATTAACGATTCAACCAAATACTGTGTTTGTTCTAGAATTAAGAGAGTTTGTAAGTTGTTTAATATATTAAGTTGGTTCATAAAGTGCAAATCAAATAGTCTAGCCATAATTATACGATATAAGTAGGGATTACATTTCCGCACAACTTATTAACCAACTTATCCTGATACATGAACATGTAATTAATTAATTAATTTAGCACCGCGTCTTACTACCCGTTCGGATTATACGCTTAAGTACTAATTACGCTAATGGGTTAGAAATTGGTAAGGTTGAATATAGAGGAGGTGAACCCGAATTTGCGTGGAGGGATAGTGGGAAGCCATTTAGGAAAAACCACCCCCAGTTCACCCGACCAAGATTTGAACCTCGATCTCCCCGTCCTCGGTGGTCTGGCTCAACACAACTGGTGCGTTAGCTAACTACGCCACCGAGGCGGGTATGAACATCTAAGAATAAAACAAAGCTTCTACCCTCTGGTTGATAGAAAGAATACGTGTAGACGAAAGATAGAGGGTTGAAAGATTATTTGACGTAACCTTTAATAGAATTAATTATTTTGATTTAGTTGGTCTGTCTCATTAATAAATTTGTTAAAGTTGTGAAAACACGTATAAATTGTATTTTCTATGTGTGGAATTTTTATCAATATCTTTAAATACTAACAAATTAATTTCTTTTTATTGTATAATTGTTTACACGGGTGGTATTCCTTTTGACAAAAGGAATTACAAAGATATACCTATCGTTAATCTATTTTCCTTTTCCAAAAATAATTATTATGATAATATAGGTATCACATAAATAGATTAGGTCATTTCCTAAATATATAGTAATCATAGTACCTCATTTGAGATAAATAAAATTATTATTATTATTATTATTAGCACCGCGTCTTACTAGCCGTTCGGGTTATACGCACTTACGCTAATGTGCAATGGTAGGGTGATTGTGAGATGAAATGGAGGACCTACAGTTTAACGTGGAATCCGAACCACGGTGGAGGCCTGGCATTCCTCACATTCACAAGTTGTGATTAATACACGTCTTGTCAGAGGTGAAGGAAGGGTTTGGCAATCAGATAAATCTGTGCCGGAACCGAGGACTGAACCCCGGACCTCAGCACAGAAGTCTGACACCTTACCCCTAGACCACAAGGTCACCGATAAATAAAATCATCAAATCAAATTTATCAACTAGCATTTGCTCGCGACCTCACTCGCATTAAATAATACATCACCAAAATCTAAAACTTAAAATGCTAGAAAAGAATGAAACTTATTCGAGATCAGTGTTTTATGTACTGTACGTACGAAGACTCACTGATAAACACGGATTATCCTATCCCCTCCCCCTCCACATACTTGCTATCTCATGTACCCGCAATACCAGCCGTGACGTATGTTCACTGCTTACCCCCGGTGTTTTTTCTACTCTACTTCACTCGTTGATGAGATGACGCGATGGTATAGAGCTCACAATAGTTCCCTGAAAACTAAGGAGTACAACAGAACTGCGTGAATATGGATGAGTAAGGTAGAGTATTAGAATAAATGTACCCGTATCTGCGTGTGGGTAGAGCTGGATGCTATTTTGGGGGGGAGGGGGGGCTCTGTACACTCAAGTGAGATTTAAACCCTGGCGATTCAGTGTAACATGAAAGCCTTAGCAAATCTAGGAAAATGAGCACAAAGCTAGGTTTTGAATAAAATATTATCGAATGACAACTAAACAACAACTTTAACACCCCCCCCCTCCTACGCTAAGTTAGATCTTATGAACCCCAATTTGGAAATTTATATATGACGATAGACAACCTGGTAGGCCTAACTTTAGCTGACGAGCCTGGAAAATAAATTCCCAAATTTCTCACCCACTCAATCAACTGTGCTTTGTATTATTCTCTTTTTTTTTTAGAAAAGAAGGGAAATAAATCATACAAATTTTACTATATATGGTCACATGACAGCACAACTGTAAGCGGAAAACATTAGTCCAGGAACCCGCCTCGGTGGTGTAGTTGGCTAACGCGCTAGTCGTGTTGAGCTCGACCACCGAGGACGGGGAGATCGAGGTTCGAATCTCGGTCGGGTGAACTGGGAGTGGTTTTTCCTAAATGGTTTTCCACTCATCCTTCACGCAAATGCGGGTTCACTTCCTCTAAATTCAACCCACCCAATTCCTAATCCATTAGCGTAATTAGTACTTAAGCGTATAACCCGAACGTATAGTAAGACGCGGTACTAAATATTATTATTATTATTATTAGTCCAGGATATTATTAGTCTGAATGCAAGAAGGACTCTAGTACAGCATCGGCACGCACTCAAAAGAACGGTATCTCTTTGACACCGAACAGCGGTCTAATAATCTCAATGTTGACTAGGAAATTCGTGCTACTTTATTAAACCTCTCACTCACACCTAAGTTATTTACCAACGCCTTCACCGCTTCAACACCAATGTTTTTTAATCCTATCTTAAAAAGGAAAAAAGAAAGACAATTAATTAGCATATTATGTTAAAAGCCTTTGAATATTTGACACCCAGGGAGGCTTCTTACTCTGGCACCCTCCATAAATATGATTTAAATTTAAACACACATACAAATATATAACATTCTAAATTATATTATAATAATTATAGAGTAGGGTCACGCCCCTATAAGTTATTTAAAAAGGCCTTCCTCTGAAATATTTTTAAAATCTAATGTCGTAAGGCTTAAGAATTTATTTAAAGTAGTCTTTAACTTTTAAAAAAAATTGATGCCCTTTAAAGCCCTTTGGAAACTCAATCTACCCATTATCGACAGTCTTGTCTTATTTTGATACAAACTAACAGTAAATATTGGCATAGTTTGAAGAATTTGTACCTTCATCCCTGCTGCTATCTTCGGGTAAAAGAGAATCTTGACTTTTTGATGTTGGCAGCTCTTCCCAAGGCCTGAATAGGCAGTATTAACCATACTAATAATAAACTAAATACATGCAATCAAATTAATAAACGTCCAACCCGCCTCAGTGGCATAGTTGGCTAACACGCTAGTCGTGTTGAGCTCGACTGCCGAGGACGGGGAGATCGAGGTTCGAATCTCGGTCGGGTGAACTGGGGGGTTTTCCTAAATGGTTTTCCACTCTCCCTCCACGCAAATGCGGGTTCATTTCCTCTAAATTCAACCTTCCCAATTCCTAATCCATTAGCGTAATTAGTACTTAACCGTATAACCCGAACGGGTAGTAAGACACGGTGCTAAATAATAATAATAATAATAATAATAATAATAATAAACGTCCAAAAAGATACACTAACAAATGAGTTTTGATTTGTTCTGACACACACACACACACACACACACACACACACACACACACACACAAACACACGCATCCTAAGGGCGGCATTAACAAAGAGCCACTACCTAAAAATTTCCCAGTCTAAAGATTTCCTAAGAACTTGAGAGCGACGTTGACAAAGAAATTAAAAAAACAAAATTGGCGGTATTGACAGGCGGCATTGTCAAAGAACCACTACCTAAAAATTTCCTAGACTAAAGATTTCCTGCCACACCGGGATCACGATCAACTTAACGTTAACTTAATGTAACGTTCACTTAACGTATGTGTGATCACTATTCACATAACTTAACGTAACAACTCGAGCCAAACATCTTAATTCTCGATTATCATCTGTGATTTGTACTATTTGAACAGTGATGATCTGTGAGTGTTTACAGTTTTCAATCGATATTACAAAACTTTTTTGATAAATTTGGCTTTCCTATTTTAGTTTAATTATTTTGTTTCAGTTTCTGATCACTAGAACTTACGCTAAAGAGTAAACTTTGGTCATAAAACCAACAAATGAATTACTAAATAGCCCTGTTGACGTCACTCGCATAATGATTGGCTGGCTATATCACGTGATAACCTTCAAGTAACGTTCACTTAAAGTAAAAGACCTCCCAGGACATCTCTTACGTTAAGTTAACTGCATCGTGATCGCTTCCATTTAAACACACGAGGAGATCCTTTACGTTAAGTTACGTTAAGTTAACTCTAAGTTAACGTTAAGTTGATCGTGATCCCAGCATTAAATCAGTGTATATGTTACGGGTAGTGTGCTAAATATGGATATTATTGAGAATAACCGGGAGATGTCAACATTATCCAAGTTATGTAGATAAAGTCAGAAATACAAAGTAATATATCTCAGTTCTGGCCCTTAATCGGATAATCTTGCCACTAGCCAGCACGGATTTGATGACGTTGATTACTATTAATTGTAAAAATTAAAGCAAGTTTCACTAAGTATTATATTTTGGAACTCTATATCGATCTGGGACCTGAAATTGGATCGTTGCAATGCACTAACATAAAAAATGCCTCAATTTGATGTTTTATTTCCCAGTTACCCAAACCTGCCTTAACTAAACTAAACTAACCTAACCTAACCTAAGCTCACCCAACCTAACCTAGCCTGAATTAAACCAACATAATCTAACCTAACTGGCCTAACCTCAAGTCTAGAATTTGACATTATCCAAGTGCAGGTGCATAGTGTCAATATTATCCGGATGAACTTTGAAAAATATTTTTCAACCAATTCTCGCTTTACACTATCCCTGTACTTTGGATAATGTCAATATTATCTAAATAATATTGATTTTATCCGTGTTCGGAATTTACCCATAGCATAAACATCTTAAAAGAATATGTCTTTAAAATAGATACAATCTAATCCAATACGCTTAGTAAAAATATGTTATATGGAGCCCTTAAAAATATTTAACATCCAGCGATAGTGTGCTAACATTCACTGCACATTATACCAATAGATCTCGTGATCATTTTGAATAATCTTACTCCATTAAGGTGGGAATGCAGGGAACGCGAGAAAAGCCCAGTGTTTTTTGCAATTGTTACAGCAAACATTCTTTTGGCCAAAATAAATCAGATATTGCTTCATTACAAACATATAGTTTAATTTTCTACACATGGTGACCCCAACAGATATTTAATATCAGTCATGAATCAAGATCATAGCGGTATTAGATGACAAACTTTTAAAACAAAGGGAAAATTTGTCATCTAATTCCGCTATGAACATGACAGATATTCAAGAATTACTGTTGAGGTCACCACGTAAAGAAAATTAAACTATATGTTTCTACTGGAGAAGTATTCTATTTATCTTGTCCAAAAAAGTTTTTATATTGTATCTCCACCTTAAATATATATATTTACTTAAGATATCTAAAGCTATTCAAGGTCAAATTGAGCAACATCAATAGAAGCTTTCTATAATATTATATTTTAGACTCTAGAGCCTGAAGTTTCTCCTGAATACTTGTTGACCAAGAAATATCGCTAGTAAACCTGGCAGGTGTTGTAATAGTATTATTATAATGTATTTATTATTAATAAAAAACATAATATATTAAAAACATAATATCTCAAACTTTGCGTTTTGAGTGTTAATCAACTAGAATAAATCATGGATGTTAAGGTAATATTATGATGTGAGTATAATATTGTGCGATGTAAATATGGGTTGGTTCTGTATTGTGACGATAGGTAGGGTGACGATAATTCCGTGGCTTGATGATACATTTTTGGTGTAAGGATAATTTTCCCATGCTAACCACACACTACTGATAGGAAGTTTTATTTTAATTATCACTCCGTGCTGTGTATATCACCTCCTTAGATCATGTCTTTATGTAAGGATGGGAAGGAGTTGGCACTTATCTGCAGTCACAGTCGCAATGACTTGTTCTCTTTCTATGATATGAAGGCTAGGCCGTTACTTTATGTGAGAGCAAGTTCGAAATGGGAAGATAAAAAGGGGTGTGAGGAATACCGACAAGTATTTATTACAAATTATAGTGTAATGATAGCTCCTATATATCAGAATAAAAGTGAAACCAGGCAAATGTAAGTCACTGTTTGCGAGGTTAACGTGAATTCTTTTAAAGATATGAAGTTACAAAAGAGAGTTTTCACATGCGTGTACAAATCTTTAACCGCCTGCATGCTTTCTTGTGCAGAAGAGATTCATTTCAAATCTTACCAGCAGTACATCCATTCAAATATTACGGTTGTCTTGTATTATAGATAAATTCAAGAAATGTAGGGGATGTATTTTTGACTTCACAAAACATAAAATCCAATCCTATTTTCTTTTCAATTTTGAAAAAGAAACCAAAGAATAAATTTTTGTACCCAGAGGATCCGAGTGGCCGTGTTATCCATATCAATGTAATCTGGCCAATAGAAGTCCGTGGCTCTATCACAGTCTCCTGTATCGCAGAGACCGCCTGTCCTCACACCCTAGAAAGACGCCTAATCTTCGGCACATTTCACGGCTGCTTATTTCCCAGACGTCTTATCTACCAAGGCGTCCTTTTCTCTTTCAACTCCACCCTTCTGCCCCCACCCTGCCTCACCTTCTGCCGCTTTTGTGTCGTCACATTCCCGTCCCGAGCTTGCTTTTCAAAAGAGGAAGAAAATTGGAAAGGCTCATTTAACTCGGGACGAGTTTCTCATGTCCCTTAATCAAGGTAATCATATTTTCAACGTGAAGAAGGGAACACGCGATAAGTTGCACTCTCAATGCATGACAAATATGTTTTTAAATAGTTTTAAGATAAATTAGTATTTAGTTTCACTAAGTCGTTTGAACAAATTATTGTAATGCGAGCTTGATATTTCTAAATGTTGCTTCTTGAAACAAATAATGTTCACCACATCTTACTGTTCGTTTGAGATATCTACATTTAACCATGACAATGGGAAAGTAATGTAAAAAGTAGAGCTATGCTCATATCTGGGTGGGGGAAGATTGGAAAACCTTTTCATAAAAACCCACATCCGTACACCCATCCAAGACCTGAGCCCAAACTTCTCATAAACAGAAAACCAATTACAGTTGATCCTTATATTTATACTATTTTCCGATAATGTTATGTATTTAATTAATAAATTAGTTCTGTTATTGTAGATAATTCAACTATAAATTATATAATGTCACTAGAGTATCACATTATTAGTTATTTATTTTTTAATATTCATGAGCACACCTTATCACACAGAGAACACAGATTGGGAACGATAATTTAGGGATTACTTCGAGCAAAAGATAATTTGACAAAATTAATGAGTTTAAATAGTTAGGAACAATTTTAACTATCAATAATGATATTATATTGTAAATTATTAAGATAATACAGTCGATAAATACATGTTATTACTCGGTCAGTAAGTAGTTGTCATCTCGCCTGCTGTGAATAAATGTAAAACTCAGAACATACAAAATAATTGTTTTACCGGTTGTTCTCTATGGGTATGAAACATTGTCTCTTATCTTACATGACGAAAAGTAATTTATGGTGCTCTAAAACCAGATGCTTATACAAATATCTCGTCCAAAAAGGGATGAGAAAACACAGAACCGGGATGAGGTTACTTGGGAGTGGTCTCCAGCAACCTCGTCCATTTTTAGACCAAACATATATCAGGTTAAATAATGATAAGTTACGTTCCTTGTACTCATCACAAGACATTGTTAGGATAATAAAGTCTCGTAATTACGGTGGGCAGGACATGCAGCGCTAATGGGAGAATCTAGAACCTTGTTCAGGGAGTGACAAACCCAATGGGAGTTGACCATTGGGAATACCGAGAAACAGATGGAAGGAAAACATTAGAGTGGATCTCAAAGATATATGGTGTAATGAGGTGGACTGGATAGAACTAGCTCAAGATAGGAATGGGGGTGTACTTTTATAAGTGTGGCAATGAACTTTGAGTTCCTAGTGCCATAGACTAAGTAAACGTATGGGCATGAGAGAGGTAAAATTTAGAGAAAATGTGTTCTTATATACTATACGTAGTGGTCAAATGAGAAACTATTTATGATAAAACAACCTTAAGGTGCGGCTGTAGGGAGTGCGAGTAATTTTACAGTTTTTATAGCATTACTTTTTTTGACCAAAATAAATCAAATATTTCTCAGTAACAATATAGAGTTTAGTTTTCTGCACATGCTAATATCAACAGATCTTGAATATCTGTCGAGGCTATCCTGGAATTTTGTCAAAACTTTATAAATAAAGAGAAAAGGTTTTGACAAAAGTTCCAGGACACTCTTGACAGATATTCAAGATCTGTTGCTATTAGCATGTGCAGAGAACTAAACTCTATATTGTTACTGGAGAAATATTTGATTTATTTTGACCAAAAAATGTAATGCTATAAAAACTGTAAAATTACTCGCGCTCCCTACGGCCGCACCTTAAGTAAACCTTGACGAGATTCGAGCCCCAAACTTTATTTCTATCATTGGCAAACCGTGCGTCCACTGATGTGGTCAATTATCAGTTTGAATATAAATAGTAACAAAAGTTTATTTAAAAAATAAGTGATTGAATAAATTTTATTTTCCTTTTTATTCCTGCAACTTAGAATAAACGTAGATTACTTGAGGAAAAAAATGTACTGTAATATTTGACCAGTCTCATTTAAAGCTAATAAATGTATTGTTCAATATTTAAGAAGCGAGATTGGGTAGTAATATATCACAGGCCTAGGCAAACATTTTAACTGAAGGACTAAAACAAAATTGAATGGAAAAGGAAAAGGGTGCCGTCAAAATAGACATGTAATATGATTTTTATTTCATTAAATCTCTCAATATTCTATAAAACGAATATAGAACGTAAGTATAACGCAAAAAAATAAATTGAATCACAAACAATTGATTTTAATAAAATGTATTCTTTTATGAGTTGAATGAAATTTTTCAAAAACCTTTTAAAATTTGTTTTATATCTTGTCGAAACATTTTACTACATTTGTGATCACTGATCAGTAGCTCACGAGCCACATGAGGCCCCTGCTTTGTTTTTTTACCCCGGCTAGAATATAATTATAAATACATTGATGCTAATTACAGTCATAATCTAGTAATAATGAGCGTTTTCAGGTCTAATTTGTGCTGTCACCTGTCATAATCTAGTATGGGTTAGCAAATTCAGGTGTATATTACAGTAGAGTCTCGGAAACTCGACTAATGTGACTGAGATGGTGTCGAGTTATTGAAATGTCGAGTTTTACGAATGAACTTGCATAAGATGCACCACTGTACAGTATCGAATATTGTAGTACAGTTTAGTACTGTAGTATTTTACGGTACAGTAACAGTAATATACGTACAGTACATATATTACATGTAAATAATGGGTATACACATAAGTGTAATATACAGAAATGCAGTTCAGTACTGTACATATAATATTGTCTTGATTCGAATAAAACTTTACTGAATTGGAAAACTAACAAACACAGCACTTGTAAAAACACCACAGCACGACTGCTCCACTCGAGTATATACAAACAGAGAGGTTATACAGTGAATGACCTTGTATTGTGATAACTGGTGCCAACAACTGTGTGCACGTACGCGTGTTGAGTTACACGGAATGTCGAGTTATAGAGTGTCAAGTTATTGAGTGTCCAGTTATCAAGTGTCAGTTATCAAGTGTCGAGCTATCGAGTGTCGAGTTATCAAGTGTCAAGTTATCGAGTGTCGAGTTATCGAGTGTCGAGTTATCGAATGTCAAGTTATCAAGTGTCAAGTTATCGAGTGTCAAGTTATCAAGTGTCAAGTTATCAAGTGTCGAGCTATCGAGTGTCGAGTTATCGAGTGTCGAGTTTCCAAGACAGTACTGTATTTGTGCCGAGAAGGACAACGTTTGAACGTTGCAGCCTTGCCATTACAAGTATACCTCATACCTTGAAATAATACACACATACAACCCGCATTGGTGGATACGCGGAATAAATGTCAAGTTCATCTAGTCAGGCCTGTCGGTAGCAGGAAGGTCTGGGTTCAAATATCAGCCAGGTATACCAAGAGTGTTTTATCTTAATTTTTTCCCATAGTCTCTCCTTGTGAATTAAACTAAGCTTCCTCCAAAGTCTAGCTCCTTCACGTCTACAGCATCATTGTATTTAAATGCATCTCGCTTTGACGGGTATCAAGTCGTGGTGTAATATACATATAAGCAATGGAACATTATATACATATATATTATTTAATTCTTTAATTGGGTGCCGGTTTTCTCCCCATGACCTCTGTGGCGCCCGTGAGTGAATATATGGTCAATGACCACCAGTTGAGTGACGCCAGACATTCGTAATAAGTGTCCTATTTTGCGGGCTTTGCTAGCTTCGGGTTTGTTAAATATTGTTAGGATCATGGTATGGTACTAATATTGCGCGTGTGGCTACATCACCCGTATCCCAGTAGGGGAAAGATTAGTCAAGAATAATGTACCACCCTCTTCGGTGGCTTCGTGGTCTAACGCACTACTTTTGTGTTGGGCTAGACTACCGATAATGGGGTGGTCGGGGCTCGATCCCGGTCAGGCACATTGAGGGTGATTTTTTCATAAATGGTTTTTCACTCTTTCTTCACGCAAATGCGAGTGCATTTCCTCTAAATTAAGTCTTCCTAATCCCTAACCAATTAATACAATTAATATATAGGCTTATAACTCAAACGGATATTAAGATGTGGTGGTAAAAAAATGTATCGTTGCCCAGGGGACGCCCGAATTTACTAATCGTACAACCTTTCCGTGGAAGCTCTTTCCATGTCCCGATGAGTTGAGGGTGTGGAACCAGTAGAAACTCTTAAACCTAACTTAAGCCCAACTAACCAAACCCTGGTGATATTTGGAGTAATTCCCTTTCGGGAAAAAACCAAGACCAGGAATCGAACCTAGGACCCCTAGACTTGTATCTAGGTGCACTGATCCACTACACCACGGGGGCCGGTTCTAATCATGGTGAAGAGGGGCTCAGTTTGTGATGAGCTTGAAGTGCTAGTACGAGGGTACTCTATTGATTTTCTTACGAATGGACGCTTAGAGCACCTTTTAGAATATACGAACATATTTTCACGGTAAGCATCGATAACATTTTACTTTATTATTAAAGTTATTTTATAGGTATTGAGATCATCTATCAAAAGTGACATTTGAAGATCACATGACTTTCCATATGAATACGTTAAATTAGATCTACTGTAGCTGCTAGACATGCCCATTAGTATATTGGGGTTTTGGAGTCCATGCTGCCCTTTGTATTACAGCTCTAGAAGATAGGGTGGGAATCACGCCATTTTATTACTGAGATGCTATTAATAAAAGTCAGGAAAATTACACCAAAATCTGATTCAGGAATTGTATAAAATAGTATAATTTAAAGCTTTATAAAGCACAGCTTTGGTTGGTGAGAGCATTGACTGGGTAGTGCATATGAAGAATAAACACGATATAATGTCATCTCTAAGAGCGTTCATCATAACAGGCCCGGCTCAAACCCCGGGTCGCGCGAGGTAGGGGAGTTATAGGGTAAAGAATAGACCAAGATATGCCAGAAAGGTGTGCAGTGCATTCGTATTTGAATGATTACTTGAGAATATTGTGGTGACGATGGGGGACAAAGCGACAAAGTTTCTTGTTAATAACTACAGTACTGTATGTCCCTATTAAGACAGAATACAGATTTGTGTTCAGTGCCTATCTGTGAAGCCATTCTAAAATGGTCAAAAACGGCCTTTTCAATGCAGTCTATATCCAAATATTTTAATATTTCAACAATGTATTTTATTAGGAACATCTATTAACTCTTTACCTCCATTAATGTTTAATCAGAAATGATCCAAGTGAAATAGTGTTGTGTAAACTTACGATTTCAAGCCGACTATATCATAGAATTGATGGACATATGTTGCACGCTTTTAAACGTTGAATTTGATCATTTTTGATCTCCAATTTTTTATTTTGGATGAGGTGGAAAAAAACGTGAGCAAAGTTGATTATTTTTGCTATTTTAAGTGTAACAAAAAACTGTTTTAGACAATAAAAGGGATTGATCTTTTCATAATTTTATGAAATTGAGGTATGGCCCCAAAGCTTGGTATTAAGTATCTAGAAGTAATGAGACAAGAACAGCATATAAAGGCGAGCTATAATATAATGAATTGGCACGTGTAGTACAAAGCAATATGTTTCACGAAAGGAATTCTCGATGAAGCAAAGCTTGTTGGTATAAAAGATCCCTCAATCGAGATAGAACTGTGAGTCTTCTATTAAGTCCAGGGCCAGCTTTGGTCCAACGGCAAAAGAAAAAGAAGAACGCTAGCAACCAAGAAGGTTGCGATGATCTTTTGCTTTATTTATCTGTCTCCTTTTGTTTTCTTACGCCAATCTCCCTCCCCACTCTTTATCTCTTCTTCCCCCTCTACCAACCACTCTTTCCTTCCATCGGAGGCTCTTGTTACCGCCCGATTACTACTATTTCTGAACGAGCTCTGTTGGGAATAGGAAGATGGTCATTTCGAGTTCATTTCTGATAGCGACCAGCGGTAGAATGAGGGTGAGGGTCAATGCGACCCAAACAACAGGACGGTACAGTTGGAGGATGGTGCAGGTGGAGCACGAGGGAACATGTTGGTGCCCTAAACAAGGGAGAACAATTTGGAGCAAATGAACGTTGACAAGAGACACTATTATCACTAGAGTCGGGATTTTTATGACATGTCATCTTTTTTTGTTACATCACAGACAATGCTCATATACACCAAAACTAGTTTCAGTATCCCATGGTTTTTAAAATGTGTATTTTATTAGTCATTCTTTGGTCTTTTTGAGTAATTTTGAAATTTCAGGTAGTAATTTATTGAAAGTTGAGAGTTAAGTTATGTTGATCTAGAGAATAACTAATTTAAGTTCAAAAGTTAAATTGTAATTAAAGTGGATACTATATAATGTGATGTTGAAAAACCATAAAACAAAATAATTGAGTGCCAGCAAAGGCTCAGCTACTTTCTGACAGGCCCCACTATATTTTAGAGCTCCCAGAATCATAGAATGCCAGCAGAGATTAAGTTTTTTTTCTAGCAGGCCCAACATTGTTTTTTAGGTCTCTCATATTAAATGCCAGCAAAGGACAATCATTCTCTAGAAGGCCCTATTCTACTCCTAAGACCTCCTAGAAACATCATAGTCCTCTATTTTATTTCATTACCCACCCATTCTACCGAGCAGTTCGTTTATCTTCAGTTTAACGAGTTCTAGTCTTATACTCGCTCGTAATACCGCGTTTTGGTTTTCACTCTACATCTTACAAGTCCAGTTTATATATTTTTAATTAAGATTATGGAGAGGGTTATGTAAGATATTACTTAGAGGAAATAGAGCGCCATTTTCATGAATAAAGTGTGGAAAGCCTCTTAGATAAAAAAAAAAAAACTTTAGTACGTCCAGTCAGGATTCAAACCTCGACCTTTCCTCTCAAGAAATCCACGCTAAATGAGCTAAAAATGTAGACCACGTGTCCATATTTAAATGTATATTTGTCAATGTATGCTAAGTACAGAGTGTGACAGTTTCTTGACTCACTCATGGTTTTATACATTGTACTAGATTTGATTTCGTCAATTAACTACAAAGACATGAGCAAGTATATAAGTCAATAATGACTGATGAGTGTCTTCTCATACTCTAAGGAAATGAGATCAAGAAGCTTTCATCTTTTTTTTTTTATCCATTTTGTCAGCTCATTATGGATTTCATTTTTAGGTAAATTTTATTTGTTGAGTAAAGTAAATATTAAGTTTAGTTCAGATTTATTTTATTTTGCTTGATGAATAAAAAAAAAGGTTATTTGTACCTTTCAATTTTTACTCCTTACTTCCCGTTTCCCCCTTCACACTAAGCCACAAGTACTTGGACCACCACACCTTTAAGAGGAGGGGGCGGGGGTGGACATTACATATATTATCTACACCAGTGGCTCTCAAACTGTGGTCCACGAAATTTCTAAATTTTCTATGGAAAATTGGTATTTGTAGAACATTAAAATGGAGAATTAAAAAAGTATTCATTTATTTACTTTCTTGAAATGTTCTAGTAGCATTTTAATTCTAAAAATAATTATGCTGTTATTATTTTCTTGTTCCCTGGTCTTAAACAGGTTCATGGGGCTATATATTTTAAATTCACTATATAATAAAAAGCAGTAGTTTTTAATTTTTTATTTTTAACTTTTCTACAATTAAATAACTTTAATATCAAGTTTGTATGATATAATAATTTTAATGAGTTGTTAAATCATTATTCCTATATTATGGAAGAGGTGCTGAGGTAGGTGGACCGTATTAGGTTGATAGTCTACACCTAGCGGTCCGTGGTAAAGGAGAATTTGAGAACCACTGATTTACACCTGATGATCTGTGCTGGTCGCTTATGTTTGGTAATCTATTTTGACTGCTAGTTCCTGAACTGAACTGTTGCTTGTGCCACTTTTAGTCTCAACCTCCAACCTATTTGACCCTATACTACAGTAGCCCCATGGCTTCTATGCTGCTGACTGACAGCTGACGGCTTGAAAGCTACCGGACCAAATTATTTATCCTATGCCGAACCATATGATCTGAAAAAAACATGTGTTTAGCAGCTGTCACTTCTGACAGTCAAAATTTAGGTATATACCTAAATGTTGACTGTCAAAGTCAGCTGTGAACTGTCAGTCAGCACCAAAGAAGCCATGGGGCTACTGTAGCTACCTGGAGCCAAGTTTTTGAAATATCCAACGTAAGTGTACAGGGGTGCATTGACGAAGTTGCCTACTTGATGATTTCAAATCTATTTTGCGAAGCGGGTTGCATCTTATTGGACGCACCTAAGTAGTCTAAGTGGTACCACACTTAGACGCCAATGTACGAAATAGAAAAGAGAGGAAAGAAAGTGAACAGCTCACCCTGCAAGATCTCTTTTTAGCTATTTATGACAATTCCCCTCTTCCTCTGACAAGATTAAATACTCACTATATTATTTTGCACCTTGAAAACATTGACTTGCTTTTTAAAATTACCTTTTTAATGTTTTCTATTTTAGATATAATTCCACGGACTTTTTTAATTTACATCCTGGAAAGAAAAGTCCTTAAGGCCATTTTCGCTACCAAGCCAAATAGCCTAAGCTATATATGATTTATAAAAAATGCTCTACAAAAAACTACTTTAATATTAAAATAATAATTGTGTGACTCTGTTGAACAATTCTTAGTATTATTTAAGAGTGTATGGTTTTAGTTTCAACATTAAATCTTTAAAACTTGCTGAATAGAACGTAATTCATTAAAATGGGAAATCGTATCTGGATTTTTCGTGACGTCACAGGTAGGAAACGTCCTTAAAATGTCAGCTCAAAATACCTCCACAATGACATGACCTTTCAAGCGCTATTATGCTTGCTCTTTGAATAACTCGTACACATAGGCTTGGACCTTTCCCAATAATTGTTCATGTACATCAAATTCTACGGAACGCTTTATAAGTGCGTAGTAGGGATTAATAAGACGGAATATAGAATAATTGTACCCAGGGGCAGATTTACAACTTTGCCACCCACAGGCTCTAGATGATTTACCGCCCACCTATCCTACCTTAATTTCTAACCTTCTAAATCCCCGTTCACCCCCTACCACCCTCATACACCCACACACATATACCATATACACAAATGTTATATGTGAAATAACAGATAAAAAATGATTACGTTATTTTATTATTTATTATAGTGAAGTTTTAAAAGTAGTAAGAATCTGAGCAAAGATTTAAAAAGTAAAAATAAACGTTCTTACACTATCATAACACACAAACTTAAATATTATTTAATTTAACAATATATAGTTTGCATTAGTAGACTGTAGAACATTTTACTAGAAATTTAAATATTTGCATGTACACAATAAGAAAATAGTCTATAGTATTTTTGCCTTTATTTCTGCTGAGTGAACCGGTCAATGATGCCAGACAAATCCCTTTTATCCAATAAGTGACCTTCAATTGAGACAAATGTCAGTTAATTAAGGCGATACTTTGTCATGTTGGTACGCAGATACGGCAAACCACAACAATCACACACATGATGAAGTCGTAAAATTATTTTAACTGGTAGAAAAAAAAAATATTTTCTTTCATCATTCAAAATTTGCCGCCCCTAAAATCTGCCACCGTAGGCAAGTGCCTACTAAGCCTATGCGTAAATCCACCCCTGATTGTTCCCGCGTTTGAATGAAGGGGGACACAATCTAAGTACACTCGGTTATAATTTGAGCTGTGACCTCCTTGACTCCAGAAAACTAGACAAGACGAGAGTTGCGACTTTGTCCGCATGCCCACCAGTATGGGCCAAAACATTTTCAATAAAAGAGTGGGATAAAAATCACCATTATTTAAATTAAAGGTATGACAATTTGTACCCCTCATGAAAATAATTTGCAACATAGAAATTTTAATTCACTCAGAAAAAATACAAACATATTTAATGTAAATAAATATTTTAAAATAAGTTCAACTTGATACTGGAATCGTATTCATTTCTTGTTTCATTTGTACTATATTTAAATTTTTATATTCGGGCACGGCACAGAATCCAGTCTTACAAAAAATAAGTTTTAATATATTGTGATAACATCCAGCCTTATTTTTGCAAACTATCTCTTCACAAACACAAATAATGAAAATGTTCAACCCGAGACTTGAAGCCGCGCCTCATAGTTTAGTAAGCAGATGCTGTAGTAAGCCTCAGATCCGAGTGATATTGCGCCAAGACTATGAACCATCTGGGGTGGAAGTGGGGGGGAGTGTCAGGTGACGGTGGTAGGGGGATGAGCTGTAAGTTTATTCCTCAAGGGAGTCATGTAATGTGAAACTAGAGATAACTCCCGGTTCCCGACAGTAAGCAGGAAAACATGGCAGGGTTAGGTTGGCAACAAGACAAACACCGCATAGAGAAGAATGGTCGACCTGTGTTTATCAAACCTCTGGCTTACAACGAACAGGAAAGTATGGAAGAGCTAGGTTGGCAACCAGACAGATATAATATTTGTAACACCTTGAGTTATTTAAGATGCTACTAGGACTGAGTGGGGAAATATGAAATAAATAAGTTGGCATATTGTTAGAACAACCGCTCGGCAACACCATGTAACGGAGTTGGAGTGGCTCAGGTTTCAAACATTGGCGTGAGATAGGGAAGTAGCCCATGATCGTGTTTTATTTGACTTTAGTCAGGGTATCCAACATAGTATATTTATTTACCAAAATATTTATAATGCTAAGTATTATCCATAGATAACCGGCCCAATGATGTAGTGATCACCTGGCTACGAGCTTAGGGATCCAGGGCTGGATTCCCGGCTGGCACCATGGGTATTTTTCCCGAAAGGGGAATTACCCCAACGGTTACAAGGATTTGGTTATTTAGGTTTAAGTTAAGTTTAAAAGTTTTCCCTGGTTCCGCACCCTCATACTCACTATCACCTCATATCATCAGGACATGGAAAGAGCCTCCAAGGAAAGGATGCACAATTAGTACATTCAGCCGTTCCCTTGGCAACGGTACATTAATACCGGCTGATCTTTCCATAAACTGGCCTACGAGTGAAGTACCCCAGACAGAATATATATATATATATATAATATATATATATATATATAATAAGTTGCAATGTCTGCCTTTCTGGTCTAGTGGTCAGAGTTCCTGGCTACACATGCAGACGTCCCGGGTTTGATCTTCGGTGCTTGAGAATTTTTCTGTCAAGCAGTGTGTCTGTAACGGGATCAAACTCAGCCTCATGAAGACCTATGAGGAGCAATTTGAATAATCATAGAACCCGGATTAAGAAGTATCTCATAAAACCTAGGTGTAAGAGTAGCTCATTCTAAAAATATAGCCCTGATGTAAGAGTAGCTCATTCTAAAAATATAGCCCTGATGTAAGAGTAGCTCATTCTAAAAATATAGCCCGGATGTAAAAGTTGGTCATTCTAAAAACATAGCCCGGATGCAAATGTAATTCATTATAAAATAGAACCGGATCTTAAAGTAGTTCATAGAACCCGTATGAAAATAAATCCAGAGACTTATACCTTCAAACACGCACCTATTTTGCTAGATGTGTACCCTTTTGATCAACTCTGTACCCTTGAACACGCACCCTTTTTTCTATGTTCTGTTCATTTTGATCGATACGTTATCCTTTTAATCAGGCTCTGTAGCCCTTTTTAATTGAACGCGCAATCATTTTGCTCATTTTTGTTCCCCTTTTGGTCGATACCTATCTCGTTTTCTTAGCTCCGTACCCATTTTTAATTAAACAAGCACTCCATTTGCTTGGTCAAATTAAACAATATAAATTAAGAACATAACATGAATATAATTTATTCAAATAGAAACTATTAATCAATAAATTTAGCCAATTAGAACAGGCATAATAACATTTCTAATGATGATTTTTTTATAAATGTTATTATGCTTGTTCTAAGTGACTAAATTTCTTGATCAATAGTTTATCTTTGAATAAATTATCTTCATGTTATGTTCTTAGTTTATATTGTTTAATTTGACCAATAAAGTTGTACCAATTAATCTAATTACTGTTCTATCAAAGTACGTTTCTTATGTCATAAAACTCAAATTTCTGCTTACTACAGTTAAAATGAATATAACTAAAACCTTATGTTGTTATTCAAACTTTTTATTTCCCCCAGCATATAGTTTTGTGGCACCATACTATCGAGATATCAAGGAATAAACAATATACGGCTTCAGCTAGGGTGTTTTAACAGATTCGGAGTTACCATGGGCTCAAACATTGGCTGACCCAACCAGACAGGAGGAGACTAATGCCTTATGGCTCTAAGTTTGTTTTCTCCACTCTACCTCCACGTATATGATGGTCTCCCTCCACGCAAATGTTGGAACTTTTCTTTCCTCATTCTTACCTCACTATCGTGGCTAGATATGTGAGCATTTGAACATATGACAAGGTATCGGTCTCTGACGCTCTTGACATACATACATCGTTAGACTTATATTAATTACTAGTTTAACTACCCGGCGTTGCCAGAGGTAAATTATTTTAGTTTAATGTATGTGTTGTAGAAGTTAACTTAAAAGTAAGTGCCTTAAAGTCCTGCGTTGCTCATGAACTATTTGTTTTCAACCCCGTTCATAATTAATTTAAAAAATTCTAGTCGAACTTTTAAAATTCCTGCTTCAATGTGCACACTTTCTTGATCAGGAGCTAATACTTTTTAAAATTTCAGACCTCTGAGTGAAGATTTCATGCAATTCTCATTACAAACAGAAATATGTTTCATTTTATTTACTATTTTGAGAATTATATCACTATGATCCCTTTAAAACTATAATTATTTCTTACTATACCACTATACTCATGTAAAATCTACCTTAATTCATTATTTTACCACTAGTTACCCAAAATCTATCATAATTCCTTACTATACCACTATAGTCATTTAAAATCCATCATGATTTCTTACTATACCATTCCATTTATTGTGTGCTCATAATGATTCTTGATTATGCCACTATTGTCACCATGATTACTTTAGATATTACAATAGTAGCTCAGGAATAATATAGTTACTATACCTCTATACTCATTAAAGGATCATCAAGATTCTTCATTATGCAACCACTTTCAATAAGTGATCATCTTTATGATAAATACTTCAAAAACTATAGAATAAGATACCATCATTATATTTTACGGTTACAGATATTGTCTTTAGTATGTAACGGTCATTATAGTTACAGATATTCTCACTAAGTAACGATATTCACTAAATGATCACCATGTTGTTTCATGGTTCCAACCATAGTTTCAAAACTGATTATCATGAAGCACCATTGATCCGATGATAACTAATTGATGATGAGGTTATTGTTGCTGTGGCTACAAGCACAGTTTTTATAACAACCAATTTTTTTTCATCGGATATTACTTGATTACACTTGTGCCTTATGAAGTAGATATTTACTCGAGAATTTCAAGTTGTTTAGCCATCTTTTTAAGCAATTGTGTGACCGGAGTTTATGTTTATTCTCTTGTCAAAAATTGTGTGACTAAAATGTATCGTTAGAACAGTGTATGATGGTATTGCCAAAATTACGTACAAAGGTGAGTTTTGTTGTTTGCTCTCTGAAGTTGTCTAAACAATAAAACGCCTTGGTTGGTATTTTCAAATGTAGATATGCAAGCTCGTAAGAGAGTTCAACATGTGATAACAGGTTTAAGTTATTTGCCTGGCGCTTGTGCAGCACCACATATGTTTGTGGTGGAAACAGGAAAAGGGGGGAGGAAGGCGTCACGCACACGCATGTAGTCTAAAACAAGGATAGCCAACTTTGAGGCACCAAAGTACCTCTTTGAGTTATTCCAGAGCTGGCCATGGAAACAAGCAGGATTTTATTATTCTGTATATTCATTAATACACTTATTTGATTATTTGTTAATCATGTCTTACTACCCGTCCGCACTTTTAACCACACTAATTGGTCGGGTTGAGGATGAGAAATGTAGACTTTAGACGAAATCAGCGCTTTCTTGAAGGGTGGAGGAAAAAACATGAGTGAAATCACTCTCGTTAAGCCCGGCCCAGTTTTAAAACCCAACCCCTATTTTCATCGGTCGAATAGACTAGATCATATTGACGCCTCATTTTGCGTTCCTACCTATACGGGTATGCTCATAATTATTACGGTAGCCGGCGAGTTTACCGAATAGCAATTTTTCGAAAATTAGTTTACCGAAATCAGTTTTTTAGAAATTTAATTATTCGAAGTTTAATTTTTTGAAAACTTATTTTTCGAACTAATAGTTTTTCGAAAACATCTTTTTCGAAAATCAATCAAGCGAAAATAAATTTTTCGAAATCATTTTTTCGAAAATAAATTTTTCGAAAATAAAGTTTTCGAAATTCAGTTTTTCAAAAACCAATTTTTCGATCTAGAAATTCTTCAAGCGAGAAGTTTTTAGAAAACTTCTTTTTCGGAAAATGAATTTACCTCAAATCTGTTTTTCACAATAAGTGTTTCAAAAAGAAGGTTTTCGAAAATAAATTTTTCGAACAATAAGTATAATAAAATTCTAGCTTAGGTTAGGTTAGGTTAGGTTAGGTTAGGTTAGGTTAGGTTAGGGCTAATCCTCCCTATAGGGGGCTGAGGGTTGGGGTAGGTGATTCCCAGTCCTCAATAAAATAGCTTCCGGAAAACTCGCTATTTCTAGCCGTAAATACATGACCTTAATAGGTACTTAAAAACCGATAAAAGAGAGTACTTTATTATTTAGGCCTATTTAATATTACACATGTACCTCATGTTTTCTTAAGGTTAATTTTTGAAAGATATATTTATTTTAGCACGTTGTGTAAATATTAGAATTAGTCAAAATAAGCACAAATATAACTAAGAATAAAATAAAAAAGGTAATTTTACGTCGATATTCATTACATGTAGTAGGATTACATAAATTTACCTACCAGTTGTTAGATCTACTCCACCCCAACCACCATTTTTGTTCAAGAAAAACATCTCGAAATTGTTTTCGCTTCCCACCTTGGTCAGAACCACTGGGTACCATGACGTAACCAAGTCAATCGCGAAAACTCGCCTCTTGTCTGAACAATTTATTTCTCTCTCTTTCCCCAACCTACTTTGCGACCAGCGATTTCTGCCTCACAGTAGGTAATAGCTTTTTGCTTATTTAGTGTGTTAAAAGGATTCAAGTACCTTTTTTTTTTATTGCGCGGTGGTGGTTTTCGAGTGGACGAGTAACATAGGCTTTGGAAAGACTTACTTGCAATTAAGTTCCTGAGAGCCAAAGCAGATATATTTAAGTGTCTTGGGAGAGAGAAAGGTCTCTCAAAGGGGGTAATTTTATCATTTTTATTCATTTGCAACTCAATTTAGCCTACGACCAATTTATAATGTTCACGATTCCCCTTAAGGCCAATTAATCGGAAAATTAGATGCAATAATACGTTTGAACCAGAAATAACATACAAGTGCGGTTTTCCACATTCTTCACCAGACCAACCAGCCTTGGTGGCGTAGTTGGCTAGCGCGCTAGTCGTGTTGAACTTGACCGCCGAGGACGGGGAGATCGAGGTTCGAATCTCTGTCGGGTGAACTGGGGGTGGTTTTCCTAAATGGTTTGCCACTCTCCCTCCACGCAAATGCGGGTTCACTTCCTCTAAATTAAACCCTCCCAATTCCTATTTCATTAGCGTAATTAGTATTTAAGCTTATAAACCGAACGGGTAGTAAGACGCGGTGCTAAATATTATTATTATTATTATTATTCACCAGACCACAACGAAATTGCCGATAGTAATTTTTTTCATTTTTTAAATTATTATTTAACAGTGTTGTATTTTTTTACAAATGCTAAAATGGTTTCACTGGTCACAATACCATTGTTTTCCAATGACGACTCCAAGTTACCAGAGTACGCAAGGATCCCTGGTTGGAGCTATATCTAGCATAAAAGTTATGCGTTATCCGTGGGAAGAGACAGGTGTAAGCACGACTCTACTTTTTTTTTTCACTTATCTTTCCTTGCGGTCCAACTGCGGCCCATGAGCTGTCAGCTATCCACCCCTGAAACTGAGTATCCAGCTCCCTTGAGTAAGGACCTATCCCCTGCTGGTGTGACGTCACTCAGATAGCGTGCTCACAGCCATGCAATTAGTAAGCTTTATTTACGGTCCATTTTTCAAGGAATTGACGGTGTTAAAAAAACAAGCATTTAATATTTTCGAAACCATCATGATTAACATATAGTTAGACGTGTATTTGTGAAAAATGAAATAGTTTTATGAAATATTTTCGTACAAATGCGTCCTCAAATACATTCTCTAGTTTAAAAACACTGAATAACCAAATATTGTATAATGGAATAATTTAGGCCATATATATACACACCAAATATTATTAATGACTCAATACTGTTAACAATGTCTTAAAAAACTCCCCGTTTGAAGAAATACATAAATGATTAATCTAACATATATATATGTTAGATTAATATATAATATATAGGTTAGATGTATATATAATATATAAGTTAGGTTAATATATATATAATAAATAAGTTAGAGTAATGTATATAAGTATATATCTGTTAGAGGAATGTATATATATGTTACAGTGAAAACCCGTTTTTATTTAAAACGCGTTTTTACTAGTTAAAACTAGATTATACTGAATACCAACTATTGAGTAAGATTGCTCAATCAAGTCTGAGCTGTTTTAGCAATTCAATTTATTTTGATGTTGAATGTTTTCAAGCTTTCGTTCTAAAAAAAGTATCCTAAATTTGTTATAAAACAACTTTAATTGAGCTTTATAATGAAATTTAAATAGATAATACGGTACAATATGTTCTGTATGGAAATGAAATTGTTCAGTGAGGTCACCAATAATGTTTATTTTAAAACGAAAGTTGGCTATCTGCGCGAGTGCCAAAGATATATCTATAAAAAAAATATTTAAAATTATGGCTTTTATTTAAACAAACAAAGAACATATTAGCGTTTAATTATCCTTACGTAAGATTAAGTTACGTTAATATAACGTTAATTGAAGTATAATCTTGGGATAAAGATCCTTGAAGCAAACTAACTACTTAAACTTAGTTCAAGCCCAGAAAATATTATGATGATCAAGTGGCCGCAAATGCTTCTGTTTTCATGCTTCATAGACCAAGCTGCTCTGAGAACGGCGCAAAAGGGGGGAGGGAAATAGAATCTGTCGACAAGTCAGAAGGAGTATTGTCTTCAGTCGGCCTGTGGGAGCTGCACCCGGGAGGAGTAAAGTGTTGATCCTGTGTCTGTCCAGTGTGAGGTTAAGGTCCAATTACCGACCAAACTTCCATCGCCACGGACCACCGGGGAATACTGAGAGGATCATTGTGTCCGGCTTATATCACTTCTAACAGGGATAGTCGTGACAACTCTATCACAGGCACATTATGCTGTGTCCGGCTTATATCACTTCTAACAGGGATAGTCGTGACAACTCTATCACAGGCACATTATGCTGTGTCCGGCTTATATCACTTCTAAAAGGGCTAGTCGTGACAACTCTATCACAGGCACATTATGCTGTGTCCATGTTGTGTCACTATTCATAGGGGTAGGCGTGACAGCTTTATCACAGGCACATTATTCTGTGTCCATGTTGTGTCACTACTAACAGGGATAGTCGTGACAACTCTATCACAGGCACATTATTCTGTGTCCGGCTTATATCACTACTAACAGGGATAGTTGTGACAACTCTATCACAGGCACATTATGCTTTGTCCATCTTGTGACACAGGGATAGTTGTGACAACTCTATCACAAGCACATTATGCTGTGTCCAGCTTATATCACTTCTAATAGGGATAGTCGTGACAACTCTATCACAGGCACATTATTCTGTGTCCGGCTTATATCACTTCTAACAGGGATAGTCGTGACAACTCTATCACAGGCACATTATACTGTGTCCGGCTTATATCACTTCTAACAGGGATAGTCGTGACAACTCTATCACAGGCACATTATGCTTTGTCCATCTTGTGACACAGGGATAGTTGTGACAACTCTATCACAAGCACATTATGCTGTGTCCAGCTTATATCACTTCTAACAGGGATAGTCGTGACAACTCTATCACAGGCACATCATGCTGTGTCCATGTTGTGTCACTATTCATAGGGGTAGGCGTGACAGCTTTATCACAGGCACATTATTCTGTGTCCATGTTGTGTCACTATTCATAGGGGTAGGCGTGACAGCTTTATCACAGGCACATTATTCTGTGTCCATGTTGTGTCACTATTCATAGGGGTAGGCGTGACAGCTTTATCACAGGCACATTATTCTGTGTCCATGTTGTGTCACTATTCATAGGGATAGGCGTGACAGCTTTATCACAGGCACATTATTCTGTGTCCATGTTGTGTCACTATTCATAGGGGTAGGCGTGACAGCTTTATCACAGGCACATTATTCTGTGTCCATGTTGTGTCACTATTCATAGGGGTAGGCGTGACAGCTTTATCACAGGCACATTATTCTGTGTCCATGTTGTGTCACTATTCATAGGGGTAGGCGTGACAGCTTTATCACAGGCACATTATTCTGTGTCCATGTTGTGTCACTATTCATAGGGGTAGGCGTGACAGCTTTATCACAGGCACATTATTCTGTGTCCGGCTTATATCACTTCTAACAGGGATAATCGTGACAACTCTTTCACAGGCACATTATGCTGTGTCCATTTTTTGTCACAGGGCTAGTCGTGACAACTCTATCACAGGCACATTATGTTGTGTCCATGTTGTGTCACTATTCATAGGGGTATTCGTGACAAATCTATCACAATAACATTATGTTGTATCCATACTGTGTCACTATTTACAAGGATAGTCGTGACAATTCTATCACTAGAAGATTATGTTGTGTTCAACTTGAATGGAATTTAAATTTAAATACCAAAACCGTTTTGAAATTAATAAAATGTGAAATTAATTATCAAATGGTGAAACACATGCTAGTCCCACTCACAAAACATTATATGACCCTCAGTCATCTCCTGGTCTCATGCGAGTTCAAGAATAGATCTAATGAAGCTGAACGTGTAAGCGTACCAGCAAAATAATCCTTTCTTTAGACTACAATGTAACAAACACAGAATAAATGTATCGTATTTCTTAATACTTGCAAAAAATTGTTTATTATATATAAAAATACATTCATCATATGAACTAATCCTTACATAAACTTGTGATCGAACAGCATTTTAAATCAAGAAGACATTAATTTTACTAAATGTGCAAGCACTTGTACAAACTTGTGATAGAGCAGCATTAAAAACTAAGAAGACATTTATCAAATGTGCCAGTACTTATACAAACTTGTAATAAAGCAGCATTATGAATCAAGAAGACATTTACCAAATGTGCTAGTAATCTTACAAACTTGTGATAGAGCAGCATTAAAACCAAGAAGACATTTATCAAATTAATCTGCTAGTACTTGCAAAAAGGTGGCGGTGACTGACTTGGGCCGAGCTTTGTAATGTTCGCGGCGAACATCACATTACAAAGCTCGTGATAGGGGTGCAGCTATTTGTTACTTTGAATGCTTGGCTTGATGGTGCTCTCATTTTCTCTCATTTATAGCTGAAATGTCGTACCTAGAAGTCCCGAGTTTTGCGTTTATTTTAGGGAGATGTTGTTATTTAAAAATGGATAAGAAAAGACAGAAATGGTGATGTCAGACGAACCGTATTTAGAGAAAGGAATGTTAATGGTGAATATTTTGAAAAATCATGGAATTAGAGGTCAATATAAAATTTTCATTCGAACGTCTTCTACAGATTTTGAGTGTCTGCTTAATTCATTTGCGCCAAGAATTGTGAAACAAGAAACTACTTGTTCAATAATACATAAAGCTGTTTCTTGATTTCATTCCATCATGACGTTTGCTGCAAATTGTTAGTAGCACACAATGCATATTTATTTCAGTAGACACTAATAACAACTTAATGACTGTGTTCGACATGTGCAGCGAGACACATATACTTTTAATGTAACAATCAAAAGGATTCGCGAAAAAAAAAACGACAATCGGGGGGAGCACGTTTGCTCGCAACGAGCGGCTCAGCTCGTCACTCGTTACTTGCGAATACTTGAGTTACATAACAGTGTTCTCTTTTATTCTCATACAAGTCAATCACCCTCTTAAGGAAACCAGTAGTACTAAACATGTAAACATGTACTTGATAAACATTAGAGTATGTATTTTATAACTAATACTTACACTTACTTTGAGTAAAATAACAAATAAAATGAACAAACATTTGTTAGATATACTATATGACATAGAGTAGACGCTTCAATGAGGATACAAAAATAACGACTCAAATCAAAAGTAAATTGATGAACAATACTTATAGCATGTGTCAAAACTCATCTACCTTACTACGCGCTGTTCTTCAACCTTACACATCATTCATTATCTAACAGTTTATTTTTAAAATGTCTAATCAGACTTGAGAAGATCAGGTGGACAGACAAATGAAGAAGTCCTAAGAAGAGTGGGTGTGAAGAGAAACATTTTGGATATGATTCTTCGGCGCAAATCAAACCGGATCGGACACCTCTTAAGGAGGAACTGTCTCCTGTACGACGTCATAGAAGGAAAGATTGAGGTAAAGAGGAGTTTAGGAAGAAGGAGGATTTAAATACTAGATCATTTGAAGTAAAGAAGAACATTCTTGGATCTGAAGAAGGAGGCAAAGAAGAAGGCGCGTTGGTGGTCTAAATTCACTGGAAAAAGGAATGGACCTGTCATAAGACAGAACACTTAATTTTTTATCAGGAATACGTATTTATCCAATTAATAATATAATAATGATAGTGATAATGATAATAATGATAAATAATATAGACTAGACTTTAGAATAATAATATATATTATTATTATCATAATCATCATTTTAAAGTCCAGTAGCCGTAGCTCCCGATTCTTTCTGTTTTTACCCTACGTCGTTATGATATTTCGATCATACCCTTAATAACATTATATAACCTCATACAACAATAGAACATGCTAATATTACTTTCTAGTGGGCCTTCGTAGAGAGTAAGTATTGTGATAATTTAAAATTCTATTCAATATTTTGAGTAATGTCGAAGCTTCCTGATTCCCTTAAACTTAAATAGTTGTTTTCACATCTTCTCTCTGTCTGTCTCACAGTCTAGAACCGAAACCATTCTACCGATTGTGCTAAAACTTGGTATTTAGTGTTTTCATAAGATTTCTTATAAGGGTTTTTGGAAATATTTATCCAACCCTAAAATTAAAGAGCATTTACTTCAGGGTGAAAAGAGAAAAAATCGATTTTATCAAAATCGGGCATCACGACTGACTAAGATTAGTATCCAAACACGGTTTAACATTTCAAACAAAACGAAATGTCTCTGTTTTCTGGGAAAATGACTTATAGGGTAATCTACATTCACGTATATCTCCAAATTTAACATATATCTGTGACTATTTGGGATACGGAATAGCCTAACATTAAATAGTTGTAGGACTGTTAAGAATAGCAACAAAAATAAATGCTCGGAATAATATTTTATCGAAACAATACTTTCCGAGCTATAGGCAAATATATATATATATATATATATATATATATATATATATATATATATATATATATATATAAATAGAGCTTTGTGAAATGTGGAGTTTAAAATGCAGGAACAAATCGTATCTTTCTGTAACAGTGACTACTATTATTTTCATGTATGCTCTTTGGTGACATGTGATATTCATTCATCCCATTATGTGTTTATAACAACCTGTATGTTTTTCGTGTCACGTATCTTACGAGTTATAAGTATATGTCTCTATTTTGAGACAAAGGAGCAAGAAGGTCTGTGTAGTGCACCGCACCACTGATTTATGATCAAACTCAAAGAAACCAAAATGTTGGCTAGTTCGACAACTACTTAAGATTTTTGAACCTTTATTTCATATGTATTGTAATAATTATAGCTTCTTTTTTTAGTGAGGTGTGATAGAAATTACTATTGAAGCGATATGAATGAAACCATAAAACATTTTAAAAAATACTGTCACATCGGTGTTATTTCATTTGTTTACCTGCAATTTTTTTCCATGAAAATCCGTAGCGATGATCCTTATAAAGTTAGAGTGGATCTAACTTCAATGGTGTCTTACCGTTCACGGAAATTACGAGTCGGGATTCTGTGTAGCCTATTCACCAATCTGTTACTGGGGAGCCGATCGCTTACGGGTTCGGATCTACAGATTATGTAGATCAGTTTTAGAGTTACATTAAGTAAATGCGCCACTAAACGAGTCAGCCTGAACTAGGCTACGTAATTATAATAGAGTAGGCCTGCAATACACTGATTAGTTACTCAAATTTATGGTTTATTTAAGCTCTACTCCGTATTTATCAAAGTTACATTTAAATTAGTTGAAGTTAATCATAAACATATAACAAATGTGAAAATATAAAGATAAATAAATATTCTTTTAATTGTTTATGGATCCAAAACCTTAAAAAAAAAGGTTTAAATTTGAGACAACGCTAGAGACTGGATGATCGGAATGAATCTAAATGATGTATTCAAAATAAGAGTGAATTTATAATATATAATTATATTTATCTCGTCTCGCAATGCTAGAATATCTTGTTATTGTATTTATCTAGTCTACCAATAATACATATTATCGTTGAATTTATCTAGTCTGTCAATAACACTTCTTATTATTGTATTTATCTCATCTACCAATAATACATCTTATCGTTGTATTTATCTCTTATTGTTATATTATTATATCTTATTATTGTTTTTATCTTGTCTACCACTGTTGTTAGATCCTAAAGTGGTTTTACTCCATGTCGGGAGAAATTCCCCTTTAACACCACATAAAACCATACAACATACGTACATATTTTTTCTCTTTTCATCCATTTCTCTGTCCCTTCCAGTGTCATATATCCTTCTTTCTCCAACACTATCTCTCTCTCTCTCTCGTGTTTTCTTTCCCCTCTTCCCGTGGGACAACCAACAAAAAATAAACGAAGCCCGCATAAAGCAAGCGAGCAAGACTTGCAAGAACAATTTTGTATGTGGAATTCTCCCCCACCCCCTTTTCCTAGTTTCCAACATGGGGGGTAGGGGGGGGTCATATATACAGTTTGTGAATAGGCTCAGATCTACCTGGGAGGTTAAGAAAAGCTAAAAACGGTGGAAGGGGGAGGCCAATATGGTTGGAAAGCTCCGCGGTTTTACGGTGGTAGGAGGAGGTGTTTGAAAACAGTTTTGCTAGAAGAGCGCATGCGCACAAAACAATGGTCGGGAAGCAAGCAATGTAATTAACGGCTTCAATGGTATTCCTAATTGTGGTCGAGTTTAAAGGGCAATCTATGTAAGCTCTTTTCCCTCACAGTTCTGGTAGCTCTTTCACACAAGTTATTTCTCCTTCTCACTCTAGTTTATAAAGTTATAGAAGAGCTCAGATGACATGCATATTAAACTTGTTCTTCCTAACGCTTTCTCTTTGCTTCATTTCATCTTTGTTTGCTTGAAATGTTTCCTGGTTTACGATTCTAGAGCGCAAGAGGGAGAGAGAGAAGTAAAGGAAGAGACCGAAAATTAATGATCTCTAAAACACGGTAGTCTTCATTCTATAGGTTTTGGAATGCGTTTGAATTTTTGCAAGAAAAGTAAAGTAAAAACCCAATGATGTGAGCTTCAAATTCATTGTGACATTTCCAAAACTCTATCCAGATTCAAAATAGAAAGTTCACGGCTCATTTAATATGGGAAATAAAAATATTTGTAGGAACTGTATATTTTATGAACCGGTTTATACGATAGACGGTAAACCTTAAACTATTGTTTTAATATTATTGTTTCTTAAGGGAGTTGTAGTTAAAATAAATATGGGGGATATAGTGATAGCTACATATAACCTTGTTGGATGGTTTTATTTTGGTCTAATGTTTGCTATCGTCGGAAATATCGATTACTCGGTAAGGATAATAGCGCCAAATTAATCAGTCTTAATAGTGCCTCAGTGACCTAGTTCTTCCGCGGGGTGGATTTGTGGGAGCAAATGGTGAGTTTTAACGGCGGTGGAAAAACAAGGAGAATTAAACAAGAAAAGATCCTAAAAGAAGTGGAGTAGTTTGTTTTCATTGCGACTTTGTGTCTATCAATCATAGAGAGATAGCTAGGAAGGAAAGATTTACTTTCCTGACAACAAACTTTCACCGGGAGTTAAATCTCATTCGAGATAACAAAAACTACGGCAGACAGTTTAGTTGAATCTTTGTATCTCTTTCTCAGTAGATATTATAATGAAATATGTCTCACTTTAATTGATTGAACATTAGGCCATTTACATGAAGCCCCATCTAAATTAACGAATTTATAATTATATTTTTTACTTAAAGATTATAATTATAAAAAAAAGCATGTAAAACCTAGATGTCATTAATAAAACATTTTACATCTTTTAAATATTATAATATATATTTTAAATTACATTATAATGTCATTTAAAAAAATTGCTTTAATTGATTTGATATATTTTAAGTCAATGTCTTTGACTTGTGATATACCGTTTATGTATTTTAAAGAAACAATGTGAAAATAATAAGTTGTGTCTACTAAAATAACGTAAAGTAACGCTTACTAATGAAATAACTTCATTGAATTTATAATGCAAATAATTAAACAGCCAAGCTATTATTTTTATTGGTTACTGTTATAGCCGTATCTAGATATCAAGTTATTTAAGTTGAAAAATGACACCTTGACATGGGAATCGAACCCGGCACCTTTGGCTTGGTACGCCAATGACATAACCACTGAGCTATCCAGGAATCATCCCACATTTTAAAATATGAGTGAAGAACGACCCTGGGCACGGAACGAATCCTGGATAGCTCAGTGGTTAGAGCATTGGCGCTAAGCCAAAGGTCCCAGGTTCGATTTCCGTGTCCGGGTGTAATTTTTAAATTTAAAAAGCAAAACAATTAAATAGACAATAAGTGAAAAAATATGTATCAATAAGGATTGGTCTAATACATTGCACTGATGACCAAAAGAAGGATTTAAAAAAGTGACGAAGGAAGTTTCGGATTGACGGTGAGTTTTCCTATCTCTAGACAACCGATTAAGTGTAACTTGTCGGTATTATTAGAGCTCAACATCTCAGTTTGCTAGAACTCAGCTTTAAGTGCATAATTGCATGCATATTTGATCAGTTTTTATTGAATATAAACCCGCAGCCTGGTTATTACTGTTTAATAGATTTGAATTCCCAGCGGGAGCTGACCGGCTAAAAATTAACTGTTTCATGAAATGTCTCTCATGTGTGACTAATGCATTTCTATGAACACCAATCACAGCTATATTCTATATTCTCAGAGCTCACGATATTATAATATATTCATTAACAGTATAAATTAGGCATAGCTTGTTTTAAGTCCTCAAGCTTGTAATATATGTGGAAATAAAAATTAAATACCCCTAGTTTCATCCTTTCAATGCAATCTAATTATTGATTAGACACGCCAAATTAATGATCGTGGTAGGTGTAGAGTTAAACAAAAATACGTACAATGAGTTTACCTTCAACGCTTTCCTAAGAATCTTATTTTGTAAAGTTAAAATTGCCGAGATTGACCAAAAGTGGTAATAATACTCATTCTTCGAGCTTAAAGACTTTTTCTACTTGGTGGATTCAAAACTATTTGGTGTCGCCGGTTGCATCTCAACTTGACGCACTTAAGGTCATTCGACAATTAAAATATTATTTCACAATTTTAACAAGTGTCTAATTATAATCTATAGATAATGATTTAATGATTTCAAATCATTACAGTTCACGAGCTATAAAGGGTCAAACATGCTATTTTACGCTTTTTACATTATCATTGTTAAGGGTAAAGTAATTAAGGTATGGGACTGAAATCTAGTATAACTATACATGTACATGAGGTGTACACAATTACATTTTTATCATAAGTTAAAGAAAATTCATAATATATAAATATTGTCCTTTTTATCCCCAGATAATTTTATTTAATCTCATTTTGTATTACACAATGTCGTTATTTAGATTAACTCCACTCGTTAATTTTAATAATGTGTCTGAATTGCTCAGTGAAAATATATATTTGAAATGGATATCTTATAAAATTACTTGATTTTACTTTACTTATTGAAGTGACCACCAATCAGCAGAACATAATATGCCAGGCAGAGCGGGCGCAGGCTTCTTTATCTGGAATGGCGTGAGATGTTTCTACTTACTTGATATCTTTTGAAAGATAACTCCCGTAACCTCACCTTTGTAAAGCTCCCTGCTAAAATGTTATAGACTAAACAAAAACCTATTAATTCTCATTGTCAAAGAGGCAAGAAAATGAGAAATTTACATTGCGAGGGCTCGTATTTACTCTTATTTACTCCTGGACAGCATTGACTCACATTTCAAAATTACCTTTTCTTATTTCCTATTCTAGATAGACATATACTTCAGTGGAATTTATTAATCTACATCCTACAGGAATATTCTTACTGGCCATCTTCGTGAATAAACTGAATATCCTAAGCTGTAGATAATTTAAAAAATACAAGTTTACAAAAACTACTTAAAGATCAAAAATATAGTTTTTTGACAATGTAAAACTATTTCTTAAATTATTTTAAAAAAATATTGTTTTATTTTCAGAGCTACATCTTTAAACCCCACCGACTAAAACGTAAATTTATAAACATGGGAAATCCTAAACCAATCTTTGCCGCTACATCACATGTAGGCCATGCCCTTAAACAAGTCTTGTTGTTCTGTAGCATTTCTGGCCACCCCCACTCAGGCCGAGTCTGTTCACCGGATGGGAACAGGTTGTTGGTCCCGTGGCAGATCGATCTCTATTACTTACTACGTTTATTCTAAACATCTTGACTAGTAACAGCCGGCATGAAACCTTTATTGGGAAACTATGCCCTGCATGTCATAATCCAGGTCGCTGATAGAGAAGTACTTTTAAAAAACAAAGTTCGACTGATAGCTCCCTCTAAGTTCTCCTGCATAAGGTAAAAGATGAAGATTGGTCAATGGTTCCAGTGGTGGACAAGGATCCCAATCTATCTTAAAAGCATGGTGAAGGGCTGTGGCAATCACCACTACTAACCTTTGGCTGAAGATGATTGACATCGGCAAAGCTAAGTATCAGATAGTAAGAGCGTGGACGGGATGCCTTTAATGGCTGAAATACTACAATGAGAAAGGCAAGAAAAACAAAAAAATAATATTCTCAAGAAGCAGCAGGAAGATCATATTCCTTGAAACAAAATAATTCAAAAGTAAGATCGTATCGCAATTAGATTTATGGGTCGGGGCTGCATCAAAGGAGTTTTCATTAAAAAAACTCTTATGTCATACAGTAAGATCATGGATAATTTTTTTGAGATTTGGAAAATCTGAAAATGGAAAGGAAGATACTTGATATTGGCATAATGCATGTGAGTGAAATTAAATGGCCTTGAAAGGGAGACCTCTAGAATGGCAATTAAAGGATATTTCTTTTAGGAAACGACTGAAGAATAACCGGAGTGAGAACTGTGCTAAAAATAAGTGTACGTAAAGAAGGCAGAAAACTACCTAAAGTATAGTGATAAAATAATTATTATAAATGCCTATGCATAGGCTTGCCAGATTTCTGAAATGTTCAACCGGGACACCGGAATGCCGAAATTTAAACATTTTATTTCTTACATGTTAATATTTATATATAAGTTACTTAAGTAAGAAAAAACACTTTGAATGAGGAATAAAAATTTGAACTATATTTACATGTACTTTTCATTGGCTAGGACTTTTTTTAGAAAGTCTTTTTTGGTTTTAATCTTGTTGTAAAAATCTTCACAAGCTAATCCGATATTAATTTTACATGTCATCAAGCCTTGAACCGTAGATTCCTTCATTAAACCCCTATCATCAGTCCATGCGTTGTTCATCAACGAAAATACTCTCTCAACTGGTGCTGATGTCTCAGGTAAGCAGAAGGCATACTCAACAATCTTGATCAGATTGGGGGCTTCTATGTGATTCTCCTTGAAGTGACCAAACAGCCTGAGCCATTTTTCTTCACTTGAAATAATCACATCTCTGGTAGTCTCTTCTTGCTTCCACTGTTCCCAATTTGACTGCAAATACTCCTTAGCAAGCAAAAGTTCGTCAAACAGCTAATCATTGTTTATTTTCATATCGGGTATATCAAGACTGCGATTAATAATTTCAGCAGAAGTTTCGGCGTTTTCCCAATCAACAGCATTTGTTTTGGTCAGATTGACCCATAAAACTGTTTAACGTTTCCAAAACTATTTTCACAGAAGTCCAAGTATGCAATGCATCTTTCATAAAAGCCATCAAATTCTTCTTTCACTCTGTTACGGACTTGCTCATATAGATTCCTGTAGATGTTCTTTGCGCCCATAGGGATAAAGTTTGAAGCCTTTCTTTCTGTCAGGTTTCTTTTGAGATCTTTATGAGCTTCAGCAACCTCAAAAGCTGTAGTGTTATCTTTTTCCATTCCCAGGATGGCCTTGTTAAACAGTGCAAGCTGTCCGTGGACACAAGTAGTGCTCGCCCGTTGAATCAGTAAACAACTTTTTTATTGTTGATGAGCACATTTCTTGGTCTAAAAAAAACCACTTTCAGACCTTCAAAAATCTGTAAAATTCTTTCCAGAGCGGGCATCATTGATAGAAACCGGGTGTTCCCGTGTTGAATGAGTTTACGGTACTGTATCTCGGCATATTCACACAATTCTTTTAGTTTAGTTACACGGACTGTATATATATGGAAGTATTTATAAATCTTCACCAGTATGGCCTCAATATCGATTGGGAGACTGTCTACTGCAGTTTGCACACAGTTGTGCACTGTGTGCTCCACATCCAATTCCATTGACTTCCCGTCCTAGGATATTCTTGAGTCAATGGAAAACATTGTTATTCCCTGCTATTTTCACACCACCGAAGTTAGTGTTGCAGTTATCTCCACAAAAGCCAACTACTTTGTTGTTCAAATCGTTTTGCAACAGGACAGAGCATAAATGATTTGTAAGAATTTCAGATGTTTCACCCGCCACAGATTTGAAATCTAACAACTTTACTTGCACACCTGAATTAGGATTAAAGTAGCGCACAACAATTGGCACAAGTTTTATATCCTTTCTGTTTGATGCATCCATACTTACAGATACGTAGTTTGACTTGGTCAAGTCTTCTTTAAGCTCTTCTTGAGCTAAAGGAGCTATGACATTTAAAACTATTGCCTCACAATTAGTTTTTCCGAGTGAGAATTTAGGTTCAAAAAACCTAGAAATTAGTTTTGATGAACAAGAAGTCGAATTGAAACTTAGGCTATGGTTTGCTGTGTGGTAGGCAAATGTCGCTTCTTTCGCTGCTAAGTCTAAGTTATTTTCATTAGAACTCGCAGTCTTAAAAAAACTGGTCAGTTTTGATGAGCTAGCAGCACATGCTAAACTCTTTTTGTGTTTACTCGACTGCAAATGATATTTTATATCAGATCGACCACCGTGAGCAACCGAAAACTCAGAATTACAATGTGAACATTTAACTCTATCGTCTTGATGTTGATTACTAGTACCAGTACATACTTTCTTCAAAAAAGGGAATTCATTCTGTAAATCCTCGGTGAATTTACACGACCGTTTTGGCATTTTAATAGAGAACGCATAAACTTTCACTTAAAACATAAATAAAACAGCGCTAGCTCACTAACACAACAGGGGACGAGGACTGACAACTGACTGACTTATCTCAATCGCAAGCGGCTAGCGCCGAGGTGGGCGAGTCCAACGTTATTGCACACGAGAGGGTGTAGCATGAAGCGAAATCTCTTCTGGCGCTAAAGCTACACTCCTTAGTGCCCAATATTGGACTCGCCCGGAGAGCGGGACGGCGAGACAAGACGATACGATGACAATATTATTGGCAGACTATCACTCTTCCACAGTTTTCACTTTTCATACAGTACAGTGAAATAATTGACAAAGTATTTATCTTAAATAATCCTCACAGTTGATTATTTTTAGACTTTTTGGTAATATATTATAAGAACTATTATCAAATTTAATTTTTACCGGGACGTGAAGTAAACCGGCCGGGACACCGGGACTTTGTCTGAAAACCGGGACTGTCCCGGTCAAACCGGGACGTCTGGCAAGCCTACCTATGCATATACGGTTAACTTCTAATGTACAAATATATATGCACACCACAAGATTTACTGACGAAGAAGTTAAAAAAAACTGATAATTACTGGTGACTGAAATGCAGTACTTGGTTGGAGGGGTGTGAAGATAAAAATACAGTTGGAAAATTTGGGCTAGCAAATAGGAACATTGACTGGTTGAGTTTCACCGAGTAAAAGGAATAACGATTGCTAATACATTGTTCAACCAGGATAAAAGGAGGAGATACACAAGTATTAAGCCTGGGATCACAGACATATACCAAATTGACTACATTATTGTAAGACAAAGATAATGCAATTAAGCCAAACACTGTAAGATCTACCAGAGTGCTGCTATTTGAAGCGATCTTAGCATTGTCTAGCTTAAATACAACTTTAAACCAAAAAAAGGAAAAGAACCGAAACCAGACGAATATTCGAGATAGTAAAGCCTAATAATGAGAGCTACAGGCTAATATTCCAAAAAATCTGTACAGCAAAGGTTGAATCAAGAGGAGTCAGGCACAATTGCTGACAAAAGGAACAGCCTGAAAATGTCAGAAAATATATGAATCAATTTATCTGAGCCACAATGAAAATACACCAAGACATTTTGGCATGCTAACTGAAATGTTAGAGGAAATAAGATAATACAAAAAAGAGTAAAAGTGAAATAGACAGATCAAAATACAAAAGATTTAAAAATCTAATAAACATAAAATTAAATAAAGCAAAGTAATCATGGATAGGGGAGTGCTGTGCTGAAATTGAAGAAAAAATTAAGAGAAGGTGAAGGAAAAGGCTTACAAACTAGTCAAGAATAAGTTTGGAGAAGTAAAGGCTCTAGGAAATGCAATCTAAAAGGAAAAGGAAGATGGAGAATATCCTATGGATAGTAACAAAATAGCACAATACTAAAGCAAATACCTAGAACAATTACATGATGGATCTGGAATGAAAGAAAAAATAATGAGAGAGAGAGAGCGGATGAACTACAGGATGAATAAGAACCAAAAATACATAGAAAAGCAATCAACATGTCTGTAAAAAGACCTCAAACCAAAGAAGGCCACTGGATACGATGCTATAACTGGGGAAATACTTCAAGCACTGAATTATGAGGAAAAAAGATTCCTCTATGAATTACTTAGTATTGATATTTTAAATCAATTAAAAATAAGTTAAGACTTTGAAAAACGGTCCTCATGCATATAATTAAAAATACCATAACAGAAAAATGTGAAGAATATCGTACACTTATCTTACTGTACCATGCTTCCAAGATCTTAACTAGGGTCGTAAGAAATAGAATTTCAAACAAAATTAACCATAACGTTAAGGAAGACTAATTTAGATTTATAAAAGGTAAAGTAACCAGAGAAGCTGTACACAGGTTCAAGATACTGTGTAAAGAGTGATCAGCCCCTAACACCTATTTATTGGATTTGTTGACCTGGAAAAGTCATTCGACAATGTGGTTTGGCCTAAGCTGATAAAAATTCTCAAACGTATTAAATTGAACTACAGATACAGAAAAATTATCCATAAGTTTTACATAAATCAAAAAGTGGCTGTTAAAATCAGAGAGTGAAGAAAAATTAACAAGAGTGAGCAAGGGGGTACGACAAGGATGCAACCTCTCTCCATTACTGTCCAACACACATAGTTAAGATGACACAAACATATGCAAAGAATCATGTAGTGAGGGAATAAAATTGAGTGGAGAAATTTTTTTAAAAAAATGCTTAAATTTTCAGATAATATAGTGGTTTTAGCTGAATCTGAGGAAAGTCTGCAAAAGTTTATTGAAGATATTAATAAAATCTTCATAGGAAAGTATTATTAAAATCAATAAAAAGAAAACTGAGATACTTGTGTATAGTAAGATGACAAATGAATACAGCACGCACAAAAATGACTGAGGAGAATCTGAAACAAATCACCAGTTTCAAGTACCTAGGTAGTAGAACAACAAAGGATGTAAGAAGCTGTCAAGAGATAAAAGTGCACAAGCAAATGTAGCATTTATTTAAAAAAAACTGTTAACATTTAACTGCATTAGGTTAAAAGTCAGAAAACCATAATATGTAAAAGTTTTGTTTGGAGCGTTGCTCTTTATGGATCAGAGACTTGGAAGACTTTTTAAGCGTGATGCTGGAGAAGAGTCCTAGAAATCAAATAACAGACATAGTGACAAATGCACAAGTTTTTAATGGGGAAAGAACATAATCTTGTGGAGAGCCATCAAAGATCGAAGAGAACGATGGATTGGACATCTGTATGGACAGTGAACACTGTCCATCCATAGTAAATACCATATAAGAGAAAACGTCTGAAAGGGATGCAAGAAGGCGATCAAGAATACAAACGTTAACCAGATAATCCTAGATCTAAATTTAAATAGTTACTCTGAATTGAAAAGAAATACAGTGGCTAGAATAAAGTGCTGCCGACTAATCTACGGATCGAGGCATAGAATAAGATTAACAATAGTTTACTATATTATGAAAATGGAAAAATGACAACTGAACACGGGAATTGAACCTGGGACCTTTGGCTTAGTACGCCAATGCTCTAACCACTGAACTATCCAGGATTCGTCCCGTGCCCAGGGTCATTTATCACTCATATTTTAAGGCAGAGCCTATGATGAACGTGCAGTAAATATGCACTGATATTAATAAAGAATAACCATTGTTCACTTGACTCTAGCATCAGGATCGTAACATATGTAAAAATAATAAACGCCCAAAGTGTAAATCCTTGGGTTCCCAAAGTATGTATGCCAATTGCAGCTTTCTGTATTTCTTGGATATTGCTTTCTAACGTCAACACAAATACTCATTATTTGTATTTATATAATTTCCATACCTCTCTTACTTTCTTCATCAATAGCTTTCAATTAACAGATTAGCTTCTATTGTACTAAGCAGATTAATTCAAAAAATTGCAATACCATTTTCTAGAAAGATTAATATTGGGGGATAGTATCAATATTTCTCCATAGGAAGTGTATTAGTTAAATATGTTCTACTGCCGAAAAAATAAAGTTTAGAAACATTATTATATTTACAGGAAATAAATAATGTAAGCTCATTTTAAATATTTCAGTTTTCATTGAGTGCTATTTCTCTAAGAATAAATTAGTGTAGGTATTGTATTTTAATTACTAAAATTAAGTTTCAAACTAACTCTGGCAGCATCTGGCTATTACTTGTCTAAATAATGACTAGCGACCTTCTCCACGAGGTATTCGCAGGGGGTTAAAGCTGAGTACCCCGTCTAGAGCTAAATAACATCAAATGATATTAAAATCAAGTAGTGGGGTTGGAATGGTTACATTGTTGTTAATATTTCGAGAGTGTTTTGACTAAGATGCACTGTTATAACCTGACGTTTGGAATACAATTTATAGAAATACCAGTTACCTGTTTTCGTTTAATTTCACATCATGAGGACTATATACTATTTGAATCCAACCGGGGTTTCATGAATAGTTTCCTGAAAGTTAAAGAGAATGTGTTCAGTTTTAAATAGTAAATGTAACTAAGCGCCTTTCACTTAACTGATTGCCTGCCCGCCTTCCTCTGGGGAAATACTCATTTGCTGAAGTGGCTGTGTTTTGTGGACTTGTGCCTGGTTTGTTTGTCCATGCACCGTTGTGCCATGGAGAGGGATGTTAGTGACTTATCCTAATTAATTCTAGAACAAACATAATAACCACTTCCTTTACCATTAATTTGATATTTAGTGGAAGGGACCAAACGCTATTTCCCAACCCTGTCAGCTATCAAGCCTGATACCCTTAGATTGGTGTGCAGACGCGCTACTGGCGGAGCTTAGGTGAACTCCGGTCATTATTCTGCAATAACCTGCACCCGTGGACACGCAGAAAAGGCATCAGTATCGTCTCGACTAGTTTTCCTTATATAAGGATTTTAGTTTTGAATCCCTGACAGGTGTTGTGAAATGGTTTTTTCCGTCTCACTTCACGTGATTGCAGGTTCATTTTTTCTACATTATACCTTCATTATAACTATCCCAAAAGTGTAAATCATGCGTGTGGGTAGTTGTATGTGGTGCAAAAACAAAACCTAATTAGTGGATTGTTAACGTACCTGATTGATGTGGGTAGTAACGGGCTCTACTCTCTTCAGGCTAGTTTTGGGTGATTTGTTCCAAGTTGTAGCCCTTCATCATTTTTTGAACGAAAACTAGAGCGGTTCATTAAAGTTAGTCCTGCCATCCGTATTCTAGTGCTTTTTATTTATGACCTCAAAGGTATTCATAGACTCTATTCTCACTAGAACTAATCAATAACATACTAATTAGTCGATATATTTAAGGATATCATCCCCCCCACTCCCGGGTCTTACTACCCACTAGGGATATCCATACAGCAATTGAGTAGAGCTCAAGAAGGTATAGCTTAGAATAAATCTATCTACACTAGCACGGAAGAAAAATGGGGAGAAATTTTGTAAAAAACAACTAAAGTACATTAAGAAGGGATTCGATCCTCGACCTCCACATCCAGGGCAAACCAGACCGGAGGAGGGGGACACCTTAATCCACGTGCTCACCAATGCAAGTAACTAGCCTAATTGTTAATTAATGTTAAGAAATAGCCGTCTCTAGATTGTTAATCCCACCAGTGTAACGAGGCTTGGCAATCCCTTCTTAACGTATCGTTGTTGCTCCACTGGACAGGCTGACCGCTGCCTGCGTGATTGAGTGGAAACTTCGGCCTCAAAATTGCGCGCACACACACACAAATCTGTTTTCAGAGACCGAGATTTCCTGCAGGAAATGGGTAGATATATATCTTAGTTTTTTCCGCTTTACTCGTTCGTCATCTTCTTCCACGCTTTATGACATTTTTTCCACTACCATATTGATTTTACAAATAGTAACATGGAAGGTCAATTTTGTCCAAGAACATTGAAACTTTACTTATCTTTAACTCTGTTTTAAAAATGTTACTAAGTATTTCTGTTTGGGTGATAATGTGAGGGAGTACATAGGGTGGAGGTGATTGGGCACTTTTGACCAAATATTTTGGGTGTCTTTCAAAGATTAGTGACAAAGAGGGTTCTGGAAAATATTTAAATAAGTTATCATGGTTATTGAGGTTTTTTTATCATAGCAAAAGGCTAGTTTTTCTCTATAGAGTTTACCGTACATTTACACGCAAAATGTACACACATATATAACTTATATCACATACTACCTTTCGTGTGACCCATCTTGAGCCTTTGGTTACCTCCAAGATCTCAAATCTCTTCCCTTTTGGATGGGGACATTCAGTTCACTACGGTTTACGGACACATTAAATTCTCTCTGGGTTCGAAAGGTGAAAGACTAATCTTATACTTAAGAATGTTAAAAATAAATATGGCGGAAGGTAATCACGTAATTGAGTATATTACTGATTATAACCAGATTTTTAACAATGTCTTATTCTAGAAAATATCGAGAATTTAGTCAAATAGATACATTTAGAGCTCACGATGATATACTGTCTACACATAACAATAATATATTGCGTTGAATATATTAAAAAAACTCGTATTCTTGTGTTAACGTAGTGGTCTGCACGACCACTCTCTATCCCAATATTTAACATATTTAACACATTGCCAGAATCAGCGGTCAACGAGACTCAGTTTACCACATGGATGATCTGATTCAGTCACGTTCCAATCAGTCAGCAAAAACATGCCAAGCTACATTTACACCTTAGCTAATACATTATTGCCACAATCAAGGATTTACTCAATGTGAGAGATAAGACACTCTTGCCACAATTCTAGCTTTACTGAATGTAAAACCTAAGACACAATTTCCGTATCTAAGGTACACTTTTTGGTAAACGATGAAATGTAGCTGAAATAACCAAAACTATTAAGGTGCGGCAGAAGGGATCGCGAGTATTTTTACAGTTTTTATAGAATTGACATTTTTTGGTCAAAATAAATCAAATATTTCTTCAGTAGCAACATAGAGTTTAATTTTCTGCACATGCTAATATCAATAGATCTTGAATATCTGTCAAGGGTTTCCTGGAATTTTGTCAAAACTTTTCTATTTATTTAAAAAGTGTTGACCAAATTCCTGGACACCCTTGACAGATATTCAAGATCTGTTGATATTAGCATGTGCAGAAAACTAAACTCTATGTTGCTACTGAAAAATATTTGATTTATTTTGACCAAAAAATGTCAATTATTAAAAAACTGTAAAAATACTTGCGCTCCCTTCGGCCGCACCTTAATACTGTCCATACTGGACTTCTACAATTATATAAAATAATTCACCTTAAGCTCTTAGTAATAAATAACTGTATACTATAGTATAGATGGGTACAAATACCCATTTATACTATAGTATAGATGGGTACAAATACCCATAAATGATTTATGGGTATAACAGAACAATGGGTGTACATCTCTAAGTTGAGTTAGTTTGTAGGCTGTATGCCTGTTAAAAAGGTTAAATTAAATACACAAAAAATAGTAACAAATACTAAAGTTATTTGTGTTGGAATATCCACTTATTAAAAAAATGTCAAACAATAAGATTTATGAATTAAGTTAAATATTTGTTCCGACATATTTAATTTAATTTTGAACCAATCCAAGTATCAACAGCTCTTGAATATTTATCATGGCCACGGTGGCATTTGACGAAATATATTTTAAAGTAAAAGAAAAGTTCTAGTCAAATTCCACGATGCCAATGACAAATATTCAATAGCTTTTGTATTACTATCTGTAGCAAATTAACCTAAATGTATTTACTGAATAAATGTTTTATTTATTTTGTCCAAAATTAATATTGGGTTTAAAACCTACCAAAATACTTAGCTTAAATCGTTCTCCAACTAGGTCAAATATTGTTTTAGTACACCAAATATTTAATGTTCACTAAAACAATCTTCATTCAAGGGCTCCGATGCAATCATATTACCATTTAAAGTATAGTTACTCATTTACAGTGACTTACTTGAAATTCCATTCCTTTGGCAACATTTTATAAAGCATGTGAAACTTTTCATGCGGGTGCTTTATATTTATTGAAGTGCAATTTATTAGAGGGACAGTTTCTGATATGAAACGTTATAAATCACCACCTTTTTCCAGAATATCCATTTCGAAAACCCCGCATACGTTAAGGTTTAGTTTGAAGAGGCCGTGATAAAGGGAAGGAAAAACAAGAGGGAAAGATAAGAGAAGAATAAATCTTGTAGTACCAACTTTGCATAGCATATGAACAAAATTGCAGATGGATATTGCTTTCAAGATGGGAAATAAGATGTTGATGAAATATTCAACTTAGACAACTGACAGACTCAAACTTTTTTTTTTTAGCAGTACTCACCAAATAAATCAATGACATAAAATAACTTACACATATATTATTTAAGGTGGGGTGGAAGGGAACAGGCGGAAAGGCCAGTGTTTTTGCTGTTTTTTTTATCAACACTTTTCTATCCAAAATAAAACAAATATTGCTTCAGTACAAATAAAGAATTTAATTTTCTTCACATGGTGATATCAACGGTTGTTGAATATCTGTCATGAGCTTGGTGGCATTAGATGACAAACTTTTTAAATGAAGAGAAAAGGTTGTCATTAAATTACAGTACACACTTGACAGATATTTAGGAACTGTTGATATCACCATGCGAAAATAAAATAAAATTAAACTACACGTTTGTAATGAAGCAATATTTTATTTACTTGACCAAAGAAATGTTTTAATATAAGAACTGCAAAAACACTGGCCTTTTCTCCCGTCCCCTACATCCACACTTTAATACAATCTGCCGTATCCAATATTTTTATATTTTAGAATTGCATTCTATTACACGTTTGAGTTACACGCTCATTTATTAATTAAACCAAGGTTTTTATGGATTAGGAAGGTTATATTTATAGGAAATTTACCTGAATTTGAGTGGAGAGAGATTGGAATTTTTTTTTTTTTTAGAAAACATAGTATATCCAACCAAGATTCTAAACTTGATCTCCCCTGTCATTGGCAGTATAATCTAATTAGAGAGTAGCGCGTTAGCCACGTGGCAACTGAAGCGGGATCCGGTGGCTTAATACAATCTTTTCTTTATGGGTTCAAATAGTTTATAAAACGTTTATTGGGACCTTAATGGTTTTTTAATTCTTAATTTATTTTTGCAGCGCTTACGAGCTAGAAAATACTCCATAGCTTCATCCCATAATCGGGATATGCCAACCGAGCCTGTGAAAAGCTCACATTTAATGTAATTAATAGAATAGGAAGTAGAATTTAGTGGAAATACACATGTATTTGTAGAAAAAATATTTAATAGAAAATTAACATTAATATATCCATCCGAGATTCGAACCCCAACCTCTCCATCCCCAGTAAATCAGACTATAAGAGCTCAACGTCTAATCCACATGCCCACTGATGTGGGTTGGCCCATTCCTCTACGAGTATTATCGGAGCCTTTCACTTCATTAAAGTAGTTTAGTCCATCCTGACGGACTATGTGGGGAGAGATTAGAACATTGAACTCGCAGCTGCTGGCCTATAGGATTAACAGACTTGGACAAAATATATTAACAAACTCAGAAGTTTCAGGGAAAAGGAATACCAACATAATACTTGGATCACTAATCGCTCCCGTAGTGCAGTGGTCAGTGGAGCTGGCTACGAGGCTAGAGTCCGGGTTCGATTCCCGGCTGGTATTTTGAGTATATTCACCGAAAGGGTAACTAGCCCAACGGTCACCAAGGTTTGGTTAGTTAGGCTTAAGCTAGGTTTAGGTTTTTCCACTGGTTCTACACCCTCACACTCCCTATCTCCAATATCTCATCTCATCTGGACACGGAAAGAGCCTCCGCGGGGAGGACGTACGGTTAGTATATTCGGGCGTCCTTTGGACGACGGTACCTTGCCATAAACTGGGCTAAAAATGATGTATCCCATACGCGTAATATTATTATTATCTGATTCATTTATTATTGGATGTTTTGAGATATTTGAACTTTTACCAAAATGTAATCAACTGTAAATAAACACCTTAAACTTAAATTAAAACTTTAATAAAAGTATGGCCACTACTATACCCTTGTGTTTAAAGTAAACCCACTTTCGAGTACCTCGTAGTCAACACTGGTGACATTTTACTATATTATTGTATTAGTGTTATTTTATAAGTTTTACTTATATCAATAAAAAGTGATAGCTGCATATCACATGACTTGACGTATGAATACATTAAAGTAGTTCTAGTAACTTTTCTAGCAGTAGAATAACAAACTTATAACGAAAAACAGGGTGAGGTTGTAGGTTCACCGTTCTCCTTAACTTTTTTTTTTTAGCATCTTCACTAGCCATTAAGGTTAAACACTTTTTCTTCACTGTTGCTTCTGGGAGGAATACAGGACGAGGACACTTGAAATAACAAAATTTATACATAAACAAGAAAATTCATAAATATTATTTCAAGCCGTAACGTAATATCTATTTTTTTTTATCTAAATGTTCAGTTATTATATTGTATGCATATAGGTACTAAAATATTTCTTATTCTCCTATATTGTTTTATTTTATATATAATAATAATTTAATAATTTATATTTATAATACATATATATATAAAATAAAACAATATCAGAGAAGAATAAATATATATAATGGTATTACAATATTTATATATTTCTTCTTATATATTGTTTTATTTTATATATATATATATATTTATATATGTATTATATATGAATATGTATTATATATGAATATATATAAAGGTTGTCCCCAAAATTAAAAATTACAATTTATTCGGTCTTACCCTTAAATTTATTCTTCTTCATACATATAATCAATGCACAAAATTTTAATGAAGAATCTTAATGTTAAGAAGTTCACATGATGTTAGCATTTTAAGTACGAAAGAATTCTATATTTTATTATTATTATTATTATATTTTTATTATTATATATTATTATTTTATTATTATTTTTATTATTATTATATATTAATAATTTATTATTATATTATTATTATATTATTATTATTATTATTATTAATTATTATTATATATTATTATTATTATTTTATTATTATTATTATTTATTATTATTATTATTATTATTAGCACCGCGTCTTACTACCCGTTCGGTTATACGCACTTACGCTGATTGTGCAATGGTAGGGTGATTGTGAGATGAAATGGAGGACCTACAGTTTAACGTGGAATCCGAACCACGGTGGAGGCCTGGCATTCCTCACATTCACAAGCTGTGATTAATACATGTCTTGTCAGAGGTGAAGGAAGGGTTTGGCAATCAGATAAATCTGTACCGGGACCGAGGTTTGAAGCCCGACCCCCAGCACAGAAGTCTGACACCTTTACACCTATCCTCTAGAACTTCTATAACATTGTCTACTTCAACGTTGTTTGTTTACAATATTGTTAATAGTCTTTGAGGATCTTTATACTTTACTCCATCCCCGATTGGTTACAGCACCGATTGAATCAAACTTTAAGTTTGAATTGTTTGTCAAAGACCTGATTTCCACATGAGCTATGTGATGAGTCATGCAGGCAACATCACACACCTTTCTCCTCCCCCTCCCCCAACCCTTCGTAGTTAATGTTGAGAGTACTGTATTTCCACATTCCACATTCCACATTCTATATGCGCGCGTGGGGTAGTGTTTGTCTTTGTTCGTGTTTAACTGTTTATAGATTAATTATTTGTCTTGTTATAGAGTAGTTTTTGTCTGTCAAGTATCAAGAGAGGGGGAGGGAACATGATTTCCAAGACAGTCTACGTCCTGAAACTATATGTCTTGTTGGTTTGTAGGTATTTTGTGAGCCCTTAAAATCTACTTCCCAAAAAAGATGAACGCTTGGAGCAAAGTAAACATAGGATACAAGATATAAAAAAAGGTGATCAAAATCTATAACAAGTGTGTGCAACCGCATCCTTTGCACATCTTTAACACAGTGCAGGTGATGTTACAGGACATCAGAGTCTGAAGAGGAGGATAAATGGAGTGGGGATGATAAGCCATCTGCTCCCAAACAACAAAACTTAATTAGGCAAGCTTTCGTGGTCAGTAGAAAACAGCTGCAGCTCTGGATCGAGCTAAGACCTCGGATAGACAGGCTACTTATATTTTCATAACATTCTTAAACTGCAAAAGATTTTGGACAAAGTGTAAAAGAGTTGTCTATAAATCAATCGTCAATCTGCAGGACACGAAAGAAATATCGTGAGCTAGTACTGTTTGAGATTCGTGAGACATTCTCACAATCTGTGCCTTTAGCTGACATTGGGATGGAAAGATTTTGCCAAGTATCACAGGGAAAGGAATGTAGGACATATTCCTATAATTGTTTCTGGTGCTGGAGTAACAAAACTTCTTGGGGCTCTTAAATTTGAATTAAGAATAGGAAAAAACCTAGACACTTTAGGTATATGGATTAAATGGATGAAAAATCTAGTAAAGCCAATGGTATTTGACACAACAGCTAGCAATGCTGGAAAACTCAATGGGACATGCACTTTCTTGCAGAGAAGCTAGGATGTTACCTCCTCTACTTGGCTTGTCGACATCACATTCTTGATATAATGATAGAGAAGGTTTATTCGGAATGTCTATCATCTAAATCTGCAGGGCCTGATATTGCCTTATTTCAGTGGTTTCAAGCTCATTTAATCAAAATTGATTGTTCTGATTACCATACTTTGATTAGTTATGAAGAACTTAAGCTCCCTTACGAGGAAAGAAATTGAGACCTTCTGTTTGAATCAACTTGAAGAACATCAATCAAGAAGTGATTACAGAGTGCTGCTTGAGCTTTCACTCATATTAATTGTAGTAAGAATTTCGCAACTTGGAGCGCTTCATCACGCAAGATGGATTGCAAGACTCATTTATTCCTTTAAACTTTTCATGTTTCGTAAAAGTTTAAACTCTGATGAGGATAAGAAAAGAGAATTTGCTGTTTCATTATATTTGGATTGGTTGTGTACATCATATTGGGGCTTAAAGCTCCAGACATTGTTAGTGCCTCCCAAAATGACATTATCTTGATGGAAAAGCGCTCTAAATTTAGGCACATTGATCATGGGGTTTCAACTGCAGCAGCAAAATCATTTTCATGACACCTGTGGTATATAACCAAAGAGCTTTTGGCTTGGACTTTTATTATCCATTCGTTTCTGAAGAAGAAAAGAATATTAGGTGCCAATCGATGCTAGTATAGGAAGAATTATCATATGATTTATCGAAAAGAGTTGAGATGGAAAGTGATGAGTCAGTCGAGAAGATGTCATATAAAGGATTTTGTTAGTGCCAATACAAAACAAATTTTTGAAATCCTCGCTTTCCCACAGTCACACTTGAAGGAACCTCGATCAGATTGGAATAACAGTAATGATTAAAAGCAGCGCTGGATATTGTAAATATCCTTCCAGCCATCAAAGATCTCGCAGAAAGAGGGTTATCCTTGATGCAAGATTACAACACAACCATTATCACATCAAAAGATCAAAATTAATATATTCTACAAGTTGTCGAACAGCACCATTCACAATATTCCAACCCTAAAAGTGAAACATTGAATGCCAGCAAAATTAAAGTGCCTGCTATTTAGTGTTGCTAGTAAATATCTTTGTTGTTTAAGGAGTTATGCTGTTAAACTTATTTTGTTAATTTATTCTCCAAATAGTGACTATTTGCTTAGTCTTTGTGATGTTTTAGCTACCAATAAATATATTTTTACAGAGCTGAAATTTTAGTATATAAATTACCTATAACAAATGAACAGATTAAGAGGGTAAGACCTAGTTAAATACCTTCTTTTTTTCCCTATATAACTGAGGGCCACCCTAATATATATTGGTATTACAATATTTCTTCTTCGTCTATATTGTTTTATTTTATATAAATATATATATATAACAAAACAATATAAAAATTGAGAATTTAAATTAAATAATCAATATATTATATAAATATAAAACAAATGAAATAATAATTGCTCATTTAAATTAAATATTAAATTATGGTTTGAAATTACTGACATGCATAATATAAATAAAGTTTAGAAATGTTCTTCTTTATATATATCTATATATGTATATATATATGTATATATATATACATATATAAATATATATATATATAGGAAGAAGAGAGAGAGAGAGACCGAAAGGGTAATAAGACGTTATGCACACACTGACAAATACATACAAACAATTCGTGGAAGTAAATATATCATATGATAAAATCATTCTGATACTATATTTTGTAAACTTATACCTGGAGATAAAAACAAACCTATGATGTTTGAAATTATAGCACCAACGACCTACCAAATATTAATTCATATCCTAACTAATACAGTATTAACTAACCCTGAGATTATTTAGGCTAGTGACCACCTGATACAGAGCATTGCTAAAGATCTTCCCTCAAGATTGTGTTAGAGAATATTTCCTGATAAGCCTATTAACTCCAATATTTGTCAAATAGGACAATAAAAATACTAGTTTGAAATACAAACTTAGAGAACAATTATTTGTTCAATATTTATTAGTAGAACGAGATGTCACGATACCTGTTTTTATAGATTCCAATTATCGATATCAAATCTTAAGTTCAACCTCGATTTTTCTATTATCGATTTTGATTCTTGAACATTTCTTATTTCATCATTTTTTCCAATCATCTAACCTTGTATGAAAGCGTATTTTTCAACTTCTGGACGTAGCAAAAAAAAAAAAGGAAAAAAGCATTCAATTTTAGTTTTAACAAAGAAAAAGATCCATTTTACCAAGTATTAAATCTTATTGTACATAGTTGATAAAATATTTAGCGATTACGATGGTAAACTTGTATTTTTACCGACAAATAAAGCCTCACTGAATCAAATATTTATAAACAACTAAAAAGAGGTACTGTTAAAAAACAACTCTTTCAAAACAACCACACAGTCCAATAACGGCAAATAAACTAAAATGAGATTAATACTCATTCTGAATTTTGCCGATTTCTTGGTTGCCAGAACTTTCATTAAAAGCTAAGAATCGAAGTATTGAGAATCGTAATATTAAGAATGATTCTCTATTATTTCGATAGCAATAAGAATCTAGCGTATAGATATATCAAAGAATCGAGATTGAAGTTCCTACGTACTAGTTATTACGTATGTTTATCACTAGATGAAGATTGTTTTTCTCCCTTGGGGGTGTGGTTTGCAACTAAGTTGTAAATATAGGGTCATTTCTTCGTCCAAGTCCTATATATCCGAGCTATCCACACTTTATTATACTAATGGGTTAAGCTGGGTTGACGCGGTCAGAGTACGCTCGGACGCTATTTAAATTGTGTATAATGAATGGTCTAAGCCTGAATTCTAATATATAATTATTTATTAGAAGTCTGTGCTTTGGCTGGCCAGTTTTAGATATGGTCGTAGGAAACCGGCCAAAGTAGATAATTCTATTTATCTCACTTTTATATTATTATGTGTAATTATTAGCATTTTCTGAAAATTTAACAGATAACAGATAAGAAAATGAACAAAATGTTCTTAACACTGTGAAGCCTCCTTACTTCTTTTTTTTTTAGCACCACGTCTTACAACTCGCTCGGCTTATATTATTATCTCTTTACCTTTTTTTTTTTTTTTTGCAGCCTTAGCTGTTATGACAATTGGAGTTACCTAGCGATTTAGTTAGTTTAAGTTAGGGCATGTTAGGTTAGGTTAAGTTAGGCTGTATTAGGTAAGGTAATGTTATGTTAGGTTAGGTTGGTTGGCATTGTGTTGGGTCATACTATCCAGAACTTCAGTCGCTGGCAAGGTTGTCGTGATCAACTCGCACTTTGACTGGCTATAACGCGAATTCAAATTTCTCACTCATCAAAATTTCGCCATTTGGCTGGACCAGCTGGCCAATTTGCGAAGGGTCCAGCCAATTCAAGAAGTGACCGGTTTCGGGTTTTTAGCTATAACAGACACACCCAATCCAAATGCAATCTGACAGCGTTATACAATCAGAGTATAATCAGGGGGGGGTGACCAATTTTCATCCCAGCGTACTTGGACTGAGTTGCGTTTAAATATGGTGGAGAGTGAAGGTACGCTTAAAATAGTCCACCTTCACTGGTAACAAAGAAACTACACTTGATAGCTCGGTCCTAGAATACTCTAACCTTGTCAACCCTACTTTAGGCAGGAGGAAAATAGAGCTTAAGGAAATGTACCGATATTTAAGTTGTGGTAGGGAATGAAAACCTTCAGGAAAACCACCCTTAATACACGTGGGTGGATTTCCTGCCCCACTTCTCCATGATCAGCGCACCAGACTAGAAGAGCTTGGCGTTCAGCCGGCGTGCCCATCGATGCGGGTAAGTTAGATATAACAATAAGATAACTGCTAGAAATCAAATCTATCATTTATATGATATAACCAGTAACCAAACATCCCGTGTTTCCTCGCTGAACAGATTAGTAGTCCCATAAATGTTGGCAGCCATTATAAATTTTCAAAATGTAATAAGCTTATTCCTATTCCATTCAGTAAAGGCCCGTTTACATTGTCATGTTAATCTTGCGCCAATAGCCGTGCCAGCCCAACTGTCATGCAAGTAAAGAATCACATACATTTTTGAATAACGTGTAAATATAACCTTGCTGAGTAGTTTAGTTCATCACATGAATAAATAAATAACTGTTCTAAGCAATGCACTGCGCCTGTCCTTCTGCAAGTTGTGACTGGCACACCAATCGAGGTTTACACTTGCAAGTACAACTGGCTTGAAAGTTACCTACTGGCGCCAAATTATTCGTGCAAGCATAACATGCGTCATGCAAACTCTTGAATTTGTATGCAAATAGAGGTTTACACTGTAATATAGGCACGCGAGTAACGACTGGCACCTGAAAAACATGAACGTGTAAACCTCACTTTAAAGCGTACTGTGAAAAGTTTGGAAAAAAGTCAACTTATTGCTCGAATGGAAACAAAAATCTAATTTATAATTTATCTATATTGATATTGTAATTTGATAAAACATCATTTCGGTAATTTTTTTTCCCATGCATATATTTGCCTCCTGGGGTTTTAATTAAATTATTTTAGATTCTGAAAAAGCGAGAAATGCTATTGTATGTTGAAACAGAGAAGGGAGAGGTATCACTTTATCTCTCTTCATCGCAGTGTTTTCCTTCCAATTCAACTCTCCGGTTCAAACTATGGGGACAAATTCCCCCCCCGGTCGTGGGGGAAGGGGAGGAGGGAATCAAGCCGTGGGTTCGCAGAGGGGGAAAGGGGAACGAAACTGTTATCCTGTGTTTTACTCCACGCAGATGAAACTGGGACATTCTTGAAATTACTTTCCACGGCTTTTTTTTTTTGCACTCTTTAATCTTTCCCAACTATTGTCTTCCTAGATATAAAAAAAAAAGTTCTCTCGAGTGGATGTAGCTTACTGTTAATCGGAAAGCATTTTATTACAAATGAAACTTCACAACGGTTGAAGAAATGTGGTGTTAAACCCTATTAACACGCATCACGGAACTGTTGGATTAGGATTGTCATGATCTTTTTGTTTTAAAGGAAATGTACCCACATTTTCGAAGGGAAGAGGGCAGACAACATATAGAAAACCACCCTTAGTAGGCCTACAACTAATTGGCATTCAAACTCAACAAACTCGTCAAAGGATAATAGGACTTAGACGAGCCACAAAGCCCGCGTGTCCCACCAATATGGGTTAGTGGAAAAAAAACTAGCACCGCGTCTTATACCAGTTTGGGTTGTACGCATGTATTAATCACCTGAATGGCTTTTAGGGTTAGGAAGGTTATATTTAAATGAAGCTGTCCCGCATTTGTGTGGAAAACCATTTTAGGATAACCACCCTCAGTACACCCAAAAGGGACTCGAACCCCGATCTCCCTGTCATCGTCAGTATAGTCTAACACGAGAGTGACGCCTTAGACCATACTGCCACCAAAGCAGGTATGTCAGCGTTAACCAATAGAAATTAAATAGATATTATGTGGTAGGAGACATTTTGAGTTTAAATAGTAGAATAAGGACTAACCAGTTCCGGTGACCAGGTATTACCATCAACACCCACTAGCCAGGTATTATAATATAATAATAGTAATCATTACATAATAATAACTAGTACAAATCTCGCTTGAATCGTACACCGCATGGTCTTTTTATTTAATTATTTACTATTTCCTGTCTATTATTCACGAGAATGTGGTTGTAAGATTTATTATTAGCTTAAAATCATGTATAAAATATTAATGAATTATTTATTTAATGTAATTATTGCTCTGAGCAAAGTAATTACGCGACCTGATCGATATCACACGCGAATTAAGAGCGTTCATCATGGTAGGCCTCCCAACTCAGCTCCCGGCTCGCATCTGTATGTGTGTGTGTTTGTGTGTGTGTGTGCGCGCGCGAGAGAGAGAGAGAGAGAGAGAAGATATGGTAGTAAAAAGGGAAAAAAAGACCTAGGATATTCCAGAAATGTGGGCAGTGTATTCGTATTTGAATGATTACTCTAAATATTCCGATGTGACGCCATTCTAAAATGGTAAAAGAGGGCCTTTTCAAAGCAGTTTTTATCCAAATATCATTGAATATTTCTAAAATGTTCAGTATTATGAACTTCTATTGACTCTTTATCCCCATTAATGTTTAATGAGAAATGATTCCCGTGCAATAGTTTTCGTGTAAATTTACCATTTCTAGGCTTGCTACCATCATTAGATTTCAGTTGAGAGTATGGGTTGAGCTTCCGCTCACTAAGACATACAATACATAGAGACACCGATATTTCGCGAGTTGTGTTTTTACGAACTTTTACTTAGCACATTAAAATTGCAATAGAAACATAATTAAACATCATTATGGCATTTTTGAGTGAAATATTAACGCGAAATAAAACGAAATTAAATTTATTCGCGAAATTGACGATTTGGCCATTTAAACGCGAATTATGGTCATTTTTTCTATTTAAACGCGAATAAATAATAAAACATTACTGACATCGGAAACCATTCTAAGATTTGGACAAAAAATAAAAATAGTACCAACTGAACCAATATAATTTTCTTTCAAAAGAAAATTTATTTCGCTCATCCAAAGACTTGCTTTAAAAAGTGTTAAAACTGGCTACTACAACGGCCATATTGGGCACCAAGGCAAGTATTTAAAGAATTAGAGGCAAAAAACAAGGCCATGTGTAAGCTAGAGTGAGATCTCTCTACACTCATATCTTTGGCTTCCTGGTGACGTCACTACCATCAAGGTCGTTAGATATTGACGTTGATTTAGTAAGATAATTTTGTTTTTAACATCTCCTCTATTTAATATTTAAACATGCCTAAAGTTTTAAGTATTTTTGAAAGAGAGCGTGAGTTTGGAAAAGAATGATTTTATATATTTGATAAAGTTAAAAAAATAATGATGTGCAAATTGTGCAACACACGTGTTGACTGGTTCAGAAAAGACACGTGTTTGAAGCACATTAATAGTGCTTTGCATAAACGGGAAAAAAGTAATGTTTCTGAATCATCAAAACAAGCAACCCTTGAAAATTCTCTATAAAGTCTAAAAACTCAAAAGAAGACCGCAAAGAATTCATTATGGATACCACGAAAACATTTATGGAAGCCAATATTCCCATTGAAAAACTAGATCATCCTTCTATGCGATGTTGGATGGATAAATATGTGAAAGGTAACCATTTTGCAAGATTTTTTAAAATTTCTTTTATTATTTAAAAATCAAAAGCAAATAAGGACCTATTATTTTCCGATTTTATTTTCTTAATGACAAAATAGTGTTTTTTTAACACTTTTGATTATTTACTAATTTATCAAAATTATATGAGATAGATATGAGATAGAAATGTTTGATTTGGGTTATTTTTAAGATGTTTATCTTTAAGTACAAATAGTGAAATAGCCTAATAAATTAGTGTATACACACTTTGTCAACCAACATAGCCTAATATTAGTTTGTTCTATCAAAAATGAATATGCCTACAATTCGGTTTTAGGTGGAGGAGACCTGCTTAAGGCAGAAACTATAAGAAGTGTTTGGATCCCAGAAGTTAACCAAAGTCAAGAAGATAATATCAAGAATAATATAAAAAATCAGCAAGTTGCAATTCTTTGTGATGAGACAACTGATAGAAAAGGACAGTGTGATTTTGTTATTTTGTTGAAAACATTACGTTCTGATTCGAAGCAAAGCTTGTTTGTTGGTGCAGTTAAAGTTTTGCAGAACGCTTCAGCAACAGAATGTTCACGGGCACTTGTGGACACCATCACCAAGTATGAGATTCCTTATGAAAATGTAGTTTGTGTTGTGACAGATGGTGCGCGTTACATGACGAAATGTGTGACTTCTTTGAAAGTTCTCTTATGCGATGATTTTCTGCATATACAGTGCTGGGACCACAAACTTAATTTGGTACAAAATTATTGGTCAGTAGAGCTGCCAGGGCTGAATGAGTGTGTAGCTAAAGCAAAGGCCACATTTCTGAACACTCGAACGAGAAAACATAATTATCTAGCATTTCTAAATGAAAAATACAGTAAAGGTGAAAAGTCTACTAAGCTATTTCCAAACCCAGTTTTAACGCGATGGAACTCTTGGTTTTGTTCAGTGGTGTACCTCTGTGAATATTTGGTGGATCTAGTGGAATATTTTTCCACATTGGAGGAGGTGACAGTAGCACTTAAGTACTTCCAGGATATGTCACATGATAAAGTAACCCTAATGTTGATTGAATGCCAAGCAACATTTTTAATTGAACACTGTTCTGAATTGGTGGAATTAATTACTATACTCGAAGGTTCTACCTATGCCTTTAGTCATAAGCTGTATGGTAAAGTGATAGGGCTACAAAGTAATTTTAAACTGATTTCTGACATGAACTACGGAGAAAAAACACAGGAAAAATTGAAAATTCTTCCAACTCTAAAACAAGCAAATGTCAAAAGTCAGTTTCAATCTTTAGGACGGCAGTGCCTTATAAAGCTGAATTTACTCCATCAGTCAGACCCATCCAAAACATTTTTTGAAAACATTGTTACTCTTTTTGACACTCGCTCGATTGGTACAAAACAAGTTAATTCTGATCTCTTCCAATCAGCTCGGAAAATACCATTTTTAAAATCCTGCTCTGTAATTAATTTTCAAAGAGGATACTGTGCGCTGCAGACACAAGTGAGAGCTTTGCAAAGCAATAGTAAAAAAGTTTACATTTTGGACATATTGTGTAGACTGAAAGAAGACCATGAAGAGTTTGCCATCAACAGCATAAAAGCAATATGGATTTCAGTGTCTAATGTTGACAGTGAACGCGCATTTTCATCATATTCCAACATTATGTCAGACAAGCGCACTAACTTGAAAATCGAAAATTTGGAAACAATGTTGTCGTTGTACTTTGGTGATTGACGTGAAGTATGTTGAAAAAAAGTATGAACATTTTTGTCTTATAAAATAACTCAGTGCAAGTACTTTCTAAGCTATTTGAGTTAATTTATTACCATTACCTTAAAAAAAACCTCTTAAGACTTTTAATACAGAAAATCTGGGTCTTACCTTTTATTTACCGAAATTCAACTTTTTATTTAACGAAATCAAATAATTTTATTTACCGGAAATCATGGTTTTACCCTTTTATTTTCCGACTTTTTATACCGAAATCCAACTTTTTATTTAACGAAATCCAGTGGGTTTATTTACCACAAATCAGGGTCTCTAACAATACATCAAAGCACAGGCACCCATAAATGGGTGATAAGAGGGCCTTCAGCTCTTCTTTACACTCTGCAATATTTACTTTATTTTTGTTAATTTTAATAAAAACATAAAAAAATTATTTGTGATTTGGCTGCAATTTGCTATTAACAACTTTGTATAATCAATATCCGAGCTATCAGATATATAAAAACACATATAAAATGTAGATTTCCTCACATTCTTTCTTCAACAAATTTCTTACAATAATTTTGTTTTGTTCAATAAATTTGTGAAAAATATAATGGTTCCTTTCAATAGGTCGGCTGCAAATTAAATTTTTATTTTTTGCTTGCTAATTTTTCAGCAACAGTTTGTTGTTGTTGCGATAATTGTATCTTGAAACCCATATGATTAGCTCAAATTATGTTAGATGCTCTAAAATTCTTCCTCCAATGCTAAATTCCTGAAATTCTATCTCAAGGAGGAAAGTGGGGGGGGGTTTACTCCGTCAACGGCAGATAGGACTCCAATCCCCCCTCTATTTGGAAAACCCTCATGGATGCCCTTGCAACAGAGAATTCTTACCTTCTCGAATGTCTTATAAGCTACACATGCAAGGCACCATTCTATTGTCCTCCATTGTTTACCGATCCTTGACGCCCGAGCTAAGACTCTGGTCTGTCTGCGTAAAAGACGGAGGAAAGAGCGTTGCAACAATTTCCGACTTTACAGCTAAAAGAATACTAAGAGAGTATTACAATTTATGAATATAAAAGTGTATTAAATTTATTATGTATGAATTTAAAGATCTGATAAGATAATGTCACTACAAACTTAAAAATGAGATCATCAAAAGATTTCAAAAAAAGTCTGGAGTCACTAGCAATATTTATGCCAGATATATATTTATTTTCAAAATACGTTTTTACAAACTATTTATCCCAGTGAACAAATATTTCAAATCATTTGTTATTGTCTTACACCTTTGATGGATTTTGTAAATTATTATATATATCACGTGTAGCAACAAGTTTATTAAAAGCTTAATCTAAGGAAACACGCTTCAGTGGCCATATGGTCTAATGGCTACTCTCACAGTAGACTAGACGGCCGATGACAGGGAGATGGAGGTTCGAATCTCGGTCGGCTGTACTGAAGGGGGTTTCTCCAAAATAGTCCTCCAATCTCTCTCTTCACGAAAATGCGGATGAAATTTCATATGAATATAACGTTTCCTAATCCCTAAAATCCGCACCGTGCTTAGTACCTAGGCGTATAACCCGAACGGGTAGTAAGACTCAGTGATAACAAAAAAAATCTAAGGAATATGGATGAGAAAGGTAGTTTTAAAGGAAGTTGCCGATAGTACGAGTAATTTTCCTCTACACATAGTGCAACAAGGCTCTAATTAGGGTTGTCATAACATATTATAGACATAACGATCTATATTTTATATTCAGTTCACTAGTAATTTCAGTTTAAATAATAAATTATATAAATATCAAATGAACAGGGAGCCTGTGGTCAAAGTGTTTATTACTCAAAATGCAGCAAAAATAACTAACCAACACTTGTAGGATCATCAAATATAAGAAATATTGGTAAAACTCTAAAATTTAGATCAAAATCTTAGAAAAAAGTTTTAAGCCAAGGCAAATTTTACAAATAATTAATTTCAACTAATATTAGTCAACTTGTTATACTCAAAAAATTTTTTTACATAAAAATGAGTAATTATGAGCGTATTAAGAACTCCACATTATAAAAATGTATTTGTTATCAACGTTCGACACTAAAAAACTAAAATAAAGAATGAAATTGATAGTATTAAAAAAAATCAAACTTCTTGTAGATTCAATAAAATTAAGATTAAATATTTAAATTAGAATAAAATTCTGAAATGGCATATAGAAAAAATTTGAAAATGAAATTATTTCATACAATTTCATTAAAACTTTGTATACATATTTTTGTATTTTAAGACCGTATTGTTCTACCGGGTAATTCCAAACTCTATTGATAAAGTTATGGGGGATAAGGATCACTAGAACAAACCATTTCCGTTGATGAATGTAAGGTCAGCATGGTACATAAATGAAAGGCAGAGATTGTGAACAAACTTTTTTTTAACAGAAGTTACAGTGGTATCATGGCATGTTTACATGGAACGCTCCAGTTTCACAAAGTTACCGGTGCGAAGGCACAAATATTTGGTGGTTTGGCACACGTCTGTTAGGATACCATTCACTGTAAAATCATAAAGAAATAAGTACACTTATCCCTTTCTCTATGGTACAATCTTAAAGCCCCCCCTCCCCCCTTCATCCACAAGCTCAATTCTCCCACTAGACTTGCTTGCACAAACTAGTTTGCACCGTGAAGAAGGAGCGTGTAGGACTCTTATTTTGCGCAGTTCTAAATCGCAGCCTGTGCCATTTGGAGATCTTCTGAAAAAGATGTCCGCGCAAACTAGAACTGTGCAGGAGCATGTAGAGGGTCGCAAAGTCTTCTCCTTGTATCCCCATGAATGAAATTTCAGTCTTGAGTGAAAAAGAGTTTTATTTATTTTTATTCTGTTAGTTAATTTTTTTAAATAATAACCCGCCTCGGTGGCGTAGTTGGCTAACGCGCTAGTCGTGTTGAGTTCGACTGCCGAGGAACGGGGAGATCAAGGTTCGAATCTCGGTCGGGTGAACTGGGGGTGGTTTTCCTAAATGGTTTTCCACTCTCCATCCACGCAAATGCGGGTTCACTTACTCTAATTCAACCTTCCCAATTCCTGATCCATTAGCGTAATTAGTACTTAAGCGTATAACCCGAATGGATAGTAAGACGCGGTGCTAAATAATAATAATAATAATAATAATTTTTTAAATAATAAAATATATTATAAAAAAAGAATAAAGTTAAAAGACGTAGATTAAGTGAACTGAGGCTACTAAAAAGAAATCGTTATTCGCACTGCAATTAAATAGGTAAATAGGTTTTCACCTTAAGTAGGTTTTCCTAAAAAAAATGTATTATAAAGTCTTAAACAAAATTGTTCAGAAAATTGTTTTAATTTAAAATTTTCAAAATCTTTTATTTGTAAAATACATTCAAAATATGATTTATATTCATAAAAATAAAAATATATTATTTTTACTAGGAAACAATATTACAGGTAGCAATTTTAAACTACATTAACTTTATATTTACTTTATGAATTGAGTGGTTATATAAACACAGTAAAACTAACAAGCAAAATACTCAGCACAGGCCATTAATTTATTTCAATAAAAGGAAAAGTCACAATTTCACTCAAAATACTGTTTTCGACCATGCCGTCCCGACGTGCTACCGACTGACCTAAAAGGTCGTACTGATTGTTAAACTGAATTATTGTCAGGCAATTGCATAAATGAATGGACTTTTACTGAAGTCGCTCGGACTTATTCACTCAAACAATTTGAGATAATTTTAACCAAAACTGTGTTATTTCAGATGAATAAACAACTCTCGGTATTTAGTAGTTGGTTTTCACTTTATTCTAGAAGAACATTCGTTACAGGTAATCCTTTATTTTATCAAAGATTCCATTGTATGTGAGCTTCTTGTTGCAGCTCTGGGAAGAGATATGTCAGTGAGGGGAGATCGCGCCGAACCTCCCCTACCATACCACTCCATGTGAGATAAGAAAACACACAGTATTCAACCTGTTTTTTTTTTCTGTACCCTCTTTATCTTCCCGTTGGATTAAATGTTATTTGTCTTTGGGCTGGTTCTCTCTTCGACTCTAGGCTAACATAAATCTTATGTTATTCCTCGCTCTACAGACTATTCTCTACATGTTTGATATTTCGGTGGATTCTTCGGGATTAAAATGATCTACATTCGTTCCTTTCCTTTGTCCTAGCAAAGAAGACCGTAGTCTTTATTTACTGTCTCTTATTTTTATGTGCTTTTGCTGAATTTACGTGGATGAAGGTTAGGAGGGGGAAACTATTGAGGAATTTTCATCCTCAATACTAGAGTTTATGATTTGGGAATTCCCCGGATTAATTAGATGTTGAATCTCGAGAAAATGTAAATTAATCGGGAAAAAATTACTAATAATAATCGTATGATCAAATATATTTACGAAATTCACATCTTTTTATCGTTTTTTATGCTCGGATTTGGTTGGCGCGTGGGGTATTGTGACATTAATGTACACCTGTCACGTGCTGCTGTCCACGGACGAGCCAAAAGAGATGATTAAAGTAGATAGATAGATAGATACCTGCAGGCACTGGGGATGAATCAGTTTGAAATGAAAAACCAATAATTTTAATAAACGCGATTTGGGTTAGCATAAAAGTAGCGCTCAGTATTTTCTGATATTTCTAAGCTTTCTATTTTTAATAAATGAACATATTTATTGTTTTGCTTACATGTAGATATTATTCATGAAAGTATCCAAGGGGAACAACTGATAATTTGGGAGTTTTCGTAAAGAAAAATTAACCGTAAAACCTACCTACTGTAAATGAAAGGGTTTTTTCATTACCTGGTAAAACTGTAGCAAAAAAAAATTCGTAACAGATTTTAAGTCAGTACAATCTCATCTTGTATCGTTGGTCTGGGTTGGAGTCCCAGTTGGATCTTCTAGATTACCAAAACAAATGTAATATTCCTGCCTTTGACTTAACTGAAACCCTTTCGGTGGCTCATGGTTTAAGAACTACTCTCGCAGCAAACTAGACTGCTGATGACCGGGAGATTGAGGTTTGAATCTCGGTCGGGTGTACTTCGGTGGTTTTTACAAAATTACCTTCCACTCCTGCATATGCGAGTACACTTCCTATAAATTTAAGCCTTCCTAATCCCTAAAAGCATTAGTATAATTAGTACATGAGCGTATAATCCAAACGGGTAGTAAGACGCGGTGCTTAAAAAAATTAACTGAAACCATCAGCATGTATAGTGAGATAAAATATTTTAATTTGTGATATATTTATAGCTTTATATGTTTACTTAATCTAAATAATTATAAGCTTATTACTTTATGGCATTAGTAGCTCGAAAGTTCGTTGCCGAACTTACAAAAGTACGGCCACCTATCCCCATCTCGAACTAGTTCTATCCAGTCCACCTCATTACACCTATTCTTTCAGGTTCATTCTAATGTTATCCTCCCATCTGGGTCTAGGCCTTTCCAATAGTCTCTTCCCAATGGTTTTACCATTCAACACGGTTATAAAATCTTTCATTCACGCTGCATGTCTTGCCTACAGTAATTCTACGATACTTGAACTATCCTAACAATGTCTTGTGATGAGTACAGGGTATGTAATTTCTCATTGTGTAGCCCCTTCCACTCCCTAGTATTCCTTACACCTTCTTGAATTAATTTTCTTCCTAAGCACCTTGGTTTCGAGCAGCCTGATTTTTGTTTTTTTCAATTCTATGTAAATTATATTGTTTTGTATATTCTGATTTTCTCACTTCCGCTTAGCTTAGACTATGTTTTAAAATTGTTATTGATATCATCTCGAGTCTTATAATGGCTTTTGAAAAAACATATTTAAATAGGCATATTGTATTTGGTTGGAATTAAAACAAGAACACGTCATTTAATTAAAAATACGGAAATATATATAGTGTATTACCTCCTTCAAATAATTTAGATAATTAATTGAACTGAGAAGTATATTATTACTGTATTAGATAAATTGAATAAAGTTTTAAAAATATTGTTTATGTTGACTTTTTTAAATCATCCAATTATGTTAATTTAATGTATTAGATAATCGAAATACAGTTTTTAGAAATAACGTTTATGTTTTTCTTTCTAAAAAGATCAAGTATGTTTATTTAATTTGAAGTATAAGAAATTGAATATTTCAAGCAACAAAAGTACATACCAATACAAATAGTGCTTAAATACAATGTCCATGTCACATATAGAACGAACACACACAGATGCATATTAATTTACCTTAATTTTGACCAGTAACCGTATTAATGTTCCCCAAGTTTTGAGTTAAATTTTCTCCCCTTCAATTCACCGACTGTAGAAGTATCCGGCATCCGTTATTACCAGACAGGGACCTCATTATGTTCTATAGTGTGCCGATACCCGACATTAACTGTAATACCTTTCTGAATAGCTTGCCTTTGTCCAAAGTGAATGGGTCAGTGATGCGAGCAGAAGAACATCATACAAACAATGAACCATGTGTGATACACCAGTCGTATTGTGTTACGAGCACCATACATGGCGGGCCATTGAAGATCGGCTTAGCAGGGAAAGAGCTTTGCATTACTGCTTACAAAATGGGCTATAAATCCTTTTGTCAACGTCAAGAAAATGAAATTAATACCATTCTGTTCCAACCTTGATGTCCAGGCAGTGTGGCCTCGATGTGGCATAGATGATTGAATGCATGAGCACTAAAATGTCTGACGGGTCTTGTTATTAATAGCTACAACACACGTGGAAAAACTATTATGTGGCATTTATTATAATACACTGTGTGTGCTTAAAAAACATTAATTAAAAATGGTTATCAGTTTTAAGAAAATAGGAAATCATTTAATAAGAAAAATATATTTAATTTTTGTTGCTTGGTTCTCATTTCCCAACTAATGTGAAAATTAAGGTGGGAAGTAGGGAAGGCTAGAAAAGGACAGTGTTTTTTTGCAGTTTTTTTATAGCAAAACATATAGTTTTTTGCTAAATAGATCAAATGTTGCTTCAGTACCAACATGGAGTCTAGCTTTCTTCACGTGGTTATATCAACACATCTTGAATATCTGTCATGACCAACTTTTTAAAATTAAAATAAATCAATCAAGGACATCCTTGACAGTCCAACAACTGTCACCATGGGAGAAAAATAAACTTATAATTGTATTGAAGAAATATTTAATATATTTTGACCTTACAAATATGTTTAAATAAAATATGCAAAAACACCGACATTTTCTCGCGTCCGCTACGCACCCACCTTAATAGAGTAGACAAATAAAAGAAGTTTATTAATCTAGGTGGAGAGTGTGCCCAATAAATTCTAAAAGACCACATAAACCTTTAAATGAGTAAGATTCCAAGTCCTCTTTTAGGCCAATTTTATTCTCTTTACCTTAAATTTAGTGAGATCGCAGCATTTTGGTAAGCTTAGAGCATTGAACTGACATAGTTATACATACATAAATACATACATACATACATACATACATACATACATACATATACATACATACATACATACATACATACATACATACATACATACATACATACATACATACATACATACATACATACATACATACATACATACATACATACATACATACATACATACATACATACATACATACATACATACATACATACATACATACATACATACATACATACATACATAACATACATACATACATACATACATACATACATACATACATACATACATACATACATACATACATACATACATACATACATACATACATACATACATACATACATACATACATACATACATACATACATACATCCATACATACATACATACATACATCATACATACATACATAAACACAGACATTATCTCATCATACAGCTACGCACCCAAACTACTTAATAGAGTAAACAAATATACAACATACATACTATATACATTACATACACTACATACATACATACTACATACATTCATAAACATACTCTACATACATACACTACTTAATATAATACATACATACATACATACATTACATACATACATACATACATACATACATAATACATATACATTACATACATACATACATACATTACATACATAACTTAATACATAACATCATATACATAACATACATATACATACATACAATACATCACAACTACATACATACATACATACATACATACATACATACATACATACACTTCATACATAATCACTACTTCATATCTTCCTTATGGGTTAGGCAAGAAACTGTGCATATAGTTCAAAAAAACAACTCCGTACTTAATCCATCCTCACCAACATTATTCACACTTCCCTAGCCTTGACATACTCCTTTCGTTTCAACACATCCATACACCGAGTCACAAATGTTCGTTTATTCTCAAAACTCTGCACAAATTTATAACTATTACATGGCCCACCCCTGCCTTTTGATCCACACACTCTACCTTCATATATTTGCTTCATCACTCGAGCCACTCTCATCCTCTCAACATGCCCAAACCTACGTAAGATTCTTATTTCATATTGACCATTGGATTCCCTTTCAAACACATTTTCAATATTTGTGTATTTTTTTCAAGGTTTAATATTTCATACACACTTACGGGTAGTGTACGAAATCTGGATATCGATATTATTCGGAAATGTCAATATTATCTAAGTGCAGCAATACAGTGATAAATAGAAAGTAATTTATATAATTTTTGGCTCTATAAGGATAATCTTAACACTAGCCAGCAAACTTGGATTAGGTTGAATATTGTTTGTAAAACTAAACACGTTTCAATGTGGATTCTAATTTGGAACATTATTTCGATCTGGAGACCTAAAATTGGACTGGTAATGCAACAGTGATATAAAATATTTTGATGCTTTCTTTTCCACTAACTAATTTAATTTAGATTAACCTAACCTAGCCTAACTTAACATAAACCAATCAAACCTATCATAAACTCAAATAACCTAACTAACTTAACCTCAACCCTACAAATTTGACATTATTAATTGCGAGTAGATAATGCCAATATTATCCGGATACATTTTAAAAATATTATTCATTCACCTCTCACTTACTATTATCCAATATTTTGGATAAAGTCAACACTTTTCTGGAAAATATTGACTTTTTACAAGTTTGTTTTTTATCCGCAGCATATACATTTTTTGAACTTTCTTATCGCAATATTGTATAGTATACATCAATTTAAAAGTGACTTTATTTTATTTTCATTGACTGCTTGTTGGTCATTTGCCATTTTATTGAATGCCTATTAATTCTGTTTCACTTATATATTTGTGTATATAATTTATTTATATAATTTATAACATAACTTACAGTTTGAAACCATTATTAGTAAATTATGTACCTACATACTGTGATAATATTATATCAAAATACGTCACAACACATGTTTTAATGTTCTTGATACAAACGATATTACTTAATGCAATGCAACCGTTAATCAATATTAAAAGAACAAAGATTTGTGATGAATGATCTAGTCAAAGTGTGTAAAAATTGACTCTATCCTGACCTGAAAACTTTAGAATATAAATAGGTTGAATCTAAACATCGGTCACAATATGGCTTTTCTTCTTTGATATAGTTCGTTTCTATGAAGTCTAAATTGAAATTACAATTTATTTGAGTAACACCTGTGAATTCAAAATTAATTAAACTATCAAGCTTTTTCGGTAAATATCAACAAAGATTTGGTATGTTGATAATTTTCCTTATCTTCTTAAAATATTTGGAACTAATTAGGATTTAGATTAGTTTTTAAAGCATTTACATAGTGTCCACATACTTAAGTTGTATTACAATTTCAACGTGAACTTCATTTTTACTTTCTCTTATAAGAGAAAGTAAAAAAAATTATTTCGAGATTAGGATGAAGCTTTACGTTTCATGTGAACATGAACCCAAAATAGTGAATTTTAAAATTATGTCTCTCACCGTTCTGTTTGCTGTCACTATATCTGTCTCTAAGCTGTCTGTCTGTCAGTTTGTACCTGGCTATTGGGTCCAAAACTCCAGCCCTTCAATAATTGAAGGGCTAAAAGTTTTGGATCCTAAATTATTAAGGAGTAATTTTTAGACTTCCAAATTTTTTGGAAATGACTATAACGAGTTTGTTTAAAATGCATGTCTAAGATTTGATTGACGTGAGTGTGACAAATACCACTGTATGGTTGGTTTTAGGGCAAAAATACTTTGAAGTTAACTAAGGGGAATTTTCAAAATTCTAAATATTTCAAAAATAGCGCTAACAATTTTGTTCAAAATGTATATCTGGGAATAGTGTGGTATGCCAAATGACAATGTAAAATTTTTAGGGGAGGTATAAACTGATATATGGGTATTTATTGATTTTCAAAAACTTTTAAATATTTTACAAATGGCTATAACAATTTGGTTCCAAATGGGTATCTTGAAAGTGTTTAGCTTGAAAAATAATAGTGCATACTTGTTTTTGAAGTAAAACTTCATTAATGGGTAGATTTACTGATAGTTGATATTTAAAAATGAATAGTTTAAAAAATCCATTAACGATTTAGTTCAAAATAGGTATCTTGGGAATGTTTGACATGACAAATAACCCGTTGTATTTTTAGTGGGTAAAACATCTTGGAATGTTTGAAATGACAAACACTGTTTACTAAGTTTCTGGAAGAAATTCAATAAAAGTTTGCTGATGATCTATTTTTTTAAATTCGATATTTTAAAATGGCTACAACAGTTTTGCTTTAGAATGTTTATCTGGGGAGTGTTTGACATGAACATGACAAATTAAACTGTTTACATGTTTTGGGGAGTAAATTCTGTTTTTAGGATGTTTACTGATACAGTTTTATTTTTATTTGAATATTTTAAAATATTCTTTATTGATTTGTTCAAAAAATTTATTGGAAGATTATTTTACATTATCAATAATAATTATTATTAATCTATCTAAAATAAATTAATTCAAGGATAGTTTACTAACGGCAATAATAGGAGATCATAATATATTGAAAATTGTCTTGAAAATTGAATTCAAAATGGAATATGGAAAAGTTTTCATATAAATAAGAAAAATTATTTTTAACAAATAATTTTAAAGTAATTTACAAATAATTTATTTTTGAAAATCTAGATTTTTAAAATATATTTTAACAATTTGATTTAAAATGTATATATAAAAATTACTATTGTAATTAACAAATGAGTGTTGGTTTTTATGAGAAACACTTACTTAAGGTTCGTTTACTCAAAACCCATTTTTGAAAATTATCTTCGAAAGCACAAAACACAATATGAGAAAATTTGTGCGATTGTGTCTTACTATTTACTAAGTATAGGTCCTTACAGACGTGGATTCAGGGGGGGGGGCTCAAAGGGTCAGTTGAGCCCCCTGTGAAAGTTAGAAAACTAATACAAAAAATAAAATGAAAGTTCAAATTTTAGAAAGAAAATACAAAACAGATAAATTTTATATTTTTTTTTTTTGGAGCAGACACCTCTTAATCCGAGTCCACACGTTCGTTTATTGTCCACGTTTATTCAATTTTCGACATGACTCAGGCAAGTGTGGAAAAATATTCGTTTTCATGTACGAATATTTGTCGTCATTGTGAGTAACGAAACTTGTTCCCATAGCGACGGTAGACTCCACACATAAAGAAGACTAATAATCACCTGAAGCAGTTCGTCCACGAATACCGAACATAACGTGTGTGTGGACAGAAGAGCGGCGGAACTGTGGGGACTTTCGCCCCCCTGGAATAAACTCCTCCAGATATATTTCAAACCTTCCGATATTATCGAATATGAAGCTGAAAGATGGCCTTAAATCAAATTCCAAATTACTTCTAGATGCATTATATTGTCAAAAATTATCCGAAAGACCGCATCAAATAAATAATAGATGGAGGCATCTAATTGAGAGAAAAAGTCAGGGGAGGGAAGCTCTAGATAGCTTCCAAGGTCAGCCAAATTTCAAAAATGTCTAGGGGCGGACAACTCCAAATAGCTTCTAGATTAGACATGTAATTTTGAAGAATTTTCAGGCGAGGACCACCCCAAATAGGACTATTGTCTGAAATATTTCAATTTTCAAAATGTTGTCGGTGGAAGACCACTATCAAAGATTATCTTATAGAGGTATCTAACTATCGTAAAAAAATTAAGGTGAGGATCATATAAATAGTTTATAGGGGCATCAAATTTCAAAAAATTTCTTAGTGAGGAACACTTTAAATGGCTTATAAAAGAATCTAATTTAAAACAAATTCAAGGTAAGACTACTCATAGATTTTAGAGTGAACCATTTTTCAAAAAATTGTTGAAGGAGGGTCACTCCAAATAGTTTATAGAAACTATCTGATTTAAAAAAAATAGGAGAGGATGGCCATGGTTTAAAACATACATAAGATCAAATATGAATGAGAAACTATTAAATGTCTTTAAACAGAACCCTAGCATTGTAAGTAACTATGTTATTTATAACTATGACCCCCTTGAACCCCTATGAAAATGATCTGGATCTGCCCCTGGGTTCTTAACCTCTAATTAAGTTGTATAACCTTATAGCTTTGTTACGGTGGTATTTTATAAAGTAAATACTTTTTTAGTCAATATAAATTAATTAATTATTAAGTATCAATGTTTATTGTAAGCGTAAATTTAAGAACGGTAAGCTTAATATTTCTTAAATGTCATGAATCTAATGGCATTTATACGGATGTTTTAAGTAAAGTTAAAGTGTATTGTTCAAATTCAATAGGACCAATTACAACTGTTTGTAAAAAATAAGGCCATCTAAATGTAGAAATTAAATATAAATATTTTACTGAAGAAATATTTTGATCATTTTGTTTGATAATAATTTAGTTATAAAAAGCGCAAAAATGACAAACTTTATTTTCTTCCATATCTTTTCGAAGTACCGATTATACTGGCCCATTCCCTCAAAATCTAGCAATATTTGTAAAATAAACAGTCAAATTGAACATGCCTGTATGTAGACGGTTTTTGTCCGTAAAGTCTAACCTCTTCTCTAACAGCTCCATATTCTGGAGATTATTGTTAGGACACAGTATGACATCCCAACCCAACAAACACCGCTCCCGGGGTCTAACCAAACATTTGGCCTGTTGGCAGACATTGTTATCTCGAGTGTACATTAAATAAAATGATCCTTCTTCCTGTTGCTGACGCGGGGTTCTCCTGTTTTACCCCGGGTGATTGCACCGGAGATTAGATCTCGGCAATGCTGTGAAGCGCTTGATTCATGTTTCAATGGTCAACATTCCTTTTTTACCGGCGTCAGAGGTGTATTGTGTCCTAAGAGTGATCTGGTTTGACGTCAAACGCTTCTCAGCTTACATCTGAGTGATGGCGATAGGAATAATCCTCTTTCACGCACCAAAGCTCTTTAGTAATCGTGCCATCCAGTTTTGCTATTAAAATAATACAAATTGGTCTACTTCATAATGTAAGTTAGTAGTAAGGGTATTATCTTAAATGCCCTCCTCTCTTCCCCGATGATATTTCACTAAACTATTATAACTACAGTATATTCTATACTATCCCACTTATAAATGCTAATTTTTTTGCGTGTATCATGGAACTTTCAGTGTAGTAAAATAACACTAATTCCCCCCACTACCCCCCTAAAAACCATAACTCCAGGATATAAGTGGCAGTGAAATAGATGTTCTATTCCAAAAATTATATTATTTTTTCTTTGTTAAATCTGCATCAAAAGGTATACTCAACTCCATTTTTTTAGTCAATTAGCCATTTTTACTGCCATACATCTTCATTATGAACTTTTTTCATGTTAAAATACAATAATTAGTCAATTTATACTATCATACAAGGTAATGTGTACATTCTTTATACTTAAAAATGATTGCCATGGACATTTTTATCTTACAAGCTGTGTTGCATTCCCACTAAAGAATCCATCAGTGATTTATCATCATGGAGGTATCCCAGCGACTTTGATAATACTTTTCCATCGTGGCTATGTCCTGATGAAAATGTTCCCCTTAATCATCGCCCACAGCTCCCAAACTATCAGTAAAATAAACAAAACCAATATGAAAGTATAAAGTTAATTTTAAAATGCATTTGGCATCCCATTGTTACGCCCTCTCTTTCTACCTCGTAGTTTAAGGCCACCGTAAACAACAATACGAGTAAGAAAGGGCATAATCTAAACATGAAAAATAATCTAAATAAATAAGAAACACAAAGCAGAGAGTTTTGAGAAAATAGTCATTTAATATGAATTTCTAAACAACATTTAAAGAACATAGTGGCCTCGACCATCCTAGTAGCAAAAGTATGTTGCGAACATAGATAGCAGGAAAACATTCTTCCAGAATACACCATAAACAATATTATATATCAATACTTGTTTAGTAAAAGAGATTCTAAGTTTTACTTCCAAAATATTCTTAGTTTTAACAATATATATTGGGTTCATATCAAAAATAAGATATAATAATATTACAAGCAATTCCCACAAATAAACATTTAAAGAGTCCGTGACGTAAGCCACACGAAAGTCACCCATTACAGTTCAATTAATAAAGTCAATTAATTTAATTGAAAAGTTCAATATAACAAAACACTCGGAGAATATTTACAATATAAGACATTTTCTTATTACCGTGTCCAAGGTTGCCGTCCATCCACGACAGCGATGAGTTCAACATTTTCACGTTGTGGTAATGAAGATCCGTGTGGATGTTGACAGGTGCAGTAGCCGTAGATTGCAATAGAATACGGAGCACGAGCGTTCTTGATAGACCGGATATAAGGTGTCTCTCTATTCATAGCGCAGTCTAGTCTATCACATTTATATAGCTATAATCTATCATCTGACTTCTGTTGTCGCACTTCGGTCCGTACAACCACCCGTACAGTATAATGATAATCATAACCATAATATCGTACATACTTAATTAATAACGTGAATACAGAACATATCACGTAGACTCTGAAATCATCTCGTCAACACTGAATTCTTTGCGAGAGTAATAATCGTAATCAACTGAACTCTTCACGAGTAACATAATGAATAGCCTGTACCAGACTTCATGAAAATAATAATGTATTTAATGAACCGAGCTCTTCACGAGCATCATTCTTAATAGCCTGCACCAGACTTTACGAAAATAATAATAGAAAGAACTGAACTCTTCACGAGCATCATACTGAATAGCCTGTACCAGAATTCACGAAAATAATATTGGAGTGAACACATATCCTATAACGGATATAAGTTATATACTGGTCTAGTTGCGTAGCACAAAAAGGGGGTTGGTAAGTTGCCAGTTGGTCAGTAACGTGGAAGGGGAAGTCAGTCACGCCACATCTTGGGAAGTTCAGCGTGCAGGCCTCTGGTAGGTTAACCCGCTCGACCCAACGGTTTTCCGTCTTGAAAATTGAATCCTCATCGAACGATTGGCTTGCTACGTCAGGGGTCTGTAGCGAGCTCCGGCGAGGTCTGTGACGTCATCTTCCCCTGACAGCTGGCGACCATGACTTGCGTTCGTCAGTTTCTAAATTGACGGTATGATGTACACATCGAGTGCGGATGCACTTGGTACAGTTGCCCCACTCACCGATTTAGGATGTTTATTTAACCAGCGAGCTATCTTCGGTGTCCAGGACATCAGATCCAGGGGGTACGTTTATTTATTGAGTTATTAGTAGAAGTTGATTTTTGTATATTGTTGAAGGAGTATTGTGCAGAAAGAGATGGTTTAATTTAAGGACTGTTTTAGGACTGGAATAACAATAGAGAAGTTTACTATTGTTTTTTGGCTATTTTCCGTAGTTTCTCGGGGCGGGTAGTATGATAGTTCAGGCGAATTGGTTGAGAAGGACAAAGTAGTAACCTTACATCTTTGTAATGTTACACCATATATTATAGCATTTTACAAAATTGACACCAGATATTCATATTATAATTATTAATGTCTTCTTTCATGCTAGCAAAAATCTATGCACAGCTGCTTTAATTGTAAGCCAAGCTATCGGTTTAGTATCATGTAGCTTTGTCTAAAATACATCATCTTTCAGAGGTTTCCTTATTTTGGGTTCAATGAAAATAATTACTTATTTCAGTTTAGCATCTGTTATGTTGAGAAAATCTTCAGTGAACAGAATGAATCCACTTCTTATTATTTTTATCTAAGACCTTAAAGAATTATTCATTGAAACCAAGTTTTATAATGTAATGGTGGAAAAATAACGTTTTCTGGTTTAACCAGTGGAAAATTACATTATTTCATCCAGGTAAATAGTTTTTTCTATTTTCTTATTGTTGCACAATGTAGGTCTTATGCTTCTCTGTTAACTGGCTGTCCCACAAACATAGAAAATAACAATAGTTTGTGAAACATGAAGAAAACCCTAAAGAGCCCCACGATGGGTTGTGAATTGAAATATTCTAAAGGACCCTTGTTGGGTGGCAATTGAAGAATCTCAGAAAAACCCCTTGGTGGGTGCCGATTGAAAAACTCTCAACGAGGTTTCCATATGCTGAAATCCCCACTGTTGAGCTCCAATTATAAAAGTCTACGAAGGCCCCTCGATGTGTCATAAATTATAAAACACTAAGTAAAGACGATTTATTATCTTAACATCCATCCCTGGCTAGCTCAGATTCTCTTATCGACGCGATTATCATATAAGTAAATTCCCACTTATACAATAAATATACTTTGATCACCTTTATGTTAATTTATTATTATTACGTATTCCTCTATACGTTATTACTATAACAATTTACAACTTCAGCTTGTACAATTGACCCGTCCCTTCGCCGGTAACCGTACACTATATCATAACTAAATATGTGGTGACAAGCAACACACGTCTCGACGCCACCTCAATCACTGCGCGTCTCTTTCTTCTTGTGTAACAGTCAGAGTTTGTTCCTCTCTCGTGTATTTTTCAAATTCTGATGACATCGACGATTGCATCAGAGTGGACTGACAATATCACATGAAAGTAGTTTGAATTCTGGCTTTCTGGTTGGCTGGAAAATGCAACTGCTCCGTACTAAGGAAAGGATGTATTTATTTTAGAACGAAAACTCATTGCAAAATCAGCTCTTTCCATTTTGGTATCATCGTCCCAACGCATTCAGTAAGCACATTTAAAATGAAGGAAATATATTGACTTCAAAACTACCTAAAGGGCTTAAATATTCAAAAATGTAATGAATAATTAGAAATAATATTATAAAATAAAGATAATTACCCAATTTAAATACAAAATGCAAATAAAATTATTAAAAATGCAGTCTCCTCCTTCCTTTCAAAACAACATAGGGTTTACAAGTTGGGACATTACAGTTTTACCGCCCATTTTGTTTCGAAGTTGAAGCTTTTTACTTTTAAAACATTATTAAATAGATAATTTTATTCAAGCTTTTTTTTTTAATTTATCTGACAGCTGTTCAATCTCAACTTTATTTGTCTAACTATATAATTAGGCTATTTTAAAACATTAATGTATAAAGTTGTATCACTGGCTTGAAGGCTTAGAGCCGCAGCGACGCTGCAATGTTTAGCGACATTGCGTATTGGTTATTAAATTTTGGGTTAATCTATTTTTTAATAATTAAATAGCCAAAGCTATTATTTATGCTTTTAGTGGGAATTACTCCATTAGATATCATATTCTGAAAATTGAAGAATGAACCTGGACACGGGAATCGAACCCGGGAACTTTGGCTTAGTACACCAGTGCTCTAACCACTGAGCTATACAGGATTCGTCCCGTGACCAGGTTCATTATTCACTCATATTTTAAGGCAGAGTTTATATGGACGTGCGGAAATCATCGGCTACAAATATGTGATTATATTAATATCACGAGCTATCAGATAACGCAGCCATCTGGACTCGGTAGTTGGCTATTTGCTGCCATTTGTACAATTAATAATTGTACGGGATTGCATATTAAGAATTAAATAGTCAAAGCTATTATCTATGCTTTTAGTGGGAATTACTCCATCTTGATATCATATTCTGAAAATTGAAAAATGACACCTGGACACGGGAATCGAACCCGGGATCTTTGACTTAGTACGCCAATGCTCTAACCACTGAGCTATCCTGGATTTCAGGATTTTTTAATATTTAAACAAATAAAACTGGAGGTGATAATGACCCACTCGTAGAATGTGGTGCTGTGTGAGTTGGTATCCCAATACCCATTTATATAAGATTTAAAACATCCAAAGTACAAGGGCATCCATGCATGTGTTCAACTTCTGTATTTCCCTTCTGCTGTACAACCACATTTAAATTATTTCATCTTCTTCCTCTCTTAAATAATCCACAAAGGTTTTGTAACTGGGATTATCCGTACTATCATCTATCTCGAAATTGACTGGTGGTTTCGGCTGGAGTCGCCATGATCTGTTGCGGCCGTAGCCTCGTGGTTCCAGCCGCAGTTGTAAGTAGCTATCGCAGCTTGAATAACGCACCTTAAACCTTTATATTATCTGGGTGCGAATCAACAGCTGAAGGAAGGGGGTGTTTACTTCTCTCGCAAAGTATTCCCTAGATTTGGTCATAATTTAAACATTTCGCCTTATAAATTTTATCACAAATAATAACAAATTAAAAACGGCAAACAAGAAAGTATTTGGCAAATCCAAAAAACCACACCCTTTTAGTTCCTCTATTATTTTAATAGAACTACATTTTTGAAGAAAAATAATCTTCTTCAGGTTAACCAATTGAGATGGATTTAAATAGTATTCTATTATGTTAATAGACTGAGTAAATGTAAACATATTGTGCTTGATTTATTGCAATTTGCGACCTGTAGAATGTTCCTATACATACGTACACCGTACACACCAAGAGACAAGTGCACAGGGCATTTTTTATTTACTTTAATATGAGTTAAGCCAATGGCAAGTTTTAGTCTTCTCTTTCATAAAATATAAAGTTTTATTTGGGTATCAACAAAAATCTCCACAGTTGACCTAATTTTATTGAAGCACATCGACTAAAGTGGACTAAAAGAGAATAGAACCCACTCCTCTTGAATAATAAAAGAGTGCGTTAGTAAATATCCACCCTCATATTAAAATTATTTTTCACCCTACATTATATATTTACTTATAGCTAGGAGATCGTAAACACATTTGCTCTAAGAATGTTGTTATTCATGTGTTGATTTATTTTTTAAGTTTGTGATTTGTTGTTGAATTCATAGACAAGGAAGTTTTAGAATATGTTCTTTCTGAAGAGCCCCGGGACCGCAAATTTGAGCGCTGGAGTGGTCGTAATGCTGACTAATGGATACCGCTCCACGCAAGATCATATTAAGTATACATTTGTTCAAAGTGTACCAAGAACATCTTCAAATATAATTATTGATTTAACGTTATCTTTGTGTTATATTTAATAAAAACATCAGCAAAGTGGTTACCATTGACATACCTGATTCCGGATGGTGTATTTTTGATCCATACACCAATGGAGTAATTGTAATAGAGAATGTAATAAGGGGTATTTATGTATATTAACAAAATATATTTGTTACGATCTAAATTAATCACCATTGAATCCCGCTTCGGTGGCCACGAATCCCAACGCGCTACTCTCACAGTAGATTAAATTGCCGATCAAGGTTCGAATCTCGGGTGTACTGAGGGTGGTTTATCAAAATGTTTTCCCACTTTCCCTCTACGCAAATGTGGGTACACTTCCCCTAAATATAACCTTCCTAATCCCTAAAAACATAAGCGCATAGCCCTAACGGATACTAAAAAAATCACCATTGAAAAAAAATTACACAAAAAAGTAAGTATACTCCGTATACCCTTAAAGTTGGCAGCATTACCTCGATGAATTACATTATCACCTTATCTTATAAACTGTACCAGGGCTGCCCTAAGGGGTTTATAGACGGTGCGGCCACACCGGGCCCCCCTTGATTGAGAGGGCCCCGCACTTGTTTAGGTGACAGAGGGATAAAACAAGTTGGGGTGGGAAATTATTGCTTGCGCGCTCGTTTGGCCTGTTTGGCGAACTAGCAAATATTGTTAGACAAATATAACCATGTGGTTTGTTTTATTGAACGAACGAGTTCTCCGTTAACTTCAAAGATTTGCACGTGTCTGTCTGTCTGTGGTGGATATGTCTCGTGATAACTTTTGAACGAATTAACCAATTTAATTTAAACTCTGCACAGTTGTTCTTTGTACCGTCATACAGAACAAGTTTGTTGGGGAAGAAAATCAAGCCAAGGGTTGGGGGAAAATCAACTATTACGTGTAGCAAACACATGGCTTCGAGCATTAATTATTAAATGAATTTACCTTTTAGGGCATTTTCTGATATCTTAAATGTCTGAAAGTTGGTAGATATATAGGTACAAACTACTGTAATAACGCTAAACAAAAATTAGAGCATAGCCCCAACGGTTAATAAGACGCGGTCATAAAAAAACCACTAAGTAAATATTAAGTTTTTTAATATGATTTTTTGGGGGTATGGTAGAGCGGGTAGGAGGCAGGTAACTGTGAGATTCAAAAACGAAACTTGCCAAAGCCCCGCCACCCCCAAGTCTGCTAATGGTCATAATGGAATAGCACTAGGTAAACTTGCTACCTTATAGAGTAGACGATGATTAAATAATCTTAATGCATACTTGTTAAAGAGGATTCGTACAAAGCCCCAAAGCTTTAAATAACATAAATATAGGCCTTGTTTAGTGTGTAAATATACACAAGCAGTTCTGTCAAAATAATAGAGTATCTAGCAGAATATTTTTTTATAAATTACTAACTAAAAATTACACGAATTAAAATCTCAGAAAATAACAGATGTATAGAAAAGTACCCCAAACAAAAGCGTATTTGAAAAAATGCCTTTTTTTTTACATCCATCACTGTTTCCAGCCTGTGGCTTGGGTCAATTCATTATTCAAGCCATATATTTCCACTACCAGTTGCTAGGTCTGTCGTAGCTTCATATGTCTTATAATCTAACTGAAGTTTAAAGGGACATGCATAACATCCTTTCAGCCATGCCGGGAATCAATCCCAAGACCCTTAGCTCAGTAGACAGACAAGTTACCGACTTAACAAAGGTGTCGCATGAAACAATGCAATTTTATATCATGAAATATTGAACAATTTAAAATTACCTCGACAGAAGTGCTAAGTGGTCGTTATATTAGTTAAAATGATTTCACTTTCTCAGTATAGATAGATAAAACTGAAATAATGAATCATCAGTCTAAATTTTGAGATGATAATCATGGGGCCTTATAAAAACCAGACCTACAATTATTTCATAATCTGAAACTTACTAGTAGTTAAATAAAAAGTAGACCTCACTCCTTCCATTCAAAAAGTGCTAAGTAAGTTAAGTCATGTGAAGAATGATGTCATGTCAACCTATTCGTAAATAATATGTAATTGGGTGGTAACACTATGCTATCAATAAAAACTATTATATAATTATTTTAACTATATTTCTAGTCAATATTTGCAATAAAGACTCTTTTGCTATCTGTCACCTACGCTCTTACCGTAGATAAGCTATAGTTCATAAATTATCATGGATATATTTTATTACCAGACACTATCATGGATATATTTTGTTACCAGACATTAAGATGGATAAATCTGGCTGACAGACAGCATCATGGATATAGCCTGTCCGGATAGAGAACGAAATACTATCATATATTAAACAGATCATAGGTTAACTTCTTAACATCACAAAACGATATTAACATTATTTAATAATTTAGGGTCGTAAGATATAATATAAACGTAAAAAAAACCACCTGACTTTAATTTCCCTTAGTACGTAGGCCTAAGTAAAATTTAATCCTACTGGGTTTTTTGGTTTTGGAGTTTTAACCCCTACGCACACACAAACCCACAAACACATATATAAACATATTATTTTATTTACAGTCTATGGTAGTTTTGACAACTCCCAGTTATTATTTGTTGATGACACTTTGCTCTATATCATTTTACGTAACAATATAATATTTTAAGGAATATTATAAAAAAATCGCCAGTTATCGATAATGTTAAATGACGGTTTTTTTCACACCCAGTCTTATTACTCGCTCAGACTAATCAAATAATTATTTACACTGAAAGGGTGGGGAAATATAATTTAAAAGAAATGTACCTGAATTTGATTGCAACGCAACCGCAACTTTAGTAAACCCGTCTGATATCTAACCCCAAGGTCCTAGTCGACAGCTCAGTGGGGCCAGTTTCATAATCAGACTAAGTTCGCAAGAAAGGATTGATCGAATCTCTCATATGAAAATGGACCATTCCATTCTGGTCTGGGTATGTGTTGTCTTGTATATATATATCATCGCACTTGAGGCCCACTAGGTCTGACTATGAAACAGGCCCCATTACGAAAGTGACGACGGCAACTGAAGTAACTTTGAAATTAGTTAGAATGGGACATGAACATTGTTAAATCATGTAACAAGGTGACGTCAATTATGTTATATATTTTACGATGTTATTATTTCCTTCTAAATCATTTTAATTGTGTGAATAACTGTCAATCTAACAACATACATTTTAATATTATTATATTTGTTATAATTAATAATGTAGAACATAAAACTCTAAATAAATATTTTAAAAATTTGAAGAAATCATTCACAATATTCATAGTATTTTCAAAATGGATCCCCACTTTCCCTCTCACTAAAGAGGGGTATTTCCTATAAATAACACTTTCCTCATTCCTGCTCCATTACTTACTGACTCTATGGCATTAGGAACTCGAAAGTTCATAGCTGCACTTAATAAACGTACGCCACATATCCCTAACTTGAGCTAGTTCTATCCAGTCCACCTCATTACATCCTATCTCTTTCAAGTTCATTCTAATGTTCTTTTTACGTGTAGGTCCTCCCAATGGTCTCTTCCCATTGGATTGCCAGCAAAATTCTAGATTCTCCCAATCACTCTGCATATCCTGCCCACCGTAATCTACGAAACTTGACTATCCAAACAATGTATTGGAATGAATACAAGATATGTAACTCGTCATTATGTAGCCTCCTTCACTCCCCCAGTACCATAATACCCCTTTGGACCTAATATCTTCTTAGGCACCTTGTTTTAAAAACCCCTAAATATTTTTCTCGTCATGTAAGGTAAGAGACCACCACTCCATTAGTGTGTGTAGCTATATTTGGATAGTCCGGCCCTTGGCCCTGTCGAGTGCAAGTCTAAACCCTATTTTGTGGGATGGTGGGTGGGAGGGTGAAAGGTGTGGCATGGCTTCACAACCAATCGAAGTATCCTTTTGTGCCAACAAGAACAGATGGATCACGGAAACCGTAGATGGCGCTAACTATCGGACATCTATTGCGGAAAAATCATACGTTTGTAAATATCAGTTTTCTCGAGAGCGAGTGAAATGTTTATGTTAATATTTTCAACAACCCCTTCTAAGATAATGTATCGAAGTTTAATAATTGTTACATTTTCTTATTTTTTGTTATGAATCCGGCAGTTTTCTATTGAAAAATGTCAATTTTATCGATATTTGATCACTGTTAAAATTATAGAGGAGGTGTGTATATAAAAATTATAACTTATCAACATGCTTCTATTCTTGAACGTTTCTGAAAAGAAAATTACAAAATAATAACAATTCTTGACGATAACCCTTTGTTCCCATAGTCTCTGCATTTCCACGCCAAATGAAAAGGGACAATCGCCTTAGTAAATAATAGGCTACTTACTTTTATACTTTACTACAACTATTTATAAAATAAAGTTCTATAGATAGTCCCATAATCTAATGACTATTTGTATGAAAAATCACAAATTGATGCATTAAAGAGGGGTTACACTGTTGAATATAACTGATATTAAGAACAAATTAATAAATTTGTCTTTGTGACTCATTAGAATGATAATAGATCTTATCAGAATGGAACACTTGTTTATCCAATTAGCCGTGAGCAGAATAAACACACATTTATCATGTGACAACAATTCTAATCTTTATAATTATATATTATATTTAGCACCGCGTCTTACTACCCGTTCGGGTTATACGCTTAAGTACTAATTACGCTAATGGATTAGGAATTGGGAGGGTTGAATTTTAGAGGAAGTGAACCCGCATTTGTGTGGAGGAGAGTGGAAAACCATTTAGGAAAAACCACCCCCAGTTCACCCGACCGAGATTCGAACCTCGATCTCCCCGCCCTCGGCAGTCAAGCTCAACACGACTAGCGCATTAGCCAACTACGCCACCGAGGCGGGTAATTCTAATCTTCTAATATTCTTGAGACAAATTTGTCTCAACTGCTTTGGTGGCCATATGTTCTAAGGCGTCACTCTCGTGTTGGAATTGACTGCTGATTACAGGGAGATCGGTTTTCAAATACTTGTCTGTCGGGTTCACTGAGGGGGGTTTATCCAAAATAGTTTTCCATCCTCCCTCCAAGAAAATGTGGGTACACTCTCTAAATCTAACCTTCCTCATTACTAGCTCACTAACTTAGTCAGTACATATGTGTATAACCTGAACAGGTAGTATGACGCAGTGGTTAAAAATATTATCTGCAAGGATTGTATTTGTCATTGAATTTCTATTTTGAGTGGTGCGTTCCTCTTATTTGTGAAACTTCATTATCTTCCTTCTAAAAGGTTTGTTGTAGATGAGTAAAAGGAGGGAAAAAATAAATAGAACCAACAGGAATTGTATTATTTTTCGAGAGTGGTGTTTTTACTTATTACTCTAGAGTTGTTTCGAAGCTGAATACATTTGTTTTAAATTGTGGATTCATCATAGGGATAAAACCTAAACCATATTAGTATTTCATTAACAACGTTTTATATAAAACGGCTAAAAATGACTATCTTTTTATTTCCTCCGCCACTTTCTACCACTCGTCATATTTTAGTTACGATAGTGAAGCAGGAGTAAGTAAAGAAGAACTCAGATGAAATGTACTCACTTTTGCTTGGAAGAAATATTGTAAACTCCCTATAAAAAAGACCCTCAGTATAACTCCTGCCTGGATTCGAACAACGAACTTCCATCACTAGAAAACTAGAATAGATAAGACTTGAAGTTGGTCTGCATGCCTACCATTGCAGATGCTAACGTATATATTTTAATTTTTATCCCCACGTCTTACAACCCATTCAGGCTATATTCCTATGTACTAATTACTTTTAATATAATGAGGATGAGAAAGTTTAAAATTAGATTAAATATACCAGCATTTGCGTGGAATGATAACTGAAAACCAGCCTCAGGAGACCCTAGCGAGATTTGAACATCGATCTTCCTGTAATCGGCAGTCTATTATATTGCGAGAGTGACAACTTGTGACAACCATGTGGCCACCAATATGGGTTGCTAGTTTAATAAAATAATTTTAAATTATATATTAAATGTTTATAAATCATATCTATATTTGGATATCTAAATACTTTTTTAAACATAGTCCTATATTAAAACAACTTAATTCACCACCCCTCTTGGAATAATAATATTCAATTTGATTAATTTTACTAGGAATATATAAAGCCCTAACATTTAAATGTTGCTCTCAAAACCAATATTATCTTTTAATTAGAGGATTGCTATAATAATATACTACTCTACCGATTTTAAATGTTTTTATTCTACATTCTGACATGATAGTTTGTTATATTATTTAGTTTCCAATTGCTAACGTGCATCATTTGTATTAGCACAATCCCGCTTCCCAAAAACCAAATTTAAACAAAGCGTTAAAAGATTTTTTCATTACATTCTCCTGATATCTCCATCAAATGTTACATCCCTTCTTCTTAAAGGGCCATTTCCTTTTTGCTGCTGGCAACAGCCCACTTGAGATTTGAAAAATGTTCTTTTATGGTTTCGAGGAAATGGGTATTTTATTTGTGGACGTTAACGGCCAGCTTTTGCCTTCACCTAGGAAGCTGGACGACTTGTAGGGCAATTACCCGAGAAACCCTCTTAAACTCTACATCATTAAATGCATCCCTGAGACGGCTACATCCGATACCACAACTTTGTGAGCTCAGATGTTCAACAGATTACTGGTTTAAACTTTGAAGTCAAGATCAAAGATCCAGTGACTTAGATATTTCTACTAATCTTAGGTTATTGAGAGTGATAAATTAACTTGTAGATATTTTATTGCAGTTTTAGTGACATACATAATTTAATAAGCTATGACCCGCCTCGTGGCGTAGTTGGCTAGCACGCCAGTCGTGTTGAGCTCGACCGCCGAGGACGGAAGATCGAGGTTCGAATCTAGGTCGGGTGAACTGGGGTGTTTTCCCTAAAGGTTTTCCACTCTCCCATCACGCAAATTTGGGTTCACTTCCTCTAAATTCAACCCTCCCAATTCCTAATCCATTAGCGTAATTAGGACTTAAGCGTATAACCCGCACGGTATAAGACGCGGTGCTAAATATTATTAATAAGTTATAAGTTTTTCACATGCATCATGGTTTCTAAGCTATGGCCTGGGTCAGTTTTTTATTCAAGCCATTATTTCCGCAACTGGCTTAATAGGCATGTTGTAGCTTCTTATGCCCTATAATCTAATTTAAGACTAGGATAGGCACAATAACCAGTGCCGGCCGTCATTTATCAATATGAAAGGGTAAAACAATATTTTCATTAATGATAAATATTCTACCATGCCGAGAATTGAACGCGATACATATAGCTCAGTAGGCAGACACGCTACCAACTGAGCTAAGGTGTTGACGGTAAATTTGTTAGTAACTGATTTATTATAGATCAAAATGTATTTTGATATCTGAATTAAATGTTACTTTACAACTCTTTTCTAGAATAGGTTTAAAAAAATTACCTCCAATCAAATTGGTCATCTACAACTCTGGAGAAACCATTATAGAATCTAAATGAAAAAGTTAAAATGATTAATTTTCCCATTCTATTTTTTTTATTTGGAGTGAGGATGTGAATAAAATACATTACACGAACACACAAGAAAAATTTCAACAAATTGTTGCTTATGCCAATATAAATTATAAACAAATACATAATTGATTTAAAACTCAAATTTGTTCTTCATGAGACTACAAATAGAACCTTAATAAACCTTTGAGCCCTCAAGAAACACATAAAATACAAGCACAAAGGGAACAGGCCCTTGCTAGAGGTAGAAGGGTTTGAAGAACGGGTCAGTGAACAACGTCACAGGAACATACACACGATTACAAACAAATTAAACATGAGACTGAAAACAATATATACACAAACAACAAACCAATGGTCTTACCTATCATAAAATTAGAAATTATAGAATAACTAATCTCATTTAGAAATAAAATTGATTGTATGACTATGAACGAAAACGTTGGCCTAGCTTATAATCAAAGAAATATGTTAAGAAAATATAGAATTTCCTTTAGTCTAGAACTAGATGGATAAATTTCAATTCTAGAGCCATATAATATAAAACTCTCACATTTTCAAGCTAAAACAACATAAACAACAATAATCCATATTTAAGATTGTAAATAATTTAGTAATGTAAACAGTATTGTAAATAATTTTTAATACGATCATTTCATTCTTGAACACCATTATTGTATGCCCCCCGTTTAAACAATATGATTTAATTGAAAAAATTATCTACAAAATTTTATAAAATATGTTTGCTTAACATATTATATTATAACGTGCATACGTAGCTATTGCGTCATTTGAGTCAAAGAACTGTAGCAGACAACAATAATCACTTAAAATAATGTAAAGAGTCATATAATATCTTATATAATAATATGCCAATATCTACTCTCCATAGCTAAGCAATTTAATGTAAAATACAGTTTAAGAAATATTTCACACCTGATTTATTTTATCACCAGTATAACTAGGAATATGAAGACTTTTCAGAGACGTGGTCTAAAGCGCTACACTTGCATTAGACTAGACTGCCAATGACGGGGAGATCGAGGTTCGAATCTCAGTTGGGTGTACTGAAGGCTCTTTCCACAGTGGCTTTCCACTCTCCCTCCACGCAAATGCGGGTAAAATTTTTAAGACGCAATGCTAAAAAATATTAGTTTATATAAAATATATATTTTATCTCATTGACTTTATTTCAAATCTTATGGGGCGTAGGCCAGTGAATATACATAATAAAAATAGAGCTTATAGGAGTTATAGCAGACCACGCTATGTAAGTTTGCTAAAAGCAAACTTTATACGGACTACAGCACATGCTGATCCTGTTGGCCGTATATTTTGATGCACTCTTGGCTCGAGGTGTAAAAGCAGTGTGGACTGTTTGTTGCAGATTATGGGGGCGGCACTGTTCGGCCTGTCCTTGTGGTTGAAGTTTGAACCAGGACTTCAGGACTGGTTTGACAAGCTGTCCTTACAGGCTGTCTACACTGGGGTGTACATCCTAATAGTCGTGTCTGCTTTAGTCATGATCGTCTCCTTTGTTGGATGCTGCGGAGCTCTCATGGAACAGACTTTACCCCTTTATGTGGTGAGTAGTTGTACATTCACTATTATCGTGGTGAGCAGTGGAGGAGCGTGATCTTTCTTTTTGGTGGGGCAAGGCCAAAGCTTACCGGTAGTAATTTTTTTTCTCACCACGTGTAGTAATATTAAATTAAATTAACTTAAATTTTCCTTATTTTTAAAAATCACAATAATTACAAAATCACTAAGCAAATCTACAAGCAGAAATAATAAAAGAATACAGGTTTTGAATTGAACTTACCAAGTGATGACATAACTTGTACAAAAGTATTTTAAGCATTCTATTAATCTGCATAATGTATGCCTATTTTTGACACCTGATCTTTTTTTTAAATTAAATTTTGACTGCGGAGTCTAGCTGTGATGCAATATTTAATATTCCAAACGTTTTAAACTTACGTGCATTTTACAAATGAATTACACATTCCTCGTGTTTTTTTATTATTTCGATTAAATGCTTAAGATTCTTACAGCCTACCACTAGCAAGTTGTAACTGAGAAAGAAACTGATGAAATGCTACATTTGTAGCACTGTACTGTATGGATTCTTAGGAAGATGGGAGATAAATACTTGGAGAGCTTTGAAATGTTATGCTTCAGAAGTCTTGAGAAGATCAGGGGGTGAGAGAGAAGGTGACAAATGAAGAAGACTTAAGAGTGGGTGAGAAGAGAACTATTTAGGATGTGATTCTTCACTACAAAGCAAACTAGATTTGACACATCCTTAGGAGAAACTGTTCTCTGCACGACGTCATGGAAGGAAAAGATGAGGGAAAGATAATAATAATAATATTTAGCACCACGTCTTACTACCCGTTCGGGTTATACGCTTAAGTACTAATTACGCTAATGGATTAGAATTGGGAGGGTTGAATTTAGAGGAAGTGAACCTGCATTTGCGTGGAGGGAGAGTGGAAAACCATTTAGGGAAAACAACCTCCAGTTCACCCGACCGAGATTCGAACCTCGATCTCCCCGTCCTCGGCGGTCGAGCTCAACACGACTAGCGCGTTAGCCAACTACGCCACCGAGGCGGGTTGTGATGAGGGAAAGAGAAGCTTAGGAAAAGTACGATTCAAATATTTGATGACTTGAAGGGATGATAAAATTCAGGAAGTTCAAGGAGAAGGCAGAGCACAGGGGGCATTGGTGGTCTAACTCACTGATAAAAGGAATGGACGAGTCGTAAGTTAGAACACCTAATAATAATCATAATTATATAAAATTGGAAATTAGGAAAAGAATACAGTCGGGTAATGCATGCTATTACTCGGTCCGTAAGTTGTTTACATCTCGCCTGCTGTCAAGGAATGTAAAATTCAAAATATACAAAACAATAATTTTAACGATTGTTCTCTATGATTGTTAAACGTGGTCTCTTACATTACAAGATAATACAAATTTAGGCTGTTCTAAAACAAGGCGCTTAGGAAGATATTTTGTCTAAATATATATGAGGTTACTGTGAGGTGGAATAAGTTACAAAATTATGAGCTATATAACCTGTACCAATCACAATATATTGTTTGGGTAGTCAATTCTCGTAGAATATAGTGGGCAGGACATGCAGCGCGCAAGGGAGAATCTAGAACAATGTCCAGAGAATTGGCTGGTAAACTTAATTGGAAGCTACCATTGGGAAGACCTAGATGCAGATGGGAGGATAAAATAAGAATGAACCTGAAAGGGATAGGGTGTAATGAGGGGGACCGGATGGAACTAGTTCAAGGTGGCGTCATTTATTAAGTGAGGCAATTAACTTTCGAATTCCTAATGACATCGAGCCTGGTCTTATAGTATAGGTCTTTGATGTATTACTGCTGGTTATGTAATGCTGTAGGTCTTGATATTATATCTATCTGGATATATGGATGGTGGTATTGTAGTGTAGATCTTGATATTTTTTCTTCTGATATAGATTACGTCTGTTGGTAATGTAAAATAGGTATTGATATATTAAATTGATGAAATGCTACTGGTCATGTAGTGTAGGTCATGATATATTTCACTTAATGTATGTCTGCCGATCATGTAAATTAGGTCTTGATATATTTCACCTGATGTTTGATTTCTGGTAATTAATTCGAGCGTTGATATATTAAATTTCTTACTAGTTGAATGCCTGTTCTTCGCACGGGATATTGTGTTATTCATTATTTTTGTATGAAAATGAGGAATTTTTGTTTGAAGCTTAATGGCATGGTTCTTAGCGCTACCCAAGAAACAACGCGAGGAGGTGACCATGTATCGTTTCTCATGGGGAACTCTATTTTCGGAAGGCCCCCTTCCCTACTACCTGGGACGTTATCACCTGATTGCGGCTGGACAGTTCTTCCCCCTCTCACCACTCCCCACCTTCCACACACCGTCCCGGGCCGGGCCCTCTCACTCACACACACTACAAACACGACAAAATTCAGCAAAATATAAACTACAGACTTCTACCTTCTCTTGGATATGCATAATAAAACGTAATTACATATTTTAATTAATTGTCTGTATTCATTTTCTTTACCCCTTATAAGCATCTACGGGGTTAAAAAGAATTGCTATATTTTATCGAAGGCATAATTAGAACAAACTTATTGGATTATTGCCCTCTAAACGCTTAAAAAGAGTTTAAAAAGCAATATTATTGATTAGGGTATTCGCCCCAATTTAACCCCCTTAATCACAAAACATCGGAATGAAACATCTTTAATTTTCCTAATTGGCTTATAAGGAACACCTGTGCCAAATTTCATCCCTCTAGTTTTGTGGGAAGTGTGAGAGTTAGTGATTAGTGAGTGAGTCACTCACTCAGTCCAGGCTCTCGCTTTTATATATATAGAGAGATAATGCACTACTCGTTTGCAGGTGTTAATTGTCTTGGCTGCTTAGCTTCAGACCACAAAGCCGTATAATATATTGTACGAATTTGTGTTTTTGTGGATTTAGGAGCTTTAACAGCCATTTGTATAATTTATAATATGAATAGTGACCATAAATGACAATACAAAATATAGCTTTTTTAGAGGGGAATTTTAAAAATGAATTAAATCAGTATGAATAGCTACATTTTGTATTGCCCTTAATGAAACCAGAAACTATCTATTCCTGTAGTCCAGCGTGATAACCGCTTATGAACCCTATCAGAAGTTATATAATCGAGATATGTTATATGGTTGTTGCATAACAACAATAAATAGCGAGTAAAGTTCGAGAGCTTGTCGTGTCCTGTGGCTGGGGATGTCCAGAGAGTCTTAGCTACCGGGACGAAGGAGATCCTTCTGTCGTGTTTTACTATGTTCCGGTTGGAATATTAACATGGCCGAGATTTAACACTCTGAATCTCATAAGACTCGAGTGTAAAGTGGTGTGGAGTTGCCGCTTGATTTGTGTGGGCCGCTCGCTCCCTTTGAGACTGTGCTGCAGGTAGAACATCGTGTATCGGCAGTCATCTAGTAACTTATATAGGGTGGGGTCAAACAACTAGACGATTAGTAACTTTAAAATTAACACTTTAATTGAAAAGTAAATATTCCCTAGCTAAATAAAAGCAAACCACATACTACACTTTTTCACTTTTTGAAGATAATTTTACTCAGTGAGCTCTACTGGACGTCAGAAAAACCTCAGCACGTTGTTCATCACCTTCCTCAAATAGGTCGTCCAATTGTTTCCACTCCACCCTGTAAAATCTTGTGTAGTGAAATTTTCGCAAAAATCTCATCCGTATTAGTCCACTATAGGAACGATATTTTACTAACACCATTAACACCGTGATTGAGACCCTCATTCTTAGGAATATCAGTGACTCTTGGGATAACAGTGAGTGACTTAGGCCCTTACTCTTTGTATTGCGTGTGACGCTAACTCAGCCGCGCAAAATATATCACCTGTTGTATACTCCATAGCTACACTCTGACACACTTTACCTATTCTTCAGAAAAAAGTGGTTTTCTTGAAGCAAGAAGCTTCATTAATGGAGCCGTGTCTCATAAATTTAACCTTCGTGATCCCGGATGTGAAATTCCTTGTTTCCCTACTGATAATGCATATCTAAAGAGGAAGGTAAGAATCAAAGAGCCTAAGTTGAAGAGTGAAGGACATGATGAAACTCATGCCCTATATTCCTGTGGTATCATCAGTTTTATTGAGAAATTGGTGATTGGCTTGTAGGAGAAGATAATGAAGATCAAGATTAAGTCAAGAAAAAAGAAAATATAGTAAGCCACAAGTTTTAAGTGACATTTTCTTATTTTTAAACAAATGTATGTTTAATATTGAAAATAAATTTTAAGAATGTGTAACTTTTAATACTTTCACTACTCCAGAAACACAATAGGCCTTCATTTATCTTATCTTTTAAAGTGTTTTTAGCTTTTACTACCCACTAAGCATACATTGTATATTTCCTTAATCAAATTGTTTTTATAATTCAATGTATTTTTCCTTCTATAGTGCTCCTTTCCTATTTTAACATGGAAAATACCACGTTAAGGGATTAAAAAACATAAAATATAAGAAATATACATTTATTTTAAGTATTAACATTACATAAACCTTCAAAACAAAGAGAAATTGCCCAAGTCCATGACCTAAAAAAATTAATTCTACACTTTCGGTTTACAGCAGACACACATTTCAAAGGCAAATTAAACAAGCTTACTATGTACCTTAGTTCTCAAATTTAAAATATTTTTTTAGTTAAAATATTAAGAATTTTAAAGGTTTTTTTTTGAGTTTTCCAAAAATCTGAGTCTCTTTGCATCGATTCATCTGTTCCCTCGGTTCAGTTGGTCGGTATTCAAACCAACCCTGCCAGTTTGATTTGTTATTGAATTAGGAAACTACACAGTTCTGGCGAGATGTTTCAACAATTTTTAAGTAGGCCTATTTATTTTAATCCCAATAAAAGTCATTGGTACTGTACGTTTGTACATTATTTATTAACTAAATATATAAAAATTCCTGTGTTGTAAATGTATTAAGACCGTTACAAAAGTTACTAAAACCAATAGTAGACAGACATGCTACCAACTGAACCAAGGTGTCGAAGTTATATTATGTCATTAAGTATTACCAACTAAACACCAATTTATTTTAAGTAACATTACTAAGGTAGAAACTATATCTTCTATTAATTTAAAGTAAAAATAAAATGTTTCTTTAAGGTTTAGTTTTTCTTCACTCTATTTTTTTGATATTATAACTCTTACAGAAACAAAAATATGAAGGATGATTTTAAGTATAAGCCAAGAGAAATGTGAAATAAAATAAACCTGTTGTAGTTGCAAAGATTGTTGGTAGTTATGAACATCTGGGGCACGGCTAAAAAAAAAACAAAAAAAACGGAGCGTCAAAACTCTTGCACGAAAGAGAAAATATATTAAGTAAAATTTATTTCCGCCCTAATGCGCATACATAGCCTCGACCACACCCCTGCAGGGGTAACATTTCCCCCTCTTCTGGACCTCAAGAACACGTTACTCTCTCAACAAATCAAAGTGAGAAGTCTGCCCAGACCCTTTTCGTGCTCGCTCACCTTGACTTGATTGATGTCGTGTGTGTGTGTGTGTGTGGTGTGTTGTGTGTGTGTGTGTGTGTGTGTGTGTGTGTGTGTGTGTGTGTGTGTGTGTGTGTGTGTGGCGTGCGTGTAGGGGCAGCAGTCGCTTACCAGCCCAAGGAAATTGCCAGATGGGCGTTAGAAATACATACATTACACGACAAACCTATATTTATTTGGTAGATGGGAGCATTACCAAAAAAAAGTATTTAATAAAATTGTTAAATAGTTTATTTCCCTGAAATCCATCCAATTTATGTTCAAATTAACATTAAATATGAAAAATAAGATAAAGTGGGTAGTGAATAATGTTATAGCCTGTTGGTTTTAGTTGTACAGTGATTAAATGTGAATAGCGTGTACGAAAAGTATAAAAAACATTATATATTTATGTTTATATAAACTGTTTTATCTATATAAAATATATATAAGATAAGTTTTACTTATATATATGTATAAAAAGGTTTTATTTATTTATAAAAAAGTGTTATTTATATATAAAAAGTTTTATTTAGATATAAAAAGGCATTATTTATACATACAATTTTTATTCACATATAAAACGGTTTATTTATATAGGAAATAAGTTTAGTTATGTTTATATATAAACGTTTTATTTATATATAAAAAGTTTTATTTTTATATATAAATATATAAGATAAGTGCCATTCTCTTTACATGTAAAAAGGTTTTGTTTATATATAAATATACTTAGTTATTTAAAAAATAATTTACAAAAATTATGCAATATTTCAACAGCGTCTTACTTTTCAAGGTATTTCCTACGAAGATTGGACTGTACACTATCAGGATAAGGATGAGGAAGGTAGAATTTACCAGAAGTGAATTTATATTTTCCTGGAGGGGGAGTGGAACATAATTAATTTAAAATATCCTCCTCAGTACACCCGACTGGGATTCGAGCTCTGATCTCCCTGTCACTGATAAAGCAGATAATTCTAACTTCACGTTTCGTCAGCGTGGTTAATTACATTTATAACTATCAGAAGTACCCGGCGTTACCTGGATTGATTGTTTACCCCTGGAAACGCTTTTCTTTGCTTCAAACAGATATAAAGAATATCTTAATTTGATTTCTTCCGAACCAAATTTTTATTAATTCAAAAAAAAAATCAAATCCAAATTTAAAAATTCTTGTTTCAAGTTACATATGTTCATGCAAATGGGCTACTATTCTTCAAATTTCAGCCCTCTGTGTATGGTTGATATCACGTGATTCATATGACAGACAGAGAGAAAGACAACTTCTTCATTTTATTCTCTTTAAGATGAAACTGACGATACTTTGTAAAAGAAAGCCCATGTCTCCCTCCTAAAAAAAGTGACGTCAAGTATATATTATTAACACCGCGTCTTACTACCCGTTCGGGTTATACGCACTTACGCTAATGTGTAATGGTGATTGTGAGATGAAAATGGAGGACCTACAGTTTAACGTGGGATCCGAACCACGGTGGAGGCCTGACATTCCACACATTCATAAGTTGTGATTAATACACATCTTGTCAGAGTTAAAGGAAGGGTTTGGCAATCAGATAAATCTGTGCCGGGACCGAGGATTGAAACCCGGACCCTCAGCAGAGAAGTCCGACATCTTACCCCTAGACCGCCAGGTCACCATCAAGTATCATTGTGAATGTCTCTTAGAAAGTATTTTGTTAAGTCTGCGATGTTGGTTTATGTAGGCCTATGTATCCAGTAGTCTTCTATTACAATGTGTTTTTTGTTATCTACGTCAAAATTACTTAAAAACATCTTTTGGTTAAATATGTTATGAAACATTTAATTCCGAGCCCGGAATTAAAAAAAAAGAAAGTAAAAGTTGAATTTTCCTGGAAAAGTATAAGTTTTCTGGAGTAAAAAAGTAACAATTATAAAAAATTATATAAATAATAAAATTAATATACCACTCTAAATATATTTCATCCATTACTGTTTCCAGCCTGCAGCCTGGATCACTTTCTTATTCACACCATACATTTTCCACTATCGGCTGGCTAGCCCTGTCATAGCTTCATATGTCTTGTAATCTAACTTATGACTAGGAGAGGCACAACATCCAGTCCTCGACCGTCAATTTATCACTTTGAAAGGGTAAACCCACATTTCATCAGAGATAAATATTTCGGCTATACCAGGAATTGAACCTGGGACCCTTAGCTCAGCAGAAAGACATGCTACCTACTGTCGGATCACACTTTAAACACATATATATACGTATATTCCATGGCGTTAGCCCGCAAGTGAGCTATACTGACAGAGCATCCGTCACTTGTTGGCAAATATAGTACCAACATTGTCGAATAGAGGGTATCATGTGCACAGTGATTCTTCCAGCCGTTAATCTCAGTTTTATAGACCGAACCTGCTACCTATTTACTAAAGTAGCTTCTCAAAAATAATTGTCTTCCCGGGGCTGAGTTTGACCCCGTTCCAGACCCAATTCTTCACAAAAAGTTCTTGAAGCACCGGGGATCGAACCCAGGACATCTATATTTGTAGCCAGGAGCTCTGACCACTATAGCACAGAGGTGGTTTTATATATATTTATAGGCATTTTACCCGGGTTTACGTGGAGCGAGAGTGGGAAACCATTTCGGAAAAAAACACTCTCAGTACACCCGACCAGAATATAAACCCGATCTCCCCATAAACGGGAGTAGTCAATTGTGAGAGTAGAGCCTTATACCATGCGGCCACCAAAGTGGGCTTATACTATGCTATGTATGCACAATGTGCTATGATGGGAGCTGTGTTCAAGTAGAACATAAACTGTTAGTTAACCTTTAATAGTTTTTGTACGAGGGGGAAAAAAGCTTTATTTTACGAAGAGGTGAGAGAGAACTAGAAAGTTCAAGATCGAGTTGAGTTTCTGTAGCTGCTCAAACTCAACTTGAAGATTTTTACAAAACTCGAAATATTTAAGTCCTCGGAATTTTCTATTTTTTCTTGAAAATCATTAGTTTAATTAATTTTATTCAATGTTAAAATATTATTTCATAGAAAATAAGAGTCCCTAAATATTTTCTTTTGTCTAATTGAAAAATAGTTCTAGCTTAGTAAATATATTTAAAAATCCGAATTATTTATTGTAATTTCAAAGATTTCAATCCAATTTTATTGTATTTTATTAATTATTTTATTTAATTTTATTTGTATTTACGGCTTATGCATGAATATATTACATAAATACAAATTGAAATATTTATTATACAAATATTGCCTTATATTACTAGAACTCGAAAAAACTCTGATTTTTTATTCAAAATGGATTTGTATTCAACTTGAAGTGAAAAATACCTACTTGAATTTTAATATACTTTTGGAGTAATTTTTTGTTTAAATTATTTCACAATTTGTGCAGATATTTACTAACTCTTACCTACAAGAGTTGGCAGCCATGAGCTTGAAAACGTTGCGTCGCTTAGAACGATATTAATAAGCTTCCAATGAAGCTTTTTTTCCCCTTCCGGCGAATGTAATAAATCTCATATTACCGGTCCAGAATACGATCCAGAAACACTTTTATCGTTGTTCAGTTACTAAAGTTTGTGTCATTTGTTACTTGAACGTACCATAAAATACGATAGTTTATTAGATACGTATAAACCCTCCCCCAACTTTACAAATAAAATGCTTTACCGAATTCACAGATAGTAAGAAGCTACAAAAGTAGAATATGATATTAATCCCCAAGAAAATCTGGTTCAAATGGAAAATTGTCTCATGATAAATAAACAAGTAATATGAATTAGGAGGTTCCTATTATACGTTTTCACTAAGGATTCTAACACACATCTTCTGGCAGATTCTATCTTTGGAGGTTCATTACAAAACAAACTACATCGGTGGACACGAGGGCTAGGTCATCAACCACGTTTCATCTGGTTTACCGGTGATGGGAAATACAAGGCTCAAATCCTGGCCGGTTGTTGTAAGGGATGATTTTATTAAATGGATTTCACTTCTCCCTCTCCGCATATGCGGATACTTTTTCTCTAAATTGTTCTTTTCTAATTGCTTGGTTAAATGAAGATAGCTCAAACGGGTAATAAGACGTGGTACGTAAAATACTAACATAACCGACCACTTTCATTGATTAAAAACAAACATAATGGTTGTATATCCCCACCCCACAAATAATGGCGACGGTATTTGTATTACCTCTTACATCTTCATTTATTAAATAATAATTAATGCAGTAAAAATATTACGGCGAGTGGTAATATTTAAATAAGACTTATTTAGTATCGCCATAATGTACTGATATTATTATATGTAAGCTCTTGAATGAATTAAACCAGTGGTAAACAAATATATATATATATTTTTGTAGGAATAAAAAAACATACATAAAAGCATCGATTATATTTGTTGTATCTGAGGAAAATGGGTTTTTAAAAATTAATGAGTTTAAAAAAATTTTTATGTATGATAAATATGATACCTTTCTCAGATATTGAGAAATAATGCTCCTTTGTTAAATAACTGTCAAGTTTTGTATAAAATTGTATTATATAAAAGTATTTAATGTTAATACTAAAAACTAAATAATAGGAAATCTTTTGACATGTCTATAAAAAAAATGTATTAGTAGTAAACATATTTTAATGTCAGACGTAGCGCTAACAGAATCGTAGGTCCTGTTCCAGATTGTGTTGGGGTTCAATTAAAAGTGGCTCCTGAGTTAAATGAATAAGTTTATTGACAAATCGATATTAACGGTCACATCCACTTAAATTGTTCAATACCGCGTGAAATGCAGCTTCATAGGTCTAACTAGACACCATGCTTTTTGACAGGTTATATTGCTGCAGAGCTCATGATCAAGTTACTTAAGTCGTTAAACATTTATCTTAATCACAAACCTGTGATAGCTGTCAAATAACGTGCGCATACTAGAGCTGGTTCCTACTGGAAACTGCAAATACTTGGTTTATCTTGAAAATGTTGAAAGCACGACAGAAGTTTAAATTTGGCAAGATAATCAGTTTCATAGTCAGATTTAGTACGCCTCAATGCGGCGCTATACTAAAAATACAAGGACGTCACTACTCATGAAATTGAATGAATGGGCCAGTTTCGCATATGAACAACTGGCCCCTGCATTTGGTCTAGGATGGTTCGTACTGTAATTAATTGTATCGACTCGCACTTTAGGCATCGCTAAAGTTTGTCTATGAAACTGGCCAATAAATCACTGCAATTTACTAAGAGTTTTGTCGAAATATGATATTGTCACCATATTCTGGTTAATCTTCGACTTTGGCATATTCAACTTTTAAACATGTCGTCTTAAAATCAAGGAAGCTAGGTTTAATCAATGCTCCTCCAATGAAGTACGATGACTTCCTGTTTCTGTCCTCCAGGTGACATATCAGAGCCATTCTTAGAAATAACGCAAGTCCTCACAGCCCTAGTTAGATCATGTCTTTGGATCAATAATTAAATAGAGTCAATCAAATTACATTTGTAAACAGGCCAATTATTGGTTTATAACTTAGGCAATACAATATTTTTTCACCCCATCATATTATCCGTTCGGGTTGTACGTACTTACGCTAATGTGTAATGGTAGGGTGATTGTGAGATGAAATGGAGGACCTACAGTTTAACGTGGAATCCGAACCACAGTGGAGGCCTGGCATTCCTTACATTCACAAGTTGTGATTAATACACGTCTTGTCAGAGGTGAAGGAAGGTTTTGGCAATCAGATAAATCTGTGCCGGGACCGAGGATTGAACCCCGGACCCCCAGCACAGAAGTCTGACACCTTACCCCTAGACCACCAGGTCACCTAGCAACACAATAAAACGTGATATTATAATAAGAAGGTGTAAATGATATTTTTCTAAAACACATGTTTGTTTTATTTGATTTGTGAACTGACTAACAAATAATGAATTATTTTTACGTGACATTTAACTTTCCTTGAATAGTGTACAACCCACTTTTGGAACGCCTTCTTTAAAAACTATAGATCTATATATTTCTGAGTATAACTTATTAGTATGCATTATTAAAAACAAGGTTGAAATAAAAAATTAAGTTATCTTGACCCCTATCAAGGCACAATAACGCTATCATCATTCATAGAATTATAGCCAAGCATGAAGAGAAAAATACATGATCTCTCCCATGGTTCAAACCGGATCATTTACAGTGGTCTGCGAATCTCTGGTACTTTTTACATTCAAAGTCAGGATTTTATATTGAGCTACTCAATTTTTGGGTATAATGCCTTATTTCTCTTGCACAAATCAAAGCTGTTTGAATCTTACCCAACCATTTCACCAATTGTTAGATATTAGTGCTGTATTGAAATATTTATTTTGTGTAGGTCAACATGGTCTTAGATTATTTAATTTTAATTTTTATCAATTTTTGATCATATTAAAATTTAAATACTTTATCTTCTTATTCGAGATTTATTATGTATTACTTATTTATTCTTGATTAATTATTAATTCATAATTTACATCGTGAATTTATCATACTATTTAAGTATTAACTATTTTTGATGTGGCAGGCTAGAGTGGATTCAAAATAATAAATATAGCATACAATAATTTTAATATTATTGTTATAAATCCAATTACCATAATATTATAATTAAATATACACACTTTGTATATCAGCTAATACAATGCCCATCTGATTACATTTGGTAAGTATCGAATGTGAAAATAGTCAACCTGTGTTTCGATGATGGATAAGGACGGTATAAGCGCACTTCATAATTTCTGTACTGCAATCAAAAAGTGGAAAGCTCTATATATTACGTTAGTGTAAATAATACACATTAAGGGGGCCGTCTAAGTAAGCGAGAAATGGCCACGCAGACTCTCGGCTTTAAAGCAATAATTAATTTACGACGCGTTATTTTAAAATATGCTTCACGCCAAATAAAGTCAAAAGATTCCGACATGGCTCCTTTTCCTTAACAACATTATAGTTTGAGATTTAGTAAAAGAAAATAATGGATAAAAATGTGACTATATCTCTTTTCAACAAATTTTTAATCATATTTGCATAGCTTTGAGACTAGGCTTTGTGAAAAATGACTATAGATTTAGCCTTCCTCCAACAAATACAGTTTTTGTAAAAAAAAAAGCTCACGACAGAAAATCTTAAGCTTTGAGAACTAGCAGCGGGCTTCCCTCCATACCTTGAGATAAGCAGTCTCGTAGTTTATTTTCGTCTCTTTTTGACATAACAAGCTGGTTTAAGGTGCGGCCGAAGGGAGCGCAAGTATTTTTACAGTTTTTATAGGGTTGAAATTTGTTGGCCGAAATAAATCAAATATTTCTCCAGTAGAAACATAGAATTTAGTTTCTGCACATGTTAATATCAACAGATCTTGAATATTTATCAAGGTTGTCCTGGAATTTTGTCAAAACTTTTTCTCTTTATTTAAAAAGTTTTGACAAAATTCCAGGACACCCTTGACAAATATTCAAAATCTGTTGATATTAGCATGTGCAGAAAACTAAACTATATATTGCTACTGGAGAAATATTTGATTTATTTTGGCCAAAAAAATGTAATGCTATAAAAACTGTAAAATTACTCGCGCTCCCTTCTGCCGCACCTTAAGGTAAAAGGCTAAAAGAAGTGTTTGTAAGCTTAGACATATTAGAGAAGTAGTTCCAGGAAACTACACAGACTATCGTGTGGTCTGACAACGATTAATACTTTGTCACCTTTACACTATCTGTTTCAAACACATATCGATGATTACATCGTAGAATGTGTTTTTATTTTGCTAATAGAATAAAGGTTCAACAGTTTTGCTAAACATTCTATCTTGCAACTTTATTTTATCTTCGACGGACTAAGCAGGAGCAAGGAGAGAAAATGTTCGTGTGTGTGGTTAAGTTATCTTCGAGCCTCCATGGAGGAAAAACATTACTGCGGGTGGTTTCACCTCCTTCTTCCTCTTTGTGGTTCACCGAAACATCAGCTGAACTTTCTCTCTACCACGTTCTATTCAGCCTCTCTCGTTACCTTTCCATATCGGCCTCTTTATCCCCTCCCCTATATTTCTTAATTATATCATCCCTACTTAAGGGCCCCTGGACTGATATTATATACACCTGCTTGTACACTTGGCGAGGAAAATCTGCTTTCAAATAGACTATAACGAACAAACACAGACACTCGACGTGTGTTGTAATTCTGAAAAAATGAATCTTTGCTCAAAAAATGAAGAAATGACATACTATTAGAGTTAACATCGTTAATAACGGGTTTTATAAAGATATAATATTAGTAGAATATTAAAATATGTACAAAAATAGTTGATATTTTGGGTTTAGTTGTCCTAGAAGAAGTCCTAAGCTCTAACTCCTAAGAATTAAATAATATATTATCAAACAAATGTATGCACATCATTCACATTGAAAGATACCAATCTTACCTTGATTGGTTAGCCTATGGACCTATCTAATAAGTTATGACATGGCAGAATTAAGCAAGGTAAGCTTGTTTCAGGTAAACGGAGTGTATCGTACATTATGGATCACACAAATAACCCTATTCATTCCAACACGTTATCAAATAAATACTTGAGCCTGAAATCTAACAGTAAAACAAAGATAATTAGTGATTGTGTTGAGTGTCCCCTGTCCTCTGAGGGTAGTGGTCCTCCAGCCACAAGACTGGACCACAAACCTCCTGTCGTCCCCACCCCACTCCAACTGACATCAATGTTACCTGGAAACTTTCCTCTAGCGTGCGGCTCTTAAGCAACCAGCTCGCCATTGTAGCTCGGCGGGCCTGCCTAACTTCCCTGAGAACTCGAGCATTCTGTTTGAATGACCGTATGATTAGCGAAGAAACTTCTCGGTAAGAGATTGGCTGGCTATTTTAGACCTCTCTTAGAAGTGATGCCAATTCATTATTGAGAGATTCTTCCAGCCTCTTCCTCTTGAAGAGCGCCTCCATCCTATTTCTCTGAGAGCTCATCCCTACTCAAGAACTAAGCGACACCATGCGCGTTGTATTTGTTATTTGCATCAATTGGAGATGGAATTAAATATGAAAAATGTACATTTCCTGTCCTTTTTCATAGTTTTTTAGCATCTTTTTGTAATAACCGCATATTTACACTGATGGGAAGGTATAATATAGAAATGTACCGATAATTGCTTCATTTGAGAGTGAAAACATTTAGTAAATACCATCCACGACATTCGAACCTTGACCTTCCCGTCACCAGCAAACCTGTCAAGTGGGACCGACGCCTTTGACCACGTGACCACCTGTGTGGGTTAGTGTGCAACGTAAGTAAATTTATTATGCCAGTGTAACTACTCTTCTGTCATTTCTTGGTTATAATGTGTCTGGATGGAAATACCAACATTGATGGGCCCAAAGACAAAACGTTAATTTAATATTCTCAAATATACCGACCATGAGGAGGCTGGGTTTCAAAACCAGGTAGGGTTTATTGAGGTTGATTTTCCATCAATTATTTTTCACTCTTTTCCCAGGGATATGTAGGCTAGAACACATTTCCTCAACATTCTATATTATTCATCCCAGCCCAATCAATGTAATTAATTTGAATGGCCCTGAAAGGGTAATAAGACAACGTGGAAAAAACGGATGAAAACTAATTTATTGTATAGATAATGTTTAATATCACCCTAAAAAAGAAAACCAACTAAAAATCCAGTCACAATGATTTTGATAACACTGAATAGATGAATATATATTTAAAATACAGTTATGGCATCAATAACAATGAAGAAAAGGTGACTTTATTAAATTATGTGATGCGTTACACCAAAGAAAGGACCATTTTGTCAGAATGCCTCTTTTGGTTTATGGATTTAATGCAAAATTATTTTCATGAAATAAGTTTCACATCTATAGTATAATGGATTGTCACTAGCTAGTTAATCCAAATAAGAGCTTAGCATTAATAATATATAATCTATTTTTAATCCTTTTATATAGTCACATGTTCATATTATTTTTATTACCATGCATAATATCTGTTTGATCATAATATAAAGGTGAATATGAATTTTTTTTAAATATAGATCTGCTACAAAAATCTACCTTTTTATTTATAGATAAAAGGGGGTTTTGTTAAAGATTTTGAAAAACTCGTATTTTATAAATTGTGTGAATTTCAACTTAGTGACACAAATTTATTGTAAAATAACCTGATATATATGTATAACTCAAAAAAAATTCAAGAAAGATCAAATTTATACATTTTTAGCACCACATCTTACTACCTATTTGATTATACGTTTATTTACTAATTAGACTTAAGTTTTAGGTATGATTAATGTTATGCTTATAGGAAGTGTACCCGCATTTTCGTGAAGGGATATTCGAAAAACATTTAGGGAAAACCACTCTCAGTATAACCAACCAAGTTTCGAACCTCGATATCCCCGTCATCAGCAGTCTGGTCTACTGCGAGAAGTAGCGCATTAGACCATACGGCCATACATTATCAATCAAGCAATGACCCGCATCGTTGGGAACTGGACTAAACTTCAAGCTGATCTAGTCTGATATTGTTGTTACAGGTAGATACGGGCTCTGATTCTGTCCGGGTGCGTTGAAAGTGATTTCATCCTGTCTTTGTCATTTAGTGTGATTATCTGGTCCGGGCAGGTAGCAAAACTGATGGAAACAAACACAAACTAAAGAGTGAAACTTATTGTTAGCATACGATCTAGTGTAAAAATATTTATTTTATCACAGTTTAATATTATTATTATTACTATTATTAGCACCGCGTCTTACTACCCGTTCGGGTTATACGCACTTACGCTAGTGTGTAATGTAGGGTGTGAGATTAAATGGGGGACCTACAGTTTAACGTGGAATCAGAACCACTGGTGGAGGCCTGGCATTCCACACATTCACAAGTTGTGATTAATACACACCTTGTCAGAGGCGAAGGAAGGGTTTGGCAATCAGATAGATCTCTGCCGGGACCGAGGATTGAACCCCTGACCTCTAGCACAGAATCCCGACACCTTAACCCTAGACCGCCAGGTCACCTCACAGTTAGTTAAAAATTGTTTATTTCAAAGAGTGAACAATGTGTAAACAATGCCCGAAATTTTATAAGTAGCTTTGAAATTATATTCTATCTGCTACACAAATAAATCGTTGCCCAATGGTAATTTCACATTGTAGATAAAAATGTATATTGACTTAGAGGTGGAAAATATTTCACGGGCCACTATTAAACTGAGCTTAAGAAAAATATAAAACTTAGTGCTTGTAAATAAATGATGACTGGCATTTATTTAAACCACCAATCCACTGTGATCACGTAATATTCTTCTTCGAGGATTAGGTTTCATAAAAGTAAGTACTGCCATAACTGTTTAGAAATAGAAACATGGATTTTTTTAAAGGATAAAATGTGTATGAAGTGCTGCAAATTTCTAAACCACATTAATATAGCATACATCAATTTTGACACAGTGAACACTAAAAAAATAAATCTAACACTTTTATCAATCTGTTGATAGCTAAATACTTTTTTCATATTCGTGTTGAAATAATTATTCGTTTGATATTTATGGAAACTGATTAAAAAAATAAACTCTGTCATTTCACTAACTTTCAAATTAATCTTTAACGCACCTAATAGGATAATAGTGTCTGTATTTCATGTTTAACTTATTATTATATGTTCTGTCTCACGACAGGTCCATTCCTTTTGTCAGTGAACTTAGACCGTCAATGCGCCCTGTCCTCTTCCTCCTGATTCAGCTCCCAGAACTCCCTTCTTTCCTTCAAGTCATCTAGTATTTGAATCCTCCTTCCTCCTAAGCTCCTCTTACCCTCAACATTTCATATAACTCTAAAATATATTAAAGTGCATAAACAAACCATTGTATCTCTTTTTTTTATCGTTCAAGCTTATTTTATAAATTAAAGTATATATAATCAATAAATTGACCATCTATGTTAGCTCTTCCAGAATTCCCTGGTTTACCAAATATGATACCACTGATATATTGATATATTCCTTTTGCTCCAATTTCAGAAATGGTTTTATTTATTGACATATAGGAAAACTTTCAGATATCACTTTTAAACGTACTAGCTTCTATTATAGGTAGAATAAATCATCTCGCAGCAGAACTACTGAATAAGGATGTAGAAATTGACCCAAAATATATATTATTTATCATTAAATGAATAAGAAGGAGTATTATTGTTAAATATCAGTCATCGATATAATAGTAGTTTAGTTACGGTGGATTGTCAAGAAAATATCAACTAGTATCTACTAGTATTCAAATCACCACCACCTGCTTTATTGTAGTGTATGTGACATTTTCACTCCACCTGAATCAATGTATTGACGAGGATGTGTAAGAATTTCTTTTAAACTAGAATATCATCACAAAAGTTTGAAAGAAACTTCATTAAAATATTTCACACAACTAAAAAAGGAATTTTAGAGAACATAAACCAACTTAGGATGATAAATTGTTTTTACTTGCTTCATAATATTAATGATTGTCCGAAACCTTAGCTAAGTCGGTTGCGTGTTTGCCTACTGAGCTAAAGGTCCTGGGTTTGATTCCCGGCATGGCCGAGAATTTATCATTGATGAAAACATGGGCTTACCCTTTCACATTGATACATTGACGGCCGGGGACTGGATGTTGTGCCTTTGCTAGTCTTAAGTTAGATTATAAAGCATATGAAGCTACGACAGGCCTAGCAAGCCGACGGGGGAAAATATTATATAGTTTAAATAAAATCACTGACCCAGGCCACAGGCTGAAAACTGTAATGTATGTAAACAAAAATTAATTGATATTATTAACACCAGAAACTATACTCATACGGTACGTTTTGTGATTAAATATATACATTTATAATAGTTTCATCAAAATTATTTTGAACATTGATTAGAAATATAACCATGGCTTTGGATTTATTATGTAACAGATATTAAATAATGGCGATCATATAGTTCCCTATAGCTTTTATTTACTCTAATTTACTCCCTAACATCCTAATGAATTCACGAAATACTTTTAACAATAATTTTAGTATTTAATGGGTACAGACGTAGCAGTTGAAACGCAATACATTTAATAAAACATTGTAGAACTAGAGTATAGCTGTTTTATTCGTTACTAATATTACCGAACCGACATGATGATAGAAAAGTCTATGGTTCTTACCAACAATCCATTATGATACCAGCAATATTTGCATGCATCTATGTCATGTGGTCATTATTATAAACCAGTAATACTTCGATAAATCTCAGACATGTAGTGATTGTATACCAGTTAAATACTATTTAATATCTCATGCATGTAACTCATTGTAGTATCAGAAATACATAAAGATATTCGAACATCAAAATAGTACTGCACAATTTTAAAAATTTATAAAATTATAAACTATAAATATTGATTCAATGATTTCAAAGTACATTGTGATAATAATATTTCTATAGATATCAAACATGTGGCTGTTGTTATATTAGTAATAGAGACAAAGTTTTTACCAGTAATTCTCACGGTTCTATTGGTTATTGGTGACAACTCATGGAGTGAACCGGCAACGGCTGCATCCTGGGGGTTAAAAAGAAAGAAAGACAAAGTTTTACCGGTAATTCTCACAGTTCTTCTGGTTGTTGGTGACAACTCATGGAGTGACAACCTACCAAGGCCTCGTCCTAGAAGCTAAAGGGCAAGTAAAAAGGTCCACCAGATCATCAGTCATTTCTGGTCACGAAACTTGTTGAAGCCTATCCAAGCCTACTTCATCTCAACCCTCCAAAACATCCCATGCGCCCCAGAGGAAGAACACACCAACTCCAAGTCAGCTGCCACAGCCAATTTATGTATCTATAGCTTGTATTTTTAAATATTTTTAGTACATCTACTTACATAAATAGATGTATAGATAGATATAGAGATAGATTTATAGGTAGATAGATACATAGATAGATAGATTGAGATATATATAAATAGATATATAGATGTATAGATAAATAGATGTAAATAAAGACGCATAGATTGATAGATAGGTGGATATATATATATATGGATTATATAGATATATAGATAGATGATAGATATATAGATAGATACATAGATAGATATATGTATACATTAATGCGGCTTGTAATATAATATGATCCCGTTTCAAACTTTGAACCATTCTAGAATGATAGCATATAATATATTGCCTTTGTGTATGTGTATATCCTAAATGCATATATGTATGTGTATAAGGTATGGTATAACATAAATACATCTTTGTTAGTTTGTTTATATTTGATTAAGTCAATACATTTTCTCTTCTATACATATCCTTTATGTGAGTTAATGTGATAATTATGTTTCCTGAATCTTAATGCAATCATGGACTGATATATTTAGTAATCATGACACGTTCACAAGTTTAAATGAAAGAATAATGATTTGGAAATCTATATAACTATTCAGAGAGGTTGGATTGGTCATACAGTGAGGCACTATGAATATATGAAAATGAATATGAGGGTTGATCGGAGGGTAAAAGAGTAAGAGGACTACAGTATATTAAACAGATTACGGGTGATATTGTGACCTGTAGCTACAGACGGCTAAAAGAGATAGCTTCAGAGGAAGTTAAATATTAAGCAGTTGCCTACTAAACTGCGGATTGAAGATTAAATTTGAAAGAAGAGAAGAATCAAATGATAAGAACTATATTGACAATAATAGTATTCCTTGCATAATTTTGCCATACGTTATTATTACAAAAGCTTTTGCCCAAACTTGGCCAATTATAAGGAAGGTATTCCTATTTATTATTTATAATATTATCATTGTAATGGCTATAAAATATTCACTAGAGAATATTACAGCTTCTAGTAGCATTTGTGGAAGGAATGATCTTTGTATTAATTTTAGTTCTTCATGTTTATTTGGGATAAATACTAAGGCGTTAGCAGTATCCAAATTTACAAACATTGTGACCATTTTGGTTGTAAATTTGAACCACTTCCGGTTAATATAAATTATTAATATGTTTTATGTTTATATTTCACTATTCAATAACTAGGGGTGAAGTCTTAGTACCGGAATTCCACACTTCCTATCCAACCCTGGGGAAGTGAGATCAAGAAAATATCTTACATTGGTGCGGTAATGTGGTGGTGTACTATCCTGCTGGAAAGTAGTGCTCTTCATCCCCAAATAGATCACTAGGGAAGGCAGAACTTTGTCTTGTAACATTGTTAAATAGGTGACACCAGTGACAGTCGCTTAAAAAAAAATAGCCCTATCATTCCTCTAGAAGAGATACCACACTGATATCTTTGGCAGATTAACTGCTTGATGTTCCATAACGTGTGTATTTCCGGCGGTTCAGTACACGCATTTATGTCGATTAGCAGTATAATTAAATTTAAAAGTGGCTTCATCTGATCAAATCATTAAATCTTTATATCTTCCCTTTCTTCACACATGTGGAAAACCACTCACAATATTGAAGTCGCCTCTATGGTTTGTCCTCATGAATTAATTGAAGTAATCTCGTTATGTATAACTTCTACTTCATACGCCGCAAAATGCGATGAACACTGAATTTACAAACAACACTTTCACGAGAACATTGTCTTACAGATTTAATCCTATTCGAGGAATGTGTTAGTGTCTGTAGTACAACAGCAACATTTTCATTGCCCCTTGGCTTTCTTAGTCTTTATGACCATCCTTAACTTACACTTTGCACAGTTTCATCAACCTCAAACTTGTCCCACAATTGTGCATTTGTAGCCCGTGGCGTTTCTAACTTCTCCAACGTCTTTACACCTCAATGCAATTCTCCGTTTTCCAATAATACTTAAGAATCCACTTAACTTACTAGAACTATAAACGCGGCTCCTCCATTATTATTTACATTGTATGTGATGCCATCTGGAGGAGTGTAGCACTACCAACTACTGAAGGAACAGGTAAACCACTGCCATCTAATATTCTCGCCATCATTTTTAGTTTGTTCTTATTTTTATGTTTGATATTAACATTCATATTGTGTATGCATTTTATTGGGATACTATGTCTATATTTGACATAGTCAAGAAACTATTGATTTTATCTAAAAAATAGAATTCCAACTAAATATTTTTATCTCTAATATTACCTCGACATTTATAATGATAAATTATTTTGTATCTCAAATAGTTTGAGATATGATCAACATTGGCAATTTTCACTAATTTAAATTACCCTGAAAGTAATTTTTATGTGGAAATGAGAGCTACTATTTTTATGTATTGCTAAACAGTGCCTAGCTATAAATTTAATCAGAATCATTATAGCGTATTTCGAGAAAATCGATTTTGTCTCTTTTTTCATTCAGTAAACTACCCTTCATTTTGGCTTAGATATATAATTCCAAAAATCCCTCGGAGGATCCTTATGTAAACCCTAGATACCAGGTTTTAGTCTGATCGGTAAAATGGTTTCAACTCTAGGCTGGGATACAGACACACAGGCTCACAAGACACACAGACTCACAAGACACACAGGCTCACAAGACACACAGGCTCACAAGACACCCAGGCTCACAAGACGCACAGGCTCACCACACACACAGGCTCACAAGACGCACAGGCTCACAAGACACACAGGCTCACAAGACACCCAGGCTCACAAGACACACAGGCTCACAAGACACCCAGGCTCACAAGACGCACAGGCTCACCACACACACAGGCTCACAAGACGCACAGGCTCACAAGACACACAGGCTCACAAGACACACAGGCTCACAAGACACACAGGCTCACAAGACACCCAGGCTCACAAGACGCACAGGCTCACCACACACACAGGCTCACAAGACGCACAGGCTCACAAGACACACAGGCTCACAAGACGCACAGGCTCACAAGACTCACAGGCTCACAAGACACGCAGGCTCACAAGACAAGTAGGCTCACAAGACACGCAGGCTCACAAGACAAGCAGGCTCACAAGACACGCAGGCTCACAAGACAAGCAGGCTCACAAGACACGCAGGCTCACAAGACACACAGACTCACAAGACGCACAGGCTCACCACACACACAGGCTCACAAGACAAGCAGGCTCACAAGACAAGTAGGCTCACAAGACACGCAGGCTCACAAGACAAGCAGGCTCACAAGACACGCAGGCTCACAAGACAAGCAGGCTCACAAGACACGCAGGCTCACAAGACACACAGACTCACAAGACACACAGGCTCACAAGACACACAGACTCACAAGACACACAGACTCACAAGACACACAGGCTCACAAGACACACAGGCTCACAAGACACACAGGCTCACAAGACGCACAGGCTCACCACACACACAGGCTCACAAGACAAGCAGGCTCACAAGACACGCAGGCTCACAAGACATACACAGGCTCAAAAGACACACAGACTCACAAGACACACAGGCTCACAAGACACACAGACTCACAAGACACACAGACTCACAAGACACACAGGCTCACAAGACACACAGGCTCACAAGACACACAGGCTCACAAGACGCACAGGCTCACCACACACACAGGCTCACAAGACAAGCAGGCTCACAAGACACGCAGGCTCACAAGACATACACAGGCTCAAAAGACACACAGACTCACAAGACACACAGGCTCACAAGACACACAGACTCACAAGACACACAGACTCACAAGACACACAGGCTCACAAGACACACAGGCTCACAAGACACACAGGCTCACAAGACGCACAGGCTCACCACACACACAGGCTCACAAGACAAGCAGGCTCACAAGACACGCAGGCTCACAAGACATACACAGGCTCAAAAGACACACAGACTCACAAGACACACAGGCTCACAAGACACACAGACTCACAAGACACACAGACTCACAAGACACACAGGCTCACAAGACACGCAGGCTCACAAGACATACACAGGCTCAAAAGACATACACAAGCTCACAAAACACACAGGCACATTAACAGACATACACCATCGCAAAAAAAAAAACTTATTTTGTTTCAGGGAGCTGTGAAACGTCAACATTCTTCAACATTCTTCAATATCTCAAATTCTATATTTTTTACTATCACAAAATTCTCTCTCCAAGTGGTCTAGAGAAAATAAATAAAGAATAGATAATTCATAAAATAGATAAGTTTTTTATTAAATAACTTAAACGCTAAATAAATGCAACTTTGGTCTCTCTATTCTAAAAACTACACGTGTGCAATTCTAGAATCTCTTACCAGTTGGATTATATTTTTTTTATTACTGAGTCTTACTACCCGTTTTGGTTATACGCTTATTAGAGTTATTGTGGGGAGCTTTGATCTAGGTTGTGTACACTGGGGATGTATTTCGCAGACATGTGCTCTTCCATCCTCGATTTATGCGAATGATGAATAATTTATTTAAAAATTTAGCCCCAATTTATGTTCGCTATTAATTAAAACTGCAAAGAATTTGTTGAGGGCTTTCACAACTTGAATACAAACATATTGTTATATTTGTATTGGGGCTGTATCTAGCTGCGTCCCAAGTATCAACCTTTGACCAAGTTGCGTCTCAAAGATTGGACAGATACAATTTTACTACCATCTGAGCTGCCTCTGAAGGAGTGAAGTCTAAGAAATAAAATATTGAGAGTATAAGCAAAATTATTTTCATAATTATACATTAAGAGGTTTCATCATAGCAGGCCCAACTCAGCTCCCGGTTCGCGCGAGGTATGGGGGTAAAAGGGAAAAGAAAATACCAAGATATACCAGAAATGTGGGAAGTACATTCGTATTTGAATGATTACTCGACACTTTCCGTGAGGACGATGGGGGACAACGTTACAAGGTTTTTTGTTAATAACTACAGTATGTTCCTATTACGACAGAATGGAAGATGTGTGTACCGTGCTTATCTGTGAAGCCATTCTATAGTCAAAAACGGCTTTTCAATGCAGTTTGTATCCAAATATAATTTAATATCCATACAATGTTCAGTAATTGAAAATTCTATTAACTATTTATCTCCATTAATATTTAATCAGAAATGATCCACGTGCAATAGTGTTCGTGTAAACTTACGATCTCTAGCTGACTGTATCACAGAGTTGATTGGCATGTGATGCACACTCTTGAAACATAGTTCAGTCATTTATACAGTCAAATGTTATATAAAACAATATAATCTAACCTAATCTAATTAACCTAACCTAGCTTGAGAATTAAATAGCCAAAGCTATTATTTATGCTTTTAGTGAGGATTACTCCATCTAGATATCATATTATTAAAATTGAAAAATGACACCTGTACACGGGAATCGAAACCGGGACCTTTGGCTTAGTACGCCAATACTCTAACCACTGAGCTATCCAGGATTCGTCCCGTGCCCAGGGTCATTCTTCACTCATATTTTAAGGCAGAGCGTACTAAGCCAAAGGTCCCGGGTTCGATTCCCGTGTCCAGGTGTCATTTTTCAATTTTCAGAATGTTAGCCTAACTTAGCCTAACCTAACTAACTTAACGAGTAAACAGATTTCAAATAGAGATTTAATATATGTCATATTATTATTGTAAGCAACTGACTTGACGCTATGGCTCTAGTAATAGAGTTAGAAAGGTGAGACGCGACAATACACAGCTGGTACCTAACTTACATTCCTAATGATCCCAAAGCAATAATTATGCGGACGCAATTCGATTTCTCCGTTGTATAGTAGTGTCTTTTAACAGCGCTAAATAGTGTATTAAAGTGAGGTGACCTGGTGGTCTAGGGGTAAGGTGTCAGACTTCTGTGCTGAGGGTCCGGGGTTCAATCCTAGGTCCCGGCACAGATTTATCTGATTGCCAAACACTTCCTTCACCTCTGACAAGGCGTGCATTAATCACAACTTGTGAATGTGAGGAATGCCAGGCCTCCACCATGGTTCGGATTCCTCGTTAAACTGTAGGTCCTCCATTTCATCTCACAATCACCCTACCATTGCACATTAGCGTAAGTGCGTATAACCGAACGGGTAGTAAGACGCGGTGCTAAAAATAATAATGTATTAAAGTGTATCAGGGGAATTAAGCATTTGTTTATCCACCTCGGCTCACCAACTGTCCAGCCTATATATATATTTAGTTACATGAATGAGGAGGGTAGAATTTAGAGGAAATAAGTGTGCATTTTCATGGTTGGAGATTGGGAAGATATTTAGTTAAATTCACTCTCAATTCATTCTTGTCAGGTTTCGCTCTAAGATCTCCTCATCATCCGCAAAACCAAACCAAATGGTCTTGACCGTTAGACCACGTTCCAACCAAGGGTAATGAGGGTAATCTAACTATGTGTAAATAAAATGAACCTGGACTTAGAATGTTTGAATCCTAAATTCCTCCTCCCTCCTTTTCTTATTTTTTTATACACTTTTTGTCTTGTTTCGGTTTCTTGTGCTCTTTCCTCTTCTCAACAAAATGTGTTCCGCACAGCCTTCAAAACGTCATCTTCAGTCCCCCGTTATTCTTCAAGCACCCGCTTCAACTTGAAAACACTTTCCAATTATTCTTCCCTCCCTGCGCCTAAGCATCCCCACAATCTTCAGCTACACTCACATTTAGGTTTTAAACCCCTTCTCCCAAACTTATCAATGTTTTAGCTTCTCTAACCCCCCAGCCAAGCCATGTGGGGTGCATGCCCCCCCAACCCCCTATTATCATGTAGAATGGAAGACGTAGTTGAGTGAAAGAGCTCCCAGAGAATTGTGCAATTTAGTCAAACGTTCACCAAAGGGTGGGTTAGTTACATTTGACTCTTCGAAATACTTCTTAAGACTTATTTTCATGATACAGGGTGGGGCGGAAACAATTAGATGATCTATGATTGAGGAAAGTGATGGACAACGTGCTGAGGTTTGTCTGACGTCCGATGGAGCTCACCTGAGTGATATTAACTTCAGAAAGTGAAAAAGTTTAGTTTGTAATTTGCTTTTATTTAGCTAGTGAATATTTATTTTTCAATTAAAGAGTTAATTCTCACGTTTCTAATCGTTCAATTGTTTCAGCCACACCCTGTAGAGGCAATCAATATTTAAACATAGGCTTATCCACTTCAAGAAACGAGAGCCGCGGTTCACCCTCACTCTATTCTAGGATAAACCGCACAACCAAAACCCAAAACTTTGTATTTTGATTGCCGCATCTTACTACCCATCCGCAAATTTACAACAGTGGGGTAGTGATGGGACGATATAATTGAATTATTTGACCTACATCTTCCGCGTCACCATCCTTCTAGCATATTGAAAGAGTAGCGCCTAAAACCGTGTGACCACTGATGCAAGTCCTAATCTAGATTATTTAATAGTGAATAAGAACAATTAAATTTAACATGAATACAGCCTCAATGGAAAGCAAATTCAGCTCCACATGAATAATGTTTTGTCGACCTCGATGGTCTTGGTATAAAGTGCTCGTCTCAGGATCCGATGCTCGTAGGTTCAAACCCAGCTGGGGTTGATGGATTTTTCTAGAGCGATGAAAATCCTTAGCACAATTTTCCCTTTAGAGTGGAAGTAAAAACTGTGTCCTATATAGATCTTGTCATATAAAAGAACCCTGGAAGGCGTGTAAAAGTAATGACCCGCCTCGGTGGTGTAGTTAGCTAACGCGCTAGTTTCATGTAGAGATAGACTGCCGAGGACGGGGTAATCGAGGTTCGAATATCACTCGGGTGAACTGGCGGTGGTATTTCCTAAATGGTTTTCCACTCTTCTTCAACGCAAATGCGGGTTCACTTCCTCTATATTCATTCTTCCCGATTACTTACCCATTAGCGATTATACTTTAAAGTGTAACCGACGGTAGTAAGAGTGTACAAAGTAAAAGTGTGTGAAAATACAGTGGATCGTGCATACCCTCGCTCACCCCAAAATAACTCCATTGTTAAGAGTAAGAGGCACACAGCTGCCTGCCAACAGTTCTTACCCACTCTTGGGACAGGATGTTATTCCAGCTGCAACGTTTCTTGTTCTCCTACATCTTCCCAAAAACCGGCGTTAGTATAACAAATGTACAGTTTCTCAATATTGACGAATTTGGGGAGTAGCATTTTACGTGAAGAGCATTTTTGCTCTATATTTTTCCTATTATCATCGTGCCATGAATTATTTCATACATATTGGGTGGTGTTGATGGCATCAATGTAAGAATAATTTACTTAGTGTGCTAAGGGACTTCAAATACATTGGCCACGTGTCTCACATATTCAATAATTAGTGTAATATAATAAGTATATATCTTATAGGTTGTAGTTGGGTTAGCTAGATCGAATGGATGCAAGAAGATTCATAGTAGATTACTCCGATACAAAACTCATTTAATTTGCTAAAACGAAAAATATGAATATATTATTCCCAGGTAAAAATAAAAACGTTAGGGTATCAACTAATGTTTTTAATAATGTTCATATTAATTTGTTAAGGAGTAATAAAGATAAAATTAAATCTTCTTTTTTATTCTTTTATTTCCTTCTCCTTATTTGATCTTTAGTCTTCTATGACGACATGTTTCGATGTTTTATATTACATCATCTTCAGGTCTTATTTATGATGACGAGGATTTGTTTAGAATACATTTTGCCAGAAGGTTTGTGAATTTTTAATTATTCTAATACATTTTGCCAGAAGGTTGTGAAATTTTTAATTCTAAATACATTTTGCCAAAAGGTTTGTGAAATTTTGAATTATTCTAAACAAGTCAAAATTTCACAAACCTTCTGGCAATAAGTATTTTAAACAAATCATCTTCATCATAAATAAGACCTGAAGATGGTGTATCATATAACATCGAAACATGTCGTCATAGAAGACTAAAGATCAAATAAGGAGAAGGGAATAAAATAATAAGAAAGAATATATAGTTTTATTATCAACATATGTGCCTAAATAAATAAAAATAAAAATGTATGTTTGTGTATTTGTGTCTCTGTAGACGCTAGAGCTCCAAAAACTGAAATTTGGTATGCAAATTTGAGTGAAAATGAGCGTGTGCGCCTAGGACATCTTTATTTAGATTTTTACATATATTGCAAGATGGAAGTCTTAAAACACGTGAATAACAGTTATCATCTATTAATATAATGCGCTAGTTTCAGTCATAACACCTTAGCTCAGTCTGTAGCATCTCTGTCTACTGAACTAAGAGTCCCGAGTTATATTCCTAGCATGTCCAAAATATTTATCATCTTTAAAATGTGGCTTTCCCTTTCACAATGATTAGTTAACGGCTGGGGAAGGAAATTTTGCCTGTTCTAGATTTTAAGTTAAAGTTATGTACTGATATAATCATTGGTTTAAGAAAGTGCACGTTAAATGCATCAAATAAATTAAATGAACAATGAAATGCAACATTCAAGCCTGTCTATGAGAGGCTAATTATAATATTAACCAACAGTGGATATTATCAAACAGTGGCTGTGAGCACAATGGGGTGGTGAATGGCACGTTTCAGCGGTGGCTACAGTGATGTTGGAGATAAGTCACGTTCCAGGCGACGCTCCACAGCTGTCTGCCCACGAAATGAAAAGCACCTTGAACAGTTCACCCCATGCGAATCGGCGAATCACGACCAGGGAACTATTTGCGGAGCTGAATATTGGTTTCAATGTAATATCGCAAAGTTTGTAACAGGTGGGTCTCGCAGATGCTCACACAGGAACATAAAGACCACCGAATGCAAATATATCAATAACTATTGGACCACTACGAGGCTGAAGGTGACAGTTTCCTGGACCGCATCATCACCAGTGATGAGACGTGATTTCACCACTACGATCCAGAATCAAAACAACAGTCCATGGAGTGGTGACATGGGAACTCCCCATCAAAGAAAAAGTTAAAGACTCAGCTACCAGTGGTTAAAGTGATAAGCACTGTCTTTTGGGATAGGAAAGGCGTGATCCTCCTGGATGTTCTGAAATCCGGCAATTCATCAAATCTTACCGCTACATTGCGATGCTGACTAAGCTGAAGGCTCGAATTTCCATAGTCAGGCCAGAGAAGAAGAGAACCTTTCTCTTGTAATACTATAATTTAAGGTCCCATACCAGTTTGAGGACCATAGACCATATTGAAACTTTTGACCCGACTTTACTATCACACCTACAGTATAGTTCCGGATTTGTCACAATCTGACTTACATCTGTTCGGGCCGATAAAAGATGGACTACGAGCAACATTTCCCGACAGCGACGCCGTCATTGCAGCTGTGAAAAAGTGGGTCGCTTCCACTTTTGAAGAGTTTTACGAGCGTGGCATGCTGACTCTTGTTCATCACTGGCGAAAATACATAAACACTGGTGATGACTATGTGGAAACATATTGTTTTGTAGCTGAAAGTTTGCACTATCCAACGGTGTTATTGTGCTTCCTGTATCTTTTGTAGTTTCCGTGGAAATAAATAGGATACATTAGTTTCGGAGTGCAGTAATATATTAGCAGTTTTAATGTTTTAAAGCTTTGCGCATTTCTTGAGAGGTACATTTTCAGCAAATATAGAATTTTTCAATCATTGAGTATTACTAAAAATTCTCTGAACACATAACCATACATACCGACACCATAAGAATTTTAAATCCAATAAACCTATAAAGCTGAAACATGACATAAGTACTCAATTAAAACTAAGTGTGTGCATTGTGGTTTGTTTTTTAACTTTTACTATTATTACGAGCTTCTACAATGTAATACAGTTTGCGTCAGTAATTGCAATCACTATGTGCTATAGAACATTGTAGTGATTTGCTTTCTGTCTAAATGTATCGCCAAGATGATAAAATATCAACCTTACATCCAAATAAACTTAGCAAGATTATTATCTTTACTCGGGTAAGGCCAGACAATTTCAGTTTGTAGAAAATATAAAACATCTTATACAGGGTGGGGCCGAAACAGTTAGACGATTAAAAACTAACACTCTAATTGAAAAGTAAATATTCACTAGCTAAATAAAAGTAAACAACTTAGTAGACTATTTCACCTTTTGAAGTTATTATCACTCAGGTGAGCTCCAACGGACGTCAGACAAACCTCAGCACGTTTTTCATCACTTTCCTCAGCATAGATCGTCCAATTGTTTACGTCTCACTCTGTATTATTGAATAAAAGCCAAGTTTTGAAATATCCCAATATGTAATATTACAATTTAAACTTTTTTTTACAACATAGTGACTTAGGTTAATTTAATAACATCAATCCTGTTCGAAATATTAATTTTTGGAGTTATTTGAAGTCGTATCAGTTTTTAAGTGAGAATATATTGAGGGAGACTTTGAGGATCTTACAGTTGCTGACAGAGTCTGAAAGAAGTTGATAGAGTCGATTTGTATATTTAGGGGATAAGCTGGGTGGATAGAAGGACTTACTAAGGGAGGCTGATAATGAATGACTGGAGAGCTGTGTAGGCCAAACGGGTTCAAGCAGGACAGAGAAAGTTCGAGGGTGAAGGGTGATATAGGCTGGAGAGGGGTCGGGTGTTGGGTAACTAAGATGTGATTGCGGTTGTAGGAAGAGGAGATGAATGCTCCTTTATTTATGATCGTGATCTGGTGTTTAATGAAGTTGATCGTGTTCCAGTTCATCGCGCTGCAGGTGGTGTCTTTCATCCTGGGTCTGGCTGGAGCGGCGGTGCTGCTAGATCACACCACGTACGATCTAGTCTGCAACCTCTCATCAGAAACTCAATGAACAACCTCATCTCCACATCGCAGAACGAGAACTCTGCTAACATTCTGCGGATGATACAGGAAAATGTGAGTCATACAACCACATAATATACTCTAACTTCCTCGATGGTCAAATGGATACGTTTTGTATTTACAAGTGATTTAAACAGAATATATTTTATCTCCCAATTAATTTAAAAGTAAAATAACAACGAACAAAATTGATTGATTTTTATGGATCATTAACCAGAATATGAGCAACACGATAGCATTTTTAAGAACATTATCACTGACATGTTATTTTCTGATTCTTTATCTTGACATCAACAAAATTGGAGTTTGAGAAATAGTTTATAAAAAAAACACCATGGTTTGAGCCCACAAGTTAGCTATACCGACCGAGCGGCCGCCACCATTTGCAATGATAGTGTCAACATTAACGGATAGAGGGTGTCATGTGGTCAGCACAATGAGCCCTTTGGCCATTAATCTCAATTTTCCAAACCGGAGCTACTATTTATTTATTCAAGTAGCTCCTTGTTTGTCCTCACGAGGTTGAGTTTAACCTCGTTTGGAAGGGCCTGGGATCGAACCCGGGGCCACAAAATCCTTATCCAGGAGCTCAGATCACTATCTCCAAATTATATTTTTCAAATCTATAAAATGGTCTCACTGGGTTCTATTTCACTATTTTCCAATAAGGACTAAAACAACTGGCATTTTTATATAACACCTGGTTCAAACTGTACTACCCGCATTTTTTACGCATACGCTCTATCCATGGGGTGGAGGATTTATGAAGTGATAGACGCAAGTTCTATGATTATAAAAAGAACTGAAAGCACAATAACATTTAAATATTCTTAGTACAAGAGGCCATGATAGAACCAGTACTAATATAGCTCAGAGAAAATAGATAAAGTCCCAAGGGATTCAGATAACCGTTTTTCAGAGTAATATAGTAAACATTACCACTTATTTTTTTAGCACCTCGTCTTACTATCCGTTTGGACTATATGCTAAGTATGCTAATGGTTTTTAGGGATGAGGACGCTATAGGCTATTTAGAGAAAGTGTACTTTCATGTGCGTCAAGGTAGAGTGGAAAACCATTTTGGAAAAATTACCCTCAGTACACCCAACCGAGATTCGAACCTCAATCTCCCCATCATTGGCATTATATTCTACTGCAAGAGTAGCTCCTTAGACCATGCAGCCACCAAAGCGGGCTATACACGACATAATAATATTTCTTTAATCAAAAGACATATATGAAATAACAAAATTGTTTACCTAAAATTATATCTCCATATAGGCTAGATTTCAAATTAAAGAGGTATTAGGGTATCAGACATGAGTAATAATAATTATTATTACAGATCGGGTGCTGCGGAGCGGATGGTCCGACTGATTACATCAACATGAAGAAACCTCTTCCAACAGAGTGCAGGGACACCGTCACTGGGAATGCTTTCTTCTATGGCTGTGTCGAAGAACTCACCTGGTTTCTGGAGGCAAAGTCCGGCTGGGTTAGCGGGATTGCCATGGCACTCTGCATGGCCCATGTGAGTTACCACTCATACTTTAATATCACCCTTGTATTTCTATTCAACTCTGCATGGCTCATGTGAGTTACACCTCATACTTTAATATCTACCCTTGTATTTCTATTCAACTCTGCATGGCCCATGTGAGTTACACCTCATACTTTAATATCTACCCTTGTATTTCTATTCAACTTGTATGGCCCATGTGAGTTACACCTCATACTTTAATATCCACCCTTGTATTTCTATTCAACTCTGCATGGCTCATGTGAGTTACACCTCATACTTTAATATCTACCCTTGTATTTCTATTCAACTCTGCATGGCCCATGTGAGTTACACCTCATACTTTAATATCTACCCTTGTATTTCTATTCAACTCTACATGACCATGTGAGTTACACCTCATACTTTAATATCCACCCTTGTATTTCTATTCAACTCTGCATGGCTCATGTGAGTTACACCTCATACTTTAATATCTACCCTTGTATTTCTATTCAACTCTGTATGGCCCATGTGAGTTACACCACATACTTTAAAATCCACCCTTGTATTTCTATTCAACTCTGCATGGCTCATGTGAGTTTACACCACATACTTTAATATCTACCCTTGTATTTCTATTCAACTCTGCATGGCCCATGTGAGTTACACCTCATACTTTAATATCTACCCTTGTATTTCTATTCAACTCTGCATGGCCCATGTGAGTTACACCACATACTTTAATATCTACCCTTGTATTTCTATTCAACTCTGCATGGCCCATGTGAGTTACACCTCATACTTTAATATCTACCCTTGTATTTCTATTCAACTCTGTATGGCCCATGTGAGTTACACCACATACTTTAATATCCACCCTTGTATTTCTATTCAACTCTGCATGGCTCATGTGAGTTACACCACATACTTTAATATCTACCCTTGTATTTCTATTCAACTCTGCATGGCCCATGTGAGTTACACCTCATACTTTAATATCTACCCTTGTATTTCTATTCAATTCTGTATGGCCCATGTGAGTTACACCACATACTTTAATATCCACCCTTGTATTTCTATTCAACTCTGCATGGCTCATGTGAGTTACACCACATACTTTAATATCTACCCTTGTATTTCTATTCAACTCTGCATGGCCCATGTGAGTTACACCTCATACTTTAATATCTACCCTTGTATTTCTATTCAACTCTGTATGGCCCATGTGAGTTACACCACATACTTTAATATCCACCCTTGTATTTCTATTCAACTCTGCATGGCTCATGTGAGTTACACCACATACTTTAATATCTACCCTTGTATTTCTATTCAACTCTGCATGGCCCATGTGAGTTACACCACATACTTTAATATCTACCCTTGTATTTCTATTCAACTCTACATGGCCCATGTGAGTTACACCACATACTTTAATATCCACCCTTGTATTTCTATTCAACTCTGCATGGCTCATGTGAGTTACACCACATACTTTAATATCCACCCTTGTATTTCTATTCAACTCTGCATGGCTCATGTGAGTTACACCTCATACTTTAATATCTACCCTTGTATTTCTATTCAACTCTGCATGGCTCATGTGAGTTACACCTCATACTTTAATATCTACCCTTGTATTTCTATTCAACTCTGCATGGCCCATGTGAGTTACACCTCATACCTGGGAAGTATGCTGGCAAAGTCATGGCCAAGGTGGCTTTCCACTAAAAGAGGTACATTTGACAAGCAAGTTGAGTTTGGAACCCAGAAAGAAACTGTTGAAACTCTGTATTTGGAGCATCGCGCTGTATGGAGCATAAACTTGGACTCTGAGGAAGATGGAAAAGAAATACTTGGAGAGCTTTGAACTGTGGAAGTAGAAAATACTTGAGAAGATCAGGTGGACAGAGAGGGTGATGGTTGAAGAATTCCTAAGGAGAGTGGGTGATACAAGAAACATTTTGGATGTAATTCTTTGGTACAAAGCAAATTGAGTTGAACATATCCTTAGGAAGAACTGTCTTCTGCATGACGTCATAAGAAGAAAGGTTGAGAGAAAGAGGTGCTTAGGAAGAAAGAGGTTTCAAATACTAGATGACTTGAAGAAAATTTTGGGAGTTGAAGGAGGAAGTAGATGACAGGGTGCATTGGTGGTCTAATTCACTGATAAAAGGAATGGAACTGTCGTAAGACAGAACATCTAATAATAATAATAATAATAAAAACATCTAAACAAATCTTTATTGCCGGATAAAAATATTTCCATTTTACTATCTTGCTGTAAACAAGTAGTTAATTCTATATGATACTTACATTTACATTGTATTAAAATATGATAGATTAAGATATTTTGATTTAACAATAGTTTTAGAATGTTCAAGCAATGGGCAAGTGCCTTTGTACATTAAGTTTCAGATCAATATTGTTAATCCCCAACAGTATAAAATGACTTGTAGTAATGTCAACTCTATTTAAGATCCCGATCGGCTTGAAAGCTAGTTATATGCCCTACATGTTTAAGGTCCAGCTATAGAGAGTAATTTCAACCGAACATTTAATTATTACAGTGACTGTGCCTGTATCATAACTAAGTCAAATATATTATAAGAGGATAGCTTGGGCGAGAGACTAACGCCTTTCATCACGATCTCAAGTATATCCTAGTAAAATAAAAATGAACTACCCCCAGACTAGTGGAACAGGAGGACGCACATGTCAGACACCAACCCCTCAATGAAAATATTTCTAACAACATTCCCTGGACTCCCCACTCTTAATGTTTGTGGGAACTGGCCAGCTCATACAAGGGTGCCTTGTAAAAATGACGCTCTTCAGATATATTGATATATTTTTTTACTGTTCTCTAAAGAAAATAGTATTTCTACACCATTAATTAAAGAGAAAAATACAATACTATTTCGAATACTCACCCAAAAACGTCGATTATGGAGGGGACAGATTTATTAAATATAGTATTAAAATTTATTTAAAGGGTTGGAGTACCCTGGTTTGAATTTAGTAAGTATATACTTAATTAATTCGTCGTCGTTACAAAGTCTAAAATATATATAACTTTGTTTGACATGTACTGCATATACTTACTCTCTGGCATTAAGTACTCTAAAATTAATTTCTTCACAAAAGTACGCCACCTATACCTATCTTGAGCTAGTTATATACAGTTCACCTCATTAAACCCTATCCCTATGTTGAGATAGTTATATACAGTTCGACTCATTAAACCCTATCCCTATCTTTAGCTAGTTATATACAGTTCACCTCATTAAACCCTATCCCTATGTTGAGATAGTTATATACAGTTCGACTCATTAAACCCTATCCCTATCTTGAGCTAGTTATATACAGTTCACCTCATTAAACTCTATCCCTATCTTGAGCTAGTTATATACAGTTTACCTCATTAAACCCTATCCCTTCTTGAGCTAGTTATATACAGTTTACCTCATTAAACCCTATCCCTACCTTGAGCTAGTTATATACAGTTCACCTCATTAAACTCTATCCCTACCTTGAGCTAGTTATATACAGTTCACCTCATTAAACCCTATCCCTATCTTGAGCTAGTTATATACAGTTCACCTCATTAAACTCTATCCCTATGTTGAGATAGTTATATACAGTTCGACTCATTAAACCCTATCCCTATCTTGAGCTAGTTATATACAGTTTACCTCATTAAACCATATCCCTATCTTGAGCTAGTTATATACAGTTCACCTCATTAAACCCTATCCCTATGTTGAGATAGTTATATACAGTTCGACTCATTAAACCCTATCCCTATCTTGAGCTAGTTATATACAGTTCACCTCATTAAACTCTATCCCTATCTTGAGCTAGTTATATACAGTTTACCTCATTAAACCCTATCCCTTCTTGAGCTAGTTATATACAGTTTACCTCATTAAACCCTATCCCTACCTTGAGCTAGTTATATACAGTTCGACTAATTAAACCCTATCCCTATCTTGAGCTAGTTATATACAGTTCACCTCATTAAACCCTATCCCTATGTTGAGATAGTTATATACAGTTCGACTCATTAAACCCTATCCCTATCTTGAGCTAGTTATATACAGTTCACCTCATTAAACCCTATCCCTATGTTGAGATAGTTATATACAGTTCACCTCATTAAACCCTATCCCTATCTTGAGCTAGTTATATACAGTTCGACTCATTAAACCCTATCCCTATGTTGAGCTAGTTATATACAGTTTACCTCATTAAACCCTATCCCTACCTTGAGCTAGTTATATACAGTTCACCTCATTAAACTCTATCCCTACCTTGAGCTAGTTATATACAGTTCACCTCATTAAACCCTATCCCTATGTTGAGATAGTTCTATTCATTCTACCTTATTATACCTTATCCCTTGATCTAGCTCTATCCAATCCATCTCATTACACCCTATCTCTTTAAGGTCAATTCTAATATTATCCTCCCATCTGCGTCTAGGTCTGCCCAATGATCTCTTCCCATTAGGTTTGCTCAAGGCCGTAGTCGGGAGGGTTTCGGGGTTCAACCCCCCCCCCCCCCCCCCGAAATTTTATGAACAAAATATATATGGCTTTCATTATGGTTCAAACAATATCAAAATTAAGGTACAAGTAAAATTAGGGGGCTGTGTTACCATAAAAAGCACTTCAGAGAGCTTCCAGAGGGGTTTATTATTTATAATTTTTTCTAGCCTTCGGCAGTAATGGTGTTATGTTACCATAAAAAATACTTTAGAGAGCTTCTAGAGCCGTTTAATAATTAGGATTGGTCCTAGCCTCCGATAGTTATGGGGTAGTGTTGCCATAAAAAACACTTCAGATAGATTCTAGAAAGGTTTTTTATTTAGAATTTTTTCTAGCCTCCGTCAACTGGAGGATGGGCTCACCAAACCCCCCCTGAAATTATTGGCTGGCTACGGCCTTGGGTTTGCTAGTCAGTACTCTGAACTAGGTTCTAGAATCTCACAATCACGCTGCATGTCATGCTCACCATCATCTACGAGACTTGACTATCCTAACATGTCTTGTAATGAGTACAGGCTATGTAACTTATCATTATGCATCTTCTTCCACTCTCCAGTAGTCCCATTCTTTTTGAACCAAAAATCTTCCTCGGAACCTTGTTTTCGAACACCCTATTTTTCTTTCTTTATGTAAGGTAAGAGACCACGTTTCACACCCATATAAAACAACCGGTAAAGTTATTGTTTTGTAAATTCTGAGTTTTACATTCCTTGACAGCAGGCAAGACTTATTTATTAACAACTGAGTTATTGTAAAGTCCCTACTAAATTATAGCTTGTATAATATTCTCATATGGTCACTTTAATGCATGCGTATCTACTTGAAAACTACATGTCATGTTATATCTTTCCCTACTCGCTGAAGATCATCTGGTGTCTTTGTCACAGGTAATCAACATTGTCCTGACGGTCGTCTTCATACAAGCCCTCAAGAAGGAAGAGGAGGAAGCAACAGCTGATTAATACACCCTTTTCACCAACGTTCATTTCCAAGAGGTGTTTGTGACGCCGTCAAGTTTTTCGAGACATACCATGTTCCTCGGAATTGTATATTTATTATAACTCATCCATGTCATCACCATCAAAATTATTTGTATTAAATATACAATATTTAATATAGTTTTTTAATCAAGTTATTTATGACAAATTATGGGCACAAAGTGATACATGAATAATGTTATATCTTTGTATTTTATTTTAAGAAAACATTATTTTAGTATATATAGCTATGTTTAATTTGTCACTTTAGATCATGATATTGGAATAAACATTGAGTTTCGAAAGTTTATTTAAAATATAAAAATATAGATGATTACAATTACCATATATTTAAATAGTTTAATTAAAACTTTTAAATGAAATTTAATCATTGTTTTCACTTATATTCTTGCCAAATTAATCAAATATTAAAAACACAGTAAAATAAAATGTTTATTAGAGGCTTAATGGCGGGATGAATATATACATGCATACATACTTAATCACGCCGTTCCACTACAGGTTAGGCAAGACTGTGCATATATCTAGAAAAAAAAATCCTTACTTAATCCATTCTCATTAACTTTCTCAACACTTCCCTGCCCTTGCATACTTCCTTCGCTTCAACAACATTCATACAACGAGTCATACACGCTCTTTTAGTTTTAAAACTCTTAATTTTCCTCTTTGTCACACATTCGTCTACAACATTTAGCCACGTCTTACATAGTCTACCCCTTTATTTTGATCCACACACTCTACCTTCATATATTTGCTTCATCACTCGATCCACACTCATCCTCTCAACATGCCCAAACCAACGTGTCACGTTTCTTTCACATTAACCTATTGTATTCCCTTTCAAACCGCACTCCTTCAGCACCCATTCACTACTGACTCTGATCATACGAGTTTTTCCACAAACATTTGTTAAATATCTCATTCCAACCGCATTCACCATGCTCTTGTGTTTCTCCTGACAAACCCACGCTTCATATCCATAAGACAATGACGCCGCTAATACACTTTGATATACTACCGTCTTTGCCTCTTTCGATACTACTTCATTATTAGCAATAGTCCACATATATTCAACTACTCTCCGAGATGCATTCGCTCGACTGTCGATTTCACCATCGATCCATCCGTTTTTACAAAACATTCTGCAGATATACACCAAATCATTCACTTGTTATAACAGTTTTCCATTAATACTAAGCTAACAATATTTTCCTAATTTTTTCTGGTCACAAATTATCATCTTAGCTTTAGATACATTTATAAGAAGATACGTTTTGCCTGTCTCCGCAATCAAATGATTTAATTCATTCTGCAAGGCTCTTTCATTCTCGGCCATTAATACGGCATCATTTGCATATAGCAAAACTCTCACATGCATAAATTAAACAATATTCTCTTAATCACTTTTATAATTGTTTTTGCTATTAATACTATCTGGAGATGTAGAAAGTACACTAATATATTACAACAAACAATAAACTAAACACTTATTTGGGAACAATTGTTTTACTCTCTTATTTTATTACATTTATATTTTGATAAGTCCCTCAAATATCTTGAATTTTACCGTTTTATTTCGTTTTATATTATATTGTTTTAAATATGTTTTTAGTCAAGATGTTGAAGTCTTGGCCTTGTAATATACGTCTCATTGTTTTACCAAATTAGACATTCCCTCTATTAAAATTGATCAGTTCCTCACGTGATTTTAAATGTCAACAACCATATTTTTTCTATTTTTATCAAATCTACACCATGTAATTTAATATTGATATAATTTTATAAAAACAATTTTTAGCGGTTTTAGTCTCATAAATAAATAATGTTATCAGAAATAAGATAGACATAATCATAATTTATTTTGTTATCTTTTGTTTTTCAAATAGATATCTAATTATATAAAATTAACATTAAAGTCAACATTTTATATTATATAGTTGTGTAACTTATGAAAAACTTTGAATATTTTTACCAGTTATGTAAAATTATTCAAAGTGTTACATAAGTTATAACAACTAAATATAAAATGTTCATTTATTGGTTAACAGCTAACATTTTCGTACATTGCAGGATGAAGGTTTAGTTGTCTATTAATAGGGTTTAATGGCGAGTTTGCATTCTGGCGGCCATAAAATTTCAAGTTCCTTAAAGTTAGAATGTTAGTTGCTATAGTAATTGCTTCCCTAAGTTTGTAAATATTTTTATATTTTTTTCTGAAATAGTTTGCTAATCTGACCAGATAATTATTTAGATAATTATTGTTATATTTGATATATTCTATGGTTTAGACTTGTTTTTATGTGCAGGTATTCTAAGTTGTTTAGGGTGTAGATTTAAGTTCTTGCATTATTTAAAAGTTTAGTTGTGTTATTTACTTGTTACAAACAACATAATATAATTTTTTTCCTCCATAGAATATAAAATTTATATAAATTTAATGTAAGGTGTAAAATGAACAATTGTATTAATAAAGAAAATGTACCTTTTTTAAAATTTGATTTAAAGTTTATCCACTTACATTATACATTTTATAATGAAATTAAAAAAATAATCCCATGTTAAATATTATATCAGCCATATGTAGTTTAATAGTTTTTCTACCTCTTGCTTGTTGGCTACCACAGTTTTTCTTCCCTATTTACGAACTAACGTTTGAATCTTCAAAAATAAATCCATTGAGAATATAACTGAACTTGAATAAGGCAAAAAAAAACAAAAAAGGTGAAAAGTCTTACACATATCCTCTGCGTTCCTGTGCCAACACAACAATATATGTTGCGGAATCTCTGGTAGTGAATTAACTTCACTGCGCGAAGTTCCCCATATCCATGTCATGTCAGACAAAGCAAGGATAACACTGATATATCACCATTATGACATTTGCATGTATAGATCTCTTGACTTACAAAGCAAGGATAACACTGATATATCACCGTTATGACACTTGCATGTATAGATCTCTTGACTTACAAAGCAAGGATAACACTGATATATCACCGTTATGACACTTGCATGTATAAATCTCTTGACATACAAAGCAAGGATAACACTGATATATCACCATTATGACACTTGCATGTATAAATACTCTTGACATATAAGAAAAGGATAACACTGATATATTACCGTTATGACACTTGCATGTATAAATCTCTTGACATACAAAGCAAGGATAACACTGATATATCACCGTTATGACACTTGCATGTATAAATACTCTTGAAATACAAAGCAAGGATAACACTGATATATTACCGTTATGACACTTGCATGTGTAATTAATCTTAAGATAAAAAGTAAGGCTAACACTGATATATCACTGATGAGGCACTGCCATGTGAGAAAACGTAAGGATAGCGCTGACACTGAAAGGACAAATCACTGATAAAGCTGACACAAAAAGGACAAAGAACTGATAACACATAAATATAAATAACCAAGCGCTGGAAACACTGACACAGAAAGGACAAAACGATGATAACACTGATAAAGAAAGAAAAACAACGCACTTTCATGTGTAAATGAACCTTGACTGCATTTTTCATTTTTATTTCTTCTTTAATGTAACAATAATTACTCTGAACTACATTCTTCATGCTTGTTACACCCTCTCTACTACCTCTTAGCTACGGCCACACTAGACTAAGAGGAAGATGGGTGTAATCTAAAGAAGATATAAAAAAAAAGTAAGACATTAGCAAGATTTAAATAGCAATATGAATAGTTTATTCAAGGTAACAACAATAGAAACCATAATTTACATGGCCTTATAGGTCCATTGTAGGTATGTTGAAAACCAAATACATAATAACATATCTTTAGCTAAGCGAAGTACGATTATAAGAACATTTCTAAACTTGAAACGTATCCTTCAGTCAACTGGGTCAGTCTGGAAGAGACAAATACTCGAACAAACTAAATATGTTAAATTCACAACAGTGAATATAGATAGAACCACCATAAACGTTGAAAATTAGAACAAATTTTTACTCAATAAATATCGAGCCAGATATAAAGTCTAAATTAATCCATCAGCAAAATGTTACGTTATTTTAACATATATTTCAAATAATAATCAAATAAGGAAACATTATCAAAAAGGGAGTTTACAATTACTAGGAACCACAATATTCAGACAATTTAAATTTAATACTTCAATACTTTCAAGCAGAAATTAGTCCATAAATGTGGCAATTTAAAATATTCAAGTGACATAACAAACACTAGCGCCCAAGTGACACTAAAAAAAATTGGTGTCCCAAATCAAAATTTACGTTTTAAACAAATAATTTTTAGTTATCATATTACGATGCCTATTCCGGCTTACTCCAAATACTACTTTAATCTAGAGTCCAAAATTAAACAAGCCATAGTTTAAGTCTTTTAAGTAGTTCGATGAAAATAAATATATCCTGATAGTATCCAAGTCCTGGACAGGACATCTCCTGAAGGCATCGAATCCAATAGTCAACTTTGTCTTCAGATACGCCAAGATTATATAGGTACTAATTGCTGGGTTTGGAAAGGTGGGAGATCTCAAAACTAGGGAGTGACGTCACATCGGCCATTATGATGCTAGCAGAGGAAAACGTACTACTTCGATCAAGCTTGAGGATTTGCTGCCCTGTCTTGACCACGTACACCATTTGTTGATAGTATTCTTTTTAAACTCCTTCACTTGTGATATACACAATCACGCGATTTATTGGTGATTGAGTCTGTTTCGTTCACCAGAGGACAGGATAGTCACCGTCTACTTCTCGAGTGAAATATCCGTCGGCCCCCATTTGTGTAACATTGACCAGCCCACTCAGAACATCAGTTGCTGGCTCACCAAGGCTTGTTTGTCCCACTATTCAATCTAGGACGCGACGTGTATAATCCAGTCTTGGAGGTTGTTATAGCCAGAATATACAAAGGGTAAGTACATGGACAGTTTGTGATTGCAGGGAGTTTATTCTTGTTTTATATTGTTTAGTATTGTTCTTGATATAGACTAAAACTACCTTGGACTACAATAGATAAGGTTATTATTGCAAGAAGATGAATAGTCTCGATACTATTCGGAGCGGGTAGTATGAATTTAAAAGAGAGTTTATGCGTGTAGGTTAGTAGGGGGTTGGGTAGTATAATGTAATAAAACGTTACATGCTTACACCCTAAATGAAACCTTTATATTCATTTATATAAATCCAGTGGTGCACCCAATGGGGGATCAACGAGGCACTCGCCCAACCTACTAATCTCAAAACCAGAATAATTTTAGTCGGAATTCTAACTATATGAAGTTGAACTAAAATATATATCACATAAAATGTGTTTATTTCATAGACTATATTTTCAGACCATGCGTACATTTTTAAATATTAAAAGTCCCTCCACACATCCCAATTGAAAAATTCACAAAAATAACACATTTTATATATTTTACATAAGGCCAGATAAAATTAGAATTAATACTGTATTCTTTATTATTTGAACACTGACCAAATAAAGACACTATGTATATAAAACCACTCTGTTATTTAGGTACAAGACTGTTTTCAAGACTCTCAATACATTATAAGAGCTATTACAATTATTGGTATGAATTTATAAATCAAACGTTTTTATTTATTTTTTAGCACTGAGATTTACTACCCATTTGAACTATACACCTATGTATTAATCACACTAATGTGTTAGGGATTAGGAAACCACCCTTAGTGCACCCAACCAGAGATCGAACCACAATCCCCCAATATTCGGTAGTCTAGTATATTGCTAAATGATCACCTTAGACCATGTGGCCACCGAAGCGGGAAAGGGGAGACTTTGAAATCCCTTGTACCACACTCAATTTCGCATAAAGTTAAAACCAAGTAACTTCTAATTGACGGTGATTCGAAATGACAAAGCTACCAAAGCTTGTAAGTCAACTCATTGAGTCAGGTGTGTCTGTCTAACTATCCACAGCTTGGAGTCTCTGGTGAGGTACAGTCTGATTTCAGTGGGAAGAACAGTAGAGAATTTTTGGAAAAGTGACTAGATGTCTAGAATATATCCCTACGCCAAAACATATGATTTGAAAGACCATATGTTTAGCAGCTGTCACTTTTGACAAGAACAATTTTGAAAACAAGAAAAATTATAATAATAAAAGTAAATGACAGTTTTAATTTTCTTTTAATTAAAAATTTAATATTTTTAAAAAATGCAACATGTGCTCAACAAGACTTTCACCTAAACACAAATAATTTGAAGCCCTATAATGTCAGAAATTTGTTCAATGAAGATATGCCTCCTTTGAAATTTATATCACTGTCTTTTATGGCCGACCAGACAGTATTCAATGTTACATATTTCCTGATAATTATCAATAAAAGACATATAATTGGATATTTGGCGCTTCGATAAAATCTATTTTACAAATTACAGTCAATGTAAACTTGTTCAATAGTTTGTATAGTACAATTTGTATATATATATGGTTGTTGAGGGCCAAACATTCAGAATAACAACATTAACTTATATTTATAAATAAAGGCAAAAGGAGAGAAGTCAATCTCCAAATAAGAGTTTTGTAAATAATCACTGGTACAACCTTGACAATACATTCTATAGATAACTTGATGTATAGAATCAATTGTAAACTCATCTACTGCTTTATCTGAAACACCTGGAATTGGTTTTCTGGTTCTCTTCTTTCCAGGAGTCTCAACTTCATCAATGTTTCTTTTACAGTAGCTGAAATCAATATTTAGCCAAGAGCCTACTTCATAAAACATGTCTACAGATAAAATTAACCTATACAATAAATTGTAGAATAAATGTGTGATACGATGGTACCTACGCCAAAACCAATACATTTATATATAAGATACTTTTTTATATAGTAACTAACATTAATAATGTTACCTAATTTTCCATTCCCTCAAACCAGTTAAAAAGCCCAAAGAGAATCAATAAATTATTATTAAAATCATAATTAAATTTGTTATTTGAAGATTTATGTTAATTTTTCAACATTTAAATAACTGGCTAAAACTGTGTTTAGAAAAATGTCTTTCTAATCTTAAATTTTAATATATATGACATAATTATTTCCTAGCACCATTTTGAGTGATTTTTTATTATAGCTACCTATTATAGACAATAAATAGAGCCATTTACAAAACCTACATTAATTTAACAGCTACCTTCAGTTACTATAAAAAAAAGAGTTCGAAATTTAATATTAATACATTTTCTTGAACTTGGACCAGAATCCACTAAAAATTTATTCTGGCTACAACAGTGAGTGTATGTCCCCTCAAAAACGAGATTTCTGAATGAACCTTTGTAGTGAAACGCAATATTTTTTTCCAAATGTTTTTTATCCCTACGGTTTTTCCATTCTATCCCCTCTTTAATGCAAATAACTATATTCCAAACTAGCTTTCTTAATCCTAACCCCTCAAAATAAGCAATTTCCATCACATTACCTCATCCTAACCTTTCGATTAATCTTTTGAAAAAAACTAAACTATAGTTTTGATAGGACCAAGAAGGGCGTAGCGTATAAAAGGGGCAGTGGGTAGACCTCAAGGCCTGAAAGAGGGTAAAAGGTCACGCTATTGCATAATCTTCTGAGGCATGGCTCTAGTTGTCCAAAGTTGTAATGTACAACCTAGTTACATGTTAGTCGAGGTTGTACCTGTATCACCATTCGTTCCCACACATGAGACAGTTATTGTAAACAACCTTAAATAATAATACTAACTATGGCATACTCAAAAATATGTTCCCTTCATTTATTTTTCTCAGCTCACATTTCTAACTAATACAAGCATTCCAATAGAAAATACACACTAATTAAACACTCAAACCTGCTCGTAGTTATCATGCAGACATATAACCATGAAATCGTACTAAAAATAATTAACAAAAGAATATATACTGCGTTTTCTTGATTCATAAGGTCTATGTTTTTTTTTAATATGTTAAGACTTGATTAAATCTGATTAAGTTTATGTAATTATTTATTGTTATAGTTCCCACGGACTTCTTGTCAACATTATATTACTTACTTATATAATCTATGGCATTATTAACCCGAAAGTTCATTACCTCACTTAAAAAAGTACGCCACCTGTCCCTATATAAAGCTAGTTATATCCAGTCCCCCTCAGTACACTCTATCCCTATCTTGAGCTAGTTTAATCCAATCCACCTCAGTACACCCTATCCCTATCTTAAGCTAGTTCAATCCAATCCATCTTAGTACAAACTATCCCTATCTTAAGCTAGTTCCACCCAGTCCACCTCATTACATCATATCCCTTTAAGAATCATTATAATGTTATCCTCCCATCTGCTTCTAGGTCTCCTCCCATTGGTTCGTCCAATCAACATTACATAAAGCAAAACATTATTTTATTGACTTGGGAACACTTCAAAATAAATTAAGTATTTAAAACAATGAACGATACAAGTGATTTACTACTATTTCGTGGTGTGTATAATATTTCAGCCTTGCTCCTGAAATGACTGGCTTCACCGCTGCGTTTAAGTTTCATCGCAAACTCGTGTGAAGTGAGTCCTGCATGGTCTGATGTCCATGGTGGAATCACATTCACCATATCAGCGTCGAGACTTTATTTGAAATGGTTTTACGACGCTGATGCTAGTGGCGGTTTAAATGCGGCGCCAGCAGAGCTAGGTTCTAGTCAAACCAGAATAGAGTCGTAAAGGGATCGGCCTGGGTTCAGTTAATGGGCTAAGGGGGGGTAGCTTTGCGGCGGAAGAGGAAGGAAATCATCATTGGCGCGAGGAGTTAGCCATAGGAAACAGAGCTAGGGCCAAGAGCTTCAGATGCATAAAAAATCTCTTTACCTCTTTGTTTTAAATATCAAGAATTTGTCATTTATTAATATGATTTAAAATTAGGAGAGGTACTAGTACTTTGAATGTACTGGAATTCTAATTTCAAGGGCTAAGAGGTACTGTACATTGTAACAAATTATATGCCATTTAATCAAATTAATTAAACGTTAGACAACATTTAAATATTTGAAAAGTAACAGTAATTGAATCAACTCCTAGCTATATACGAGTAAAACATTAAAAAAAATTATAAAATTTGTCATATTTTACATGAAAAATATGGTTTAGATCAAGATGATGCTAAAATATACAGTTTTCAAAGCTTTTTTTCATGAATATTATTTTTATTGTGTAACATCTATTATGGCATTTATAAGGCTGGGTCAATGAGCTTAAGCATTTAAAGCATGGAGTATAGCATATTCGCTAGAGTAAAATGTAAATGTAAGAAATAGTAACTTTACCATGGTGACATTTCTACTATAATAATTACCAGTTTCTCTTTCAACCCAAAATATACCACATTCCAGAAGACCTAGGAAGCTGAAATTAGGCAGGCAAGTAGACTAAACTCAAAAGGAAGCAGGAATACATGGTGACAAAAAATTCCCATGGGTGCCTCCAAACCGAGGGCGTTTCCAAAACATCAAAATCGAAAGACGTTCAGAAGACCCAAGAAGCTGAAAAATTTCAGAAAGGTAGCCAAAAGGATGTAGGAATATTTGGTGATGATGAATTCCCAGAGGGCCTCACAAATGGGAGGGTTTTTAGAAAAACAAAGCCAAAATATTCTCAAAGCCCAGTAGATCTAGGAATCTAAAAGTTTTTACCCCAAAAGGATGTAAAATACTTTGTGACATAGAAGTTCCATCGGAACCCCAAAATTGGGGGTTTGAAAACTCAAAGTAGAAAAATCATCGAAGCTCAGAAGAGAAGAAGCTGGGACTTGGGTGCGGGAATAATTGGTGTCAAAAATTCCAATGGGGGATTAAAAATAAAATAAAAAATATATTAAATCTCAGAAGACCTAAAAAAGAGAAATTTTGTGGATAGGTATCCCCTAGCCCAAAAGGGTACAAGGATACTTGGTGACAAAAATGTACATGGGTCTCCCAAAATAAAGAGAAAGTGTATTAATAAAATGTGGTTCACTGTGAGATTTTCATTTGAAGAACAGTTTTTCACTTTCATTAGAGTAAATATTTTATCTTGATTTAATATTATAGTTTTTAATTGAAATGCCCCTCCTAGATTCAGAGAGTTACTAAAAAGTATTCCCATTCGCAATTATTGTCCAACAAGTGCCAATGGGACACATTACAAGACCAGAAATGAAGCCGTTGAACTTTCAAACGGGATAGCCTGTTTTTATTTTATTATTTATTAATCTCTTCTATAGTCTTCTTTGCATCTGTCCTGATCCACCAGCACTCAAACCAAATAGCACTGGGATATTTATCACCTATAAAGTGTATTTGGTGATTACATCTTGGAGTTACGGCATGTGTTGGTATATTTAGCTCGCCGGAGAAGATCATACCACAACTAAGCAATACATTTCATGGAGAGTAGATTTTTTGTGGGGTGGGGGTTCACGTATAAAATAGAAATTTTAAAAAAAATTGTGTTAAATAGGCTGTTTATTTAGACGTAGTTATTTTGTTTTGTTTGTGTTTGTCAGGGCTGGATTAAGATTTTGTAGTCCCCTGATCCACAGATACTGTGAGGCCCCCAGTAATATTTTAAAAAGGAAAAGAGTTAAAGAATACTATATATATATATATATAATAATATATATATATATATATATATGTGTGTGTGTGTTTGTGTGTAAACACAGTACTGCATGCATTTATATTGTATTCCTTATGTTTTTCCTTTGTAAATATTATGATTACTACATATATGCAATTTTTTTGTAGTAAACATAATAGTAAAATACTAGATGACTTAAATGAAGGATAAACATTCTTGAAGCTGAAGGAAGAGGCAGAGGACAGGGAGCATTGGTGGTCTAAGTTCACTGACAATAAAAAATGGACAGAACACCTAATAATAATAATAATAACATATTGTAATCTTCAACTTTCTTTTCTTTTGAAAATATTACTCGGGGCCTCACAGTACCTGTTGGTTTTTATTTATACGAACAGTATATTAAGGCTAGTGTTTTTACAGCTTTTACAGTAAAAAGTTATTTGTTAAAAATAAATCAAATATTACTTTGGTACAAACATAATTTTCATTTAACTCTCATAATTATATCAACAGATCTTGAATATCTGTCATGAGCATGGCGGGATTAGATGATAAAACTTTTTAAATGAAGATAAAAAAACTGCCATTAAATTCCTGGACATACTTAAAAAATATTATAGAACTTTTGGGGTCACCATGTGAAGAAAATTAAACTCTGTGCTTATGCTGAGGTAATATTTGATTTATGTTGACCAACAAAAATGTTTTGATATAAAAACTGCAAGAACAACTACTTTTTTCTCGAGTCCCCTAAATCTCTACCTTAATCTCTGAAGGCCCTACAGTTGGGGAGGCCCATGGTCTATCTCCCATAAAGCCCATGCCTTAAACATCGGGTGCTACTGCATGTTCAACTTATCCACATGTTTACACTAATGAGGTACGGTCTAATAATGTATAGGTTAGACCTTGGATAAAGTGGATCCAAATCTGCGGCAATAGTCCCGAATTACGCCGTGAGATAGAAACTGCTACCTATAAGCTTAGCAGGTCTGTCATGCGTGTTACCTATTCGATATATTGCAGGGACTGACTGATGAATTCATCACTCTTCCAGAAGTCTAGTATGGTTTGTTCCAATCATGCATACAATTCCTATTGCAGGAATACAATGATAAAATCGCAATCAGATGAACCACAACGCCATGGACACTTTTGGAATTTATTAATTTTTATAATTTCTTGGTTTTCAAATTATTTAAAATAATATATTTTATATCGTATTCAAACCATTATTATATTTTTTTTTAATTCGACCTCATCGGTGAACACTCGGGCTAAGGCAACAATGTAATCTGGCCTGGTTAGCCAATGACAAATAGTACACCTGCTGAAGTATTGTGGAAAGTTTTTCTCCTGTTGTTTTCCACTCTCCATCCTCCACGCAAATGAAGTAATATTACCTAGAAATTCTATCTTCCTCATTTTTCACAACTAACATAGATATGCGGGTATCTCGGACGGGTAATAGGATGCAGTGCACAAAACCAAAATACATTTTTTCTTATAATATTTAATATTTAAGCTATTTACTCCACACAAGAAGTATAAAGATGGTATTGTGATGATTTGATATATGATCTCGATATATCAACAGAAAACATGGTTTTATGTAACCATTAGTTCGAACAGTTACGTGTTGTGCCTCAACTCTAGCACATATTACCAAACACAAGTGGGAGAGGTGATTTGAAACCTACACATGAACTATATTGAGTTTCGATCAATTTGATTCAAATTTGGTATTTATTAATATCTCCATTCTTTACAGGTGATTTTATTAATACAAGCAAAATTATTTTTAATCAATTTCACATAGTGATTAAACCAAAAATGGGGTAATTTTTTGAAAAAACTCTGAACAATTTTATCAGTTCTCTTGAATAGAGAGAAGAGTTTGGTATTCAAGATATTTAAACATATTTATTTAACTAATTATTAAAGTAACTAATGATTTATTTTTGTTAATAATAAATAGTGAAACGTAGTTTCTTAATTTACATCACCCATATTTTTTAGGGTTTTCAAAACCAAAGGTGCTTGGAAAGTTATTTGGTTCATAAAAGTATAAGTTTACTGGGGAGTGGAGTAAGCTATATAATGATGAGTTACATACGCTGTACTAATAACAAGACATTGTTAGATAATCTAATCTCGTAGATTACGATGGGAAGGATATGCAGCGTGATTTGGAGATTTTAGAACCGTGTTCAGGGTACAGAGCCTACGTCCGTGAAGTTGCCCCCCCCCCCACCCCCTACTTTTAAAAATGTAAGTTATTATGATCGCAATAATTTGTTCTTCATTTGTTCCGGACTGTTCCGCAATCATTTTCGTTTGTTCCATTTTGAAACGTCCGCAAATGATACGTTTGCATTGGACGGGGGGAAATGGGGATTGGGGACAGCACGATAGCCAGTTATAAGCAAATACATTTTTTAGGAAAAGGGTAGCTGAAGATGTATGGAAATATAAACCGTTTGATTATTGTTTGAACCTGATTGATCGCAAGTATTTCGTTTGGTTCATCTTTGTTTTTTCGTAAACATGAAGTGAATTAGTGAAGTTTTTTCCTTTGCTAGTAAAGCGCCAAATTTGTATAGCCCTTCTTCCCCAACTTCTCACCCCTTACCCCCACCATTAATAAATTAATTAATATGTTAAGATATAATCCATTTGTTCTTAGTGTGTTCCGGATTGTTCCCTCAAAATTTTTCATTTGTTCCATTTTTATTTCCCACAAATTATATATTTTTGACTGGGGGAATGTGGATGGAGTGACAAGTTCACAAGTTAAATGTACATATTGAGTTTGGGTGCAATTTTACTTTATTTCCTCTTTAAAATAGAATCTTGTATTGTTTAATTTTTAGTCTTCTCTTATTGTGGAAAAATACACAAACTCTTCATTTGTACCTTGAGTTTTCTTCCCCAAACATATTTGCATGATTCTCAAGTTGTTGTTTATTTAGCATAGGCCGTCTTCACAGTTGGAATCACGGTCTTAATTCTTTTGACAGAGATTTTGCTTTTACTCAATAATTGTATCATTTCTTGAGGTGTTCTGATTTATATAACTAAGCTGAAAGAAACAATAACTTAACAGTGCGTTTAAATTAATGGGAATGTGTAGGTTCACTTCCTCTAAAATCAACCTTCCAATTCCTACCCACTACATAATTAGTAATAGCGTATGACCGGACGGTTAGCAAGAAGCCATACTAAATAATTAATTATAATTACCGCCTCGATGGCGTAGTTGCTAACGCGCTAGTCGTGTTGAGCCCGACGCCGAGACGGGAGATCGAGGTTCGAATCTCGGTCGGTGAACTGGGTGGTTTCCTAAATGGTTTTCCACTCTCCTCACGCAAATGCGGGTTCACTTCCTTTTATTCACTCCAATCCTAATCCATAGGTAATTAGTATTAAGGTAAACCGAACGGTAGTAAGACGCGGTGCTAAATAAATTTAAAAAATTAATTAATGGATTGATTATTTATACATTTTACATTAATTGTTTCTCTGAATACCAAAAATAAATAATGTTCAACTTGTTTTTTGATAGGAAGATTAATTAATTAATAAGTAGAGCCCAAATTTTGATGACAGGTCATCATCTTTTTGTTACATCATAGACAATGCTCATATGTACATAAATTCTGTTCATGACCCCTTGGCTGTGTGAACGATTTTCTAGGTTTTTTTTTTTAGTTTTGTTATTTTGGATTTTAGCTAATATTCTATTCTTGGTTTGCGTCATTTATGAGTCATTTTTAGTCATTTTTGAATAATTCCAGGCACTTAGTTAATTATTTTTAAATGCTATTGATATTTTATGAATGCATAAATATTCAAAATTTAAATCAAACGCTGTCGAATTGAAAAATAATGTTGAAAATTAACTCTTTATCCTCTTTGTTTGTCATGTTTGTAAAATCCACATTACCGATGAGACGCTTCAGTTAAGCGGTGAACAGTTGCGTTAGGATGGGATTTTTTTTAAAAGCCAATTTTTGTAAATTAATTCTATATTTAGCAGAATGCAATAGTTTAATTATTGTTAAAGGACTTTCATTGTATAGCTATTTTTTAGTTTCCATTTATAAAGCGTGTGTTTGATTTAGTCGTGTGCATTCATTTCAATATTTTATTTAAATTCTTAGATTTTTTTTTGCCAATTTGTAGTCAAATTCTCAGAAGGTTTAGGGATTTTACTTATTTTACTTTACTTTTTGATCACTTTTTGGTCATATAATTCTGGACTCCATTTATAAACATTGATTGGGTTTTGAATAAATCATTTTAATTGCCAAGGAGTATCTTTAGTCTTCTTTGTATGTGCTAGAATTGGAATAGAAGACATTTCCTGCCATCCACTCTTTGTGGTCAAAGCTACTACTTACTACATCATAACAGTAATAGTAGCAAACAAAATGAGGGTGCGGTGTCAAAACTTCGGGAGAACCTAGTTCTGAGCTCACTGGTGGAGTGCGGAGAGGGGGGGAGGAGGGGTAAGATCCCACACTGGTAATTGTAAGTGATTTGACAACTGCCCAAGTAGATGAAGCCAATATTTTGGGCATGATTATAAATATGTATTAATTTTAAAACCATTAACACGAAATAAACACATTTTTCTAAAATCAATTCAAAACAAAATAAAGAGAAACATGTTTTGAACAAACTAACAACAAACTTTAAACAAAAAAGTTGAAGTTTTGAAAGAATGAAGGATAGCTACTACTAACAAAAATATTTGAGGCTTTGAAAAAGGAATAAACGAAAAACCTTGATCAAAATCAAAATGAACCAAGAATAAATTATTGATGGCGAAGTGTGTTGGGGGGCGGGGGGGGGGGGGGGCAGGAGGGTGAGGGCTGGGGGGAGGATGGAGTTGCCATAAAGATGCCAAACAACACTCCTAGTGTGAATAAGTCATGTGTTGTCCTACCAAAATGAAATGTCCTGTTTTTGTGGAAAAATCCGGAACAAACGAAGAACAAACGATTGCAATCATATAAACTTGAATTTTTAAAAGGGGGGGAGTGAAGTGGACGCTTCACGACGTCCGACCTCGATGCCGTGGCCCAATGATGAACGATTAGAATAAATTTTGGGTCTGCCGTCCTATGAGTCCCGAACACGAAAATGTTTGCGGAACAATACGGAACAAACGAATAACAAACGATTGCAATCCTATAAACTTGGATTTTTAAAAGTGGGGGGGAAGGGAAGGGGACAACTTCACGGACGTCCGGAGCCTCGATGGCCGTGGCCCAATCCGAAGTTGAAGCGAGTTAGAATAAATTATTGGGATTCTGCCCGCTCCTACTGAGTCCCGAACCCCTCATTTCCTGGCAGACGGAACGAGGAAAGGTCCGGGAGGATGGCAGAAAAGGAACATACCTTGCCCTGCTCAAACCATTCCTTACTAAAAATACATGTTCGACCTACCATAGGGTACATATTTACAAAGATGATACTATCATGGTCCGAAGGCTGGTAGGAGGTGCAGTTTTGGCTTCTGGTCCAAGTTCATGGAGAATGTTCTGACTAGAAATCCCATAAGAGATATTAAGTTGGGATGGGACCCAAAACACCATCTTTGAAGGAACCCATAACGTGTGTGTGGATTCTATACAGCTCGGGAGTGTCTAACGTCAGTCCTTTGCCCGATTCCAGATCATATAGTATCATGGTGTTATCGGTGTTGTGTTTGAAACTCACTTAAACTTTTGCTGGGCCAGTAAAACCAAAGGAGGACTGCCCGCGTTCGCCCTTCTAGTTGTTGGACCGAGGATAATTAAAATTGTTGTCATTCTGGTGTAGCTCTACCCAACCAGTATCTTAATATTTTCACAAAAATAGTGCTAGCTATCACAATAAACTAATCCCATAGTCTATTGTTATCACTTATCTTTTAGCACCACGTCTTAATACCCGTTTGAGTTTACGACTATGTACTTAATTATGCTCGGTTTTCTTATGGATAAGGAAGGTTATATTTAGAGGCATTGTACCTGCATTTGCGTGGAGGGCAAGAGGAAAACCATTTCGGGAAAAAAAACTTCAGTACATTCGACCGAGATTCGATCATCGATTTCCCTATCATCGGCAGTTTAGTCTACTGTCAGAGGTACATCTTTGACCATGCAGCCACCGAGGTGAGTTTTTATCACTAAACCGCCCAAAATAAGTTAGTTATTAATGTTAGATTCTACAATCCTATTATTGGTACCTCATGACTGTAAAAAATGTATTTAATAGTGTATCTTGTGAAATACTATTTTTAAATAATGTCTAAATTTTAAAACGTTATAAATTAGAACATTTCAGAAGCTTTGTCCAAATATGTTTACCAAAAACAAATTCAAAAAATAATAGTTTTCTATCTTTGAAATATCTTTTGTTCGCTATAAAACTCATAAGATATAATAATTTATTAAATATATTAATTATAGTACATAAAATACTATATATATATATATATATATATATATTAATAATAGTTAAAACTCCAATACTTCTTTTTGCTGGCAAAGCTTCTACAGGCACGCGAATTGGTTTCTCTGGAAATTATTGACGTATTGGGTTCTCGCTCAAAAGGTTCCCAGCCTTGACGCCGGCTAATGCCAAGTTCCGCTTTTCTTTGTTTATTTGGTGTAGCTTCCTGGCTCTGTGGTAACATAATCCAAGGGATTGCGATTACGCTGAATATAAAAGTATAACAGCATATTCTTCAAGTGCACACATTTAAGGTGTTTAAGGTATTTTAAGATTGAGATATTTATTGGATTTTTAAAGTTACCCGTACTCATGGTCACGTGACCTAAGGAAGCAAGCACTCACAAGCAAGTTTAGAAAACACACTCGAGATGAACAACTTAAGGTTTCACTAATTACATATATTTAATGTTTAGTTTTCTATATTTCCTGATTTTAAGTGACTTGTGGTATAAAGCAGAGGTCAGAAGCAGTTTTGATAACACGACTTGATGACATGTATAAGTTTGAAAAAACTATCGAGCAAAAAATTTCAACGTCACTTAGTTATTAACTAGTTATTAATCTATTTTTATGAAACTAATTGTTTGTTTAAAAATCTTTGCGGCCCAGACGAAATCATTCGGCAGGCCGTTGGTTACAAGCTGGTCAAAGGCTTCACGGTTCCAATAAATTTAAAAATACAACTATATAACCGAAGTATACTCCTTAAGATATATTTAATTACATTGGCCATTGAAAAGTTTCATCTTCCTCTTTTTTGTTTTGTTTTGGGGCTTTACCATGAACACACACACAAACGAAAAAACACACATTCTATTTATGATACATACAATAATATATACCGCATTTAAAATCTTTTCTTAGAATTAAAAAAAATTTGTCTTGAAGTGTATATTACCTACATGGTACCTTTAAGATATTTAATAAACTTAAATAATACATAATTTATTTATGTTATACAATAATTATTATTTATATTAATATGTTATAATATGTGTGATAATATATTCGTTAACACGTGGAGGTTTCACAAGGAACTAAACTGATGCCATTTATAAAAATATGTTCCTAATCTTCTTGCCCATCTCTAAATTTATCTATCGTAATTTTTACATGCCAGTTTCAGTGATGGATTGGTGATGCTACTAAGATGATACTACGAAGCCACTATAACATAACTACAACACTATTGTGATGCTACTATGACGCCTCTATAACGATAATACGAAGCTACTAAGAGGCTATTTTAGTGGTAGCTACTATGATGCTGTTAAGATGCTACTATAACGATATTACGACGTTTCTGTAAGGCAGTTGTGACAATATTAATTAGCATTATAGAACAGGAAGTCCAATACAATAAGTAAAATAACGCTAAAGTACGTATTTTAAAAACTCTCAAGTAATTTATTTTAAATTGTACTTTAAAAATATAAAAAAAAATTGAAAATATAGAGCTACCAATAATATTTTTATCCTAGAACTCGATAGGTTTATATAAAAATTTAGCCAAATAATTTTCAAGAACAAGTTTAATATTATAAAAATATAAATATATATCTGTCAAATAATAAATCTCAGTAACCAGGTATCCAGATTGGTTTAGATTATTTTTAAAAATCTCCAAGATAAATAAAGTTTAGCTGAGAATGATGCAGCACGTGTACAGACAGAGAATAGTGACACAGAGTTCTGCTAAATAAAATTGGGCTGAGTGTAATTACATTATCAGACATTGTATGATAATGAGGAAAGAAGTGTGTTAAGTACACTACCGTTCTTATTGTTACATCAACTTTTTTTTTAGTGAATTTATTCTCGAATCTGTCAGTTCATATATAGCAGAATATCAAAATAAACCCTTTTTTAGGATTATTATAAGTTAATCCCATTTACTTTATTCCTGTGATTGTAACAAATGAAGGTTGATTCACACATGACCATGCTATTACCATAATCCGACTGTTTTGGTCAAAAATTGATCCGGAAGGATAAGATGAAGATATGATTATTTCATGTGGGCAGTATATTGTCTCACATGAGTCGAGGAGAACACGTAGAATATACCGTGTACAGAATGTGATCAGAACAATAGAAGAAAAGGAAAATTACACATTATACCAATGGTGAATAAGTAAAGTTTATTTTAATATGTCAGGTTTAATGGTCCTATTATTGTTAACTAAACACATGGACCCAATTGATTATGTTTCCTCTGCCGAATATAGTACACGAATATTTGAGATGGAATGTTCTCCAGCCCCTTCCAGGCCATAACATATAACAATCTCCATGAGTATTCGCTGCTGCAGGAAGAAACACATTCTCCCTTCTCTCATATAGGGCTGTGCTGATGCTGTGCTGGTGCTGTGCTTCTACTTTATCAGACCGATCACTTTCCATCAAGGCCGTAGACAGGGGGGTTTTCGGGGTTCAAACCCCCCCCCGAAATTTTATGAACAAAATATATATGGCTTTATTTATGGTTCAAACAATCTCAAAATTAACGTACAAGTACACATTAGGGGGCTGTGTTACCATAAAAAGCACTTCAGAGAGCTTCCAAAGGTGTTTACTATTTAGAATTTTTTCTAGCCTTCGGCAGTTATGTTGTTATGTTGTAGTAAAAAAAATTTCAGATATCTTCTAGAGGTGTTTAATATTTAGAATTGTTCCTATTTTTCGGCGGTTAGGGGGTTATGTTGCCATAAAAATCACTTAAGATAACTTCTAGAGGTGTTTAATATTTAGAAATTTTCCCAGCCCTCGGCAGTTAGGTTGTTATGGTGCCACAAAAGACACTTCAGAGAGCTCCTAGAGGTGTTTAATATTTATAATTTTTCCTGAACTTCAACAGCTATGCTACTATAAAAAAAATGTTTAGAGAGCATCTAGAGGTGTTTAAATATATAGAATTTTCCTAGCCTCCGGCAGTTAGGGGGTCATGCCATAAAAACACTTTAAAGAGCTTCTAGAGTTGTTTAGATATAGAGAGTTTTCCTCTAGCCTCCGGCATTTATGGGGTTATGGTACCAATAAAAAAGCACTTAAGAGAGCTTCTAAATCTGTTTAATAATTAGAATTTGTCCTAGCCTCCGATAGTTGGGGGTAGTGTTGCTCTAAAAAACACTTCAGATAGCTTCTAGAACAGTTTTTTAATTAGAATTTTTTCTAGCCTCCGTCAATTGGGGGATGGACCCACCAAACCCCCCTGAAATTATTGGCTGGCTACGGCCTTGCTTCCCATGACGAAATGGTCTGAGCACGTTCCCAGCACAGTCCTCTGGGTGTAAATAGGTCTTAGGGGGCGGCCAGACTGAGCGAGCGAGCGAGTGACTAAAATATATAAAATAGAACACATTGGTTGTAATGAGAAGTGGCCAGACTGGAACGCGTGAGCGAGCGACTGAGCGCGCACGCTTGAAAGATAGAACTGGTTCTATTTTTCGAGCGCGCGCGCTCGACCCGGTACAGTCTAGTTTACAGGCGCTAGGCAATATTTTTATATGTTGGTTCATTGAGTGCTAGTAAAACTTCTCAATTTGACATTTTTATTAATATCGATAGGTTTAGCACACTTGCTACTAACGGCCTAATTTAATTGGTAAGATCATAAACCATACCTAATATATATATAAATAACTGATATGTTGAAATATTTCAATATTATAATCAAAGTAGGCCTTTACAAATAAGAATCAGCATTGCGTGGAGAGAGGAGGAGAAAACCACAACAATAAATCACTTGTGAAAAAAACCACCCTCATTTCACTGAGCCAAGATTCGTAGCCTCCTCGTCAAAAACTATCAAGAACTATCTGCTAATTACGCACTCGCACGCTCGCCAGTTTGGCCATCCAGTCGCTTGCGCGCTCGCTCGCACGCTTGTCAGTCTGGCCGAACCCTTTTGACGGTCGTCATTATACTGTCGCCTATCTTGATGAAAATATGTGTATCTTTCATCACCATATGTTTAGCTGTATTTTTGAGCAAGTTATATTTTATTGAATATTATGTCTCTCAATTATCTACGTACTTCTCTTTAGACACAGTACATAAGTAATCTTTCTGGATGGAATCAATATCTTATTCAGGTCCAATGGAAGACAAAATACCAGTATTGTCCGTCTGACGAACAGAGAAATTTACAACAAATAAATTGAATTTATTACACTTTAACCTCTTAGGATGAATTTTAATTTACTGGACATTTTTATTTTTTTAAATCTCTTCAATTTTCATCATAAGCAGTTTAAATATACATGTCTAGTTTTAATAGTTTTGGTTAAATTTGGTACTTACATTGCAGTATGTTCCATGCTGATTAAAGTAGTATTTCAAACTCGACTGTCTATTCCCAAAAAGACAATTCCTATGAAGAGTTATTCCAGCAAATAAAATATCGTAATGCTAATCTTAATGATAAAAGTAGCTTTAACCACTCTTGGATAAATATATGTATACATTTACATTGTTTCTTATGCATGCCCTTCTTACTACATGCGATTGAGATTTTAGGAGCATTAAACTCTCAAAAGCTCGGACCCCCACTTATTAGTATTCTTGATAGTTCTCTCTCTTCTTCATTTGTGTTTCTGAAAAGAGATAATCAGCCATTTAAACAGTCGTGTTGTCTCGCTAAGCAGAAACACTCTTCTCTTCTCCTAATTAGTGGTGGAAGACATCTCCAGCTTCTGTATCTCTCTGACATTACGTCAATTGTGTTATCCCACGCGGTGTATTTACAAAACTCCTTGTGTGTGGATTGTTTTGAAATATTATCACCATATAGTCTTTCATTAAAATGTTTTGTCTTGAATGATAAAAATTCTTACTAATTTGTCCTGCCCTTTCTGACTAATCCAACTTTATAAAAATTAAATTCATTGACGTTGCTCTAGAAAAACTACAATTTTATTTTTAGGTTCATGACGTGCACTTTCTGAACTCACTGATTATATTAGGGCATGGCTTGAACAAAATTTTAATCTATAACAGACACAACATCCTACCTCCAGCCGTTCACCGTATAAAAGTGGACACTCCAATTTCACCAATGATAAATTTTTCAGTCATGCCGGTGATTGAACCGGGACCCTGTCATGGTATCCAAACTCTCTACCGACTGAGCTAAGGTGTTGGACTGAAAAATACAATTGGAACAATATGATTCATATCTTAACAACAAAATACACCGGCTTTCACTGCCTGTCCGGGCATTCTGCATTTAGTCACAGTAGTGGGGAAGGATGGATAGAGTAGAATTCAGAGGAAATGTAGCCACATTTGTCTGTGTGAAGTGGGGAAAACTATTTAAGGAAATATACCCTCAGCACACACAGCAAATATTTGAATCCCAACTTTCCAGTCATCATCGAACTAAACTAGACGAGTTTGACGTCCAGTCTGCGTGATCCCTGATATCCTTCAAACGCATGTTGTAGATTAGGCTAGGGGATCGTGTGTCTTAGATAAATCAACATAACGATGTCGTTCACGTTGTAGAACACTAAATGCAGAAAGTGATGAGGTGAAGGAAGACGAAGAATAGAAGAAAAGGAAATGAGGTTTCAGGATCTAAAAAGTTAATCCACTAATAGGACATGTTGGTGGACTCAATCCGGACAAGGTAAAAGACCTGTCGAAAGATAGAACACCCAATAATAATAAATGGTGAAACTATGGATGGATAATAACAGCAATTTACTGAGTTACTGCTTGTGAATTATCTAAATAATGAACATTGTAAGCGATGATCCTGATGGAAGCTTTATTTCCTTTGAAGTTATCTTTGCAGGGAGAAACATTGAGTTTCATAAATAATAAACTTTGCCTGGAGAGAGACGGAAGCTATGAATACGATACATGACGTCTTCAGAGTTATTTTGTTATTGAACAACGATTACCTTTAGTATCAATACTTTGAGATTGTAAACAAACACGAAACTTATAAACTAGAAGAAAGTTTATAATTGCATACAAAGCAAAGGTCCAAAATCCGTGAATGGTGCATTTTGGAAAATTATTTAGAAGCTACAGGCGAAAATGTTTCACGTTTATTACCATAATTATATAACTATACATACTATAATTCAATTTCTTACTATTTGATTTAGATATGAATACATTTCCTAATGATTTGGTAGGAACACATTTTTCCTGCACAGATTACGAGAACTCTGCTTAGTATTTAGGTTTTAGTTTGAATTCCATACGATGATACATTTGCACTATTTACCAATAATAATATAGTAATACGTCAATTCATATGTTTATAATATATATATTTTAAAGGATATTATCAATAACGATGCGGACAAGATTTGGGGTGTGAAATGTAGTTTCATGCCAGGTTGAGGTTGCATGTACCAGATATTTGTATTGCAACAAGTGATCGAGAACAGTATGGCAGCAAAGAAGAAAGTGTGTTGTGCATTCCTTGATCTGGAGAAAGTGTACGGTCAGGAGAATAGGAATATGTTATGAATGTTCTGAGACAGTATGGTGTGGATGCATGGTTGGACATTGAACAGAATGTTAGACAAGGTTGTGTTAGGTCTTCATGGTTGTTTAATATATTCATGTATAAGTGTATGAGGGATGCTTGTGAGGATGCGGTTGGTGTGCAAATGGAAAATATGAATGTGAGAGTGGTGCTAAATGAAAGTGACTTGTAAAATTCATTAAATAGTTTGAATGTGGTAATAGGTAGAATGGATTTTCGTATAAATGTTTCCAAAACGAAGGTGATAGTTTTTGATAAGAATGGTTCAGGAAATGAATAAATGGAAGTTTGTTAAAACAAGTGAATGATTTTGTGTATCTGGGCAGAATGTTCTGTAAAAATAGAAGGATATATGGTGAAATCGACAGAAGGGTGAATTCATTTCGGAGAGTAGTTAGAATTGGGTGGACTATTGCTAATAATGAAGTAATATCAAAAGAGGCAAAGATGGCAATATATAAAAGTGTTTTAACGCCAACATTATTTTATGGATGTGAAACGTGTGTTTACCAGGATAAACACAAGATCAAGGTGAATTCGGTTGGAATGATATATCGAGGAAGTTGAATGTGGGAAAAACTCGAATGTACAGAGTAAGTAATGAATGGGTACTGAGGGAGTACGGTTTGAAAGTAAAGCCTATAGGTCAATGTAAAAGAAACGTCTTAAGTTGGTTTGGGCGTGTTGAAAGGATGAGTGTAGATCAAGTAACGAGACAAATAATATAATTATGATGGTAGGGTGTGTGTGTGTCAAAAGGAAGGATTGGCCATTTAAAACGTGGCTTAATATTGCAATACGAATGTGTGAAAAAGATAATCATTAATTGTTTTAGGAATAAAAGAGTAGGTATGACTCGGTGTATGAATGTTTTTGAAGAGAAGGGAGTATGTAGGAATAGGAAAGTCCGTAGAAATGTATTTATGTATGTATGTATGTATGTATGTATGTATGTATGTATGTATGTATGTATGTATGTATGTATGTATGTATGTATGTATGTATGTATGCATTTATGTATGTATGTATGTATGTATGTATGTATGTATGTATGTATGTATGTATGTATGTATGTATGTATGTATGTATGTATGTATGTATGTATGTATGTATGTATGTATGTATGTATGTATGTATGTATGTATGTATGTATGTATGTATGTATGTATGTATGTATGTATGTATGTATGTATGTATGCATGTATGTATGCACGTATGTATGTACGTATGTATGTACGTATGTATGTACGTATGTATGTACGTATGTATGTACGTATGTATGTACGTATGTATGTACGTATGTATGTACGTATGTATGTACGTATGTATGTACGTATGTATGTACGTATGTATGTACGTATGTATGTACGTATGTATGTACGTATGTATGTACGTATGTATGTACGTATGTATGTACGTATGTATGTACGTATGTATGTACGTATGTATGTATGTATGTATGTATGTATGTATGTATGTATGTATGTATGTATGTATGTATGTATGTATGTATGTATGTATGTATGTATGTATGTATGTATGTATGTATGTATGTATGTATGTATGTATGTATGTATGTATGTATGTATGTATGTATGTATGTATGTATGTATGTATGTATGTATGTATATAGTTACAAAATTGATACAAGGTTACTTGATTTTGAGGTCTGCCTGAAAAATTTCAGTTTCCTAGGTCTTCTGAGCGTTGAGATTTTTTCGACTTTGGTTTTTTTGGAAACCCCCCCAGTTTTAGGACCCCCACGGGAGTTTTCTCTCACCAAGTATTCCTATACCCTTTTTAATTAGGGGCTATCAGCAAGCAACATTTAAGTTACCTAAGTCTTATGGTATTCGAGATCTTTTGGCTTAGGTTTTTAGAGCCCCTCCCTATTTTTGAGGCCCCCAATGGGAATTTTAGGTCACCATTCAATTAGAAAAAGAAATTAAAAATCGCGCTATGTAAGGTTCTGTCCCTTGGTCTATTTATGTGTATAAAGTTTTAGCATTAAACATGCTGGGAAAATAGAGCACCCAATTTCACCAAAGAGCATGGACAAAATAAAATAAACTTTTACAGAAACTTTGAGAAAAGAGGAAATCTCTGTCCAGTAAAGAGTATAACAATCAAGACACCCTTTTGTAAGTACCTCATTTAAAAATATACATTTGTCTTTGTGATTAAATCCTGAATTCTATTGGTTTAATAAAAATATATTTCTAATAAAATATTTTTATTTTTAATAGTACTACAACTTTACAATGGTAAGTTATTTTGTCTCTATCTTTGACTTTCTAGTTCAATCATTTTATATCATTTTTTTGTTCTCATTTTATATATACAAGTTAATTTTAATTTCAACTCAGTTTCCTCTCTCCAACACTTGGAATACTCAACCTACATCTTTTAACTCTGGTAAATATGCTAAATAATTATTATTAACTTTTGATATTATACTTTTAAACCTCCATTAAACTTTCAGGTCATATCACATTGGCTGGAAGGGTGTGGTTGAGCCATATTTTATTTTGGTGTTGTTCTTTTTTCAATAGTCCTGACGATGATGCAGTGCTGCATTGAAACATGTAGAAGCTCAATACGTTGCAGGGATTGCAGCATTCAAAGGAACAAGGGATTACAAGCTAAGGAATGAATTCAATTCTACACTAACTTTTTTCATTTATGTTAAAAATTCTTTATTTATAGATGTTTTGTTTTTTTCCCATTTCAACGCGGCACAATCAACATACACATGTTTAGATTATCTTATCATATTACTGGCTAAAAGCAATTTAATTCAAAAGTTTACAATTTTTAATAATTTTTTAGAATGTTTAAAACTTTTTAGATGTTGTTTAGGGCTTAAATGTATTTCTTCAAATAATATTGACTTGTGATTGTATTACCAAACTTTTTCATAAATTAAATTTTGATGCCTATACGATTGTTATATTGCATCATTTATATCCATGTTTATTTATGCTAGATTAGCATAGTTATCAACTTTACCAAAAATTGAATTCTTCTACTATTAACATCCCCCCAATTGCCGGAGGTTAGAAAAAAAATCTAAGTGATAAACCGTTCTAGAAGCTATCTGAATTGTTTATTATGGCAACATAACCCACTAACTGCCGGAGTTTAGGACAAAATTCTAAATATTAAACACATCTAGAAGCTCTCTAAAGTGTTTTTTATGGCAACATAACATCACAAATGCCAAAGGCTAGACAAAATTCTAGATATTAAACACCTCTAGAAGCTCTCTGAAGAGTTTTTTACGGTTACAAAGCCCCCTAATTTGTACTTGTACATTCATTTTGATATTGTTTGAACTATAAAATTAATAAATTCATATATATTTTGTTCACAAATTTCGGGAGGTTTGAACCCCAAACCCCGCCCCCGACTACGGCCTTGTTATAAAGTATGTAAGTTATTCGTTATAACCATTTATAACTTGGGCTATGTGTATTGAGAAAATAATCAGTTTGTAAACAAAGTCATAATTAGGAGAGTAGATATTTTAAGTAGGATGACTAGGTAGTTACACACTAACCTATCCAGCATTTTAAAACTAGTTCACTAATGTTTTCTAAGGGTAGGCAATGGTACAACAACCTTCCACCTTCCCCTGAGTTTTAATTTTATTTAAACCTTGATTATGCTATTATCAGTGGCGGATTTAAAAATTTTGCGCCCCTTGGCAGAATTATAATGTGCGTCCTCCCCCCCTCTCCCCCCATTTTTTCAAGGATTTTAGGATGTTTCGGAAGAAAGAGATGTGAGAAGGGGTCGGGGGTGGGAGTTAATTTCCGAGAAAATATTTCTACAAAAGAAAATCAGGAATGTATACGTCATAAACGTAATTATTAAAAACAAAAAATTAAAATAATGTTATCCAAAATGTGCCGCCCCTAATCCCGTGCCTAGTGGGCCTATAGTGTAAATCCGCTTCTGGCTATTATTAAAGTTAGTAATTGAAATATATTGTCACGAAACATAACTTTACATAACTCTCCAATGTTTCACTGCAAGATGATATGCATGAAAAGGAAAAAAACTAATTTGGTGAATGTAAACAAATATTTTAGCTGGCTTTTTGGTAACTTAAAATGTTTTTTGAGAATAGGGTGCAAAGGGGTTCATGTTAATGTGATTTATAATCGCAAGATATCGGTATTTAAGGGAAACAAGAGGAATCTTTAACGTAAATCACTCTTCGTCGACTAAATTTTTTCCGAATAAAGTGCTATCAGTGAACATAAGCAAAGGGAGTATTTATTCTTGAAAGTCAATTTCCTACGAGCATGATTGTTTAGGGGGAAGGGGCGAATAGCCATACGGAGTCGAAGCACAAAAGAGAGAGAGAGACAGAATATGGTCACGTGATCTCAGCAGTTCGCAGTATGGCAGCCGGGGTAAACGCTGTCGGTCGACACATACGCCCCGATATTTACCTTTTTTGTAATACGTTTCGACTGATTGCGTGTTATTGACATGATCAACGTTTTGTGCATATTTTGCAAAGCCCTTGGTTTGATGCTCGGTACCCATGAGTGACGCGAAACGTTCGGGATAGCAAATAAACGGTCAACCGTGATCGGGGTGATCTCTTGTGTTCGGAGCTTGCAAAACCGCAAAGGCAAGTGTCAAAAAAAAAAATGTTTTCTTTCCGCAAGATAAAAAGTTTAAGTAGCTATACGTTATGTGATGTGATTTTGCTCGAGCGTGTTTGGTTAGATGCTTGCTGAGAATATGTCGATATAGTTGTTCCAGTTGGATTTACAAGATTTTTATAGGGGAGTGTCAGTTTCCTATGCCGAGGTCTCAATGACCCTGTTCGATGGATCATTGTGTTTATCCGTCTGTCTTACAACATCAGCACCGTTTGTAAGGACTTGATTTGGTGGATTTAAACTAAGGAACGAAGATGTGTAGGTCTTCAAAGGTCATGGGAAAAGTGATCCTTTGCATTCGAAACGAAAATCGATCCCAATTTTCTTCATTGAAATGGTCTATTGAGCTGGATTTTAAGTTTTACTTGACAGGACCACTTTACAGCGCGCCACTTTTGTTTTGATAACGAACGACAGAAGCTAAACATATTTTCCTCTATTAGCAATTTGAGCTATTTGTTCTTGTGCAATTGGTTTAGAATATTGCCAATTATTATTTGAGTTTTTTAAGATGCATGAAACTTTTTTTATACGTTTATGACTTTAACATAAGGTAACAAACGTAAGGGCATTTCTAAATGATTTCCGATAGGGAAACACTTTCAAAAAGATGTAGTTCGGTTGTTACTCTTAAAAAAAAATTTGAAATTATATGGTAGAGAAGGTTTATCCTTACTTTTGAAATTTCTTTTATTCTACAGAACAGAAAAAAGCATCACCCATTAAAATATGTTGATTTGTTATTTAAATAATTAATTAAAATGTCCTATCAACATACACATACTATGACAACTTGCATGGAAATAATTATTCTCTAAATGTATTAATTCCAAAATTGCATTAAAATTAAATTTTAATTTACTTCATGAAGGTTAGGTTGAATTTTAGTGGAATGTTAGGTTAAGCATGTTTGTTTTTGTTTTCATTACAGTATGAACACAAAAAAAAATATTTTTTATCTTAGTCCTACCACTTTATTTCCTTTATCAAACAAATATTCTAGATCTTTAATTAATAACATAATAACCAACATAACTTGCTTTATTTAACCCCATTACAAAAACTAAATAGGCTAACCATGCAAAATATTATATATAACCTAGTGTGCAGAATTGCCAACTTAAAAAACCCTAATACACTAAGGCACAGTTGATCAGGTAGAGTTTTAAAATAAAAATAATCTTTTATGTGTTAAAAAAATTGACCAAAGTTAACCTAACCTTCAAAGTCTATTAAAATTTAAACATTTACATAGATAATTGTTATCATCCATATAAAGTTGTGATGTGTATTTTACAGTAGTAGAGACATATTAATCAGGCCCACAGTACAGTAATTAATTAATTATTAACTAACCAATAAGAATATTTTAATTGATGACACTTTTTTTTGTCCTATGGAATAAATAACATTTTAATAAGTTTTTTGGAAAAAAAATTTACAAAAGGAACCATGAGCGTTTAAATAGTACTTACATTTTTATTTATCTTATTATTATTTTTATTATATATATTATTATTATTATATTTATATTTTTTCTTTGCCACATAGGCTACTGTAACTTAAAAAGGTTTTTATTCTTTAACACATGTCTATGAATAATACAATATTAATACCTATGATAATAACTTATCCGTCCTTTTCAGCTTTATAACTCTTAAAATTGCTAAATATTGAGATCAGCCATTCCTTTTTCCAAACTTAAAAACATGAAAAATTAATTAGAATTTACAACAACAAAAAAACTTTTAAGTTAATTAAGACAAATTTTCACTCACTTAGTCTAAGCAACATGGTATCATTTGGTCTTTCTAGAACAATAATTCTTGCACACACACTACACTAAACCCCAAACAGAACTAACCATCTTTACAAAGGTATAAAAACTGTCTACAACAACCACAATTCACTTTACTTCCAAGTAAAATTTCAAGTGATTTGAATCAATGTAGTTAATCACAAGCATTCATAACGACTAAATTCTAAAAGTGTAAAACCTTCTAAACATAATATTATTGACATCATGTAAATTACTAGTCAACAAGTTTATATTAATTATGATGTCACTTATCCAACCCAGCAGAATCTAACCTTTCATTATTAAGACACTTTCTCAACCCAGCTTAAACTAACCTTTCATGTGTTAGTATAATTCATTCACGACCTAGTTTACTTGAATGACAGCTCAAAATTACTTGTAATTAGCTGAAGTAATCCCTAATATATCACTAGCCAACAGCTGACATCTATCACTGTTTGGATAACTTTAATGAAAACAGATGGTAATATATGAATGTGATAGTTAACCACAGTAATTTTGGCCAATAGTATTTATAATATTTATTTGAGGTCGGCACAAAGCTTATTTATCGTTCTATTCCACTTAAAAAAAAAATTAATATTCACACCACTTTCACAAAAACTTATAATGAACATAGATTCAAAATGGCGACCGATGAATTTAAACCATGTGGTTGAATATGACGGTAAACAAGTTTTTTACAATGATCCCCCACAGTTGATGAAAATATTTTACTCAGTTAAATGTTTTGAAATATAGTAAAATAACCATAAAATCATTTATTATCTATAACAAAGAACAAGTATTTTCTCTTTTCCAAGTAAATAGATGCCTGTATTAAAAGGTATTAATGTACGCACTATATTACACAAAATCAATAATGTTTCCAAAATGAATAGTAAGGACTTTAAATTATGTTTAAAATATTGTTTCGAGTTGGATAAAAAGAAATTATTAAAAAGTAATGAAAATCAGGAAAAAAACTTAAGTGTATTAAGTTAAATTATTTAAATGTGTTAAAAATAATAAATGGTAATTTAAACAAACTGTTATACTTTATATAACAAAAACAGTGATTTCTTTTATAATTTTACAACCAAAATAAAACGTTAAAACATATTATGAATTTGTCAAACATGGTTCATTTCGTGAGGTTAAAAACATTATGTTATCTTATGAAAACGGTACTACTATCAATTCAAAATTTTATGATTTGATGTCATAGGACTTATGGATAAATTATATTAGATTAGTCACTGAAATAATTAAACGTGGTGGTACACATCTAACAATGATGCCATATCCAGTTTAGCACGCAGAATCACCGGTGTAACGCAAAGCATCATGGGATGATGTTATCTCTCCAGCGCACAGGATCACTGGAAAGTTATATGCCATCCTTAATATCTAGGCTACATTTCAAAATTGATTTGGGTATGCGTTGTCAAGCTTTGTATAATTTATTAAAAGTGTTAAACATTTCTAAATCTTGGTCTCATTTGATTTTATGTTTCTTACTTTTGTGTGGGTAATAAAGTTATAAAATACCTAAACATCGTATGCTACCTTGAAACTATGACAGTGAAAAAAAGCCTAAAAATGGGATGGATAAAGCATACTACACCCTTAAGATTTATAGTAAAATTAAAGACCTATTCACTTAAGTCACAGAAACTCACTGAGCCATGTTATAAAATAATACTGGAAACCCATCAGCTTGAAAACTTGTGTAGATGTTCATACATATAAACCTACATATGTAGGCCTGTATAGATGTACAACTAGTATATATCTATATGTTGAAGCTCACTAATTTAGGCCTAGATTGTAAAACTCTTAAGCCTTCTACATTAACCTTTCAATATAGCCACATCAACTAAAGAAACTACACAAGCTATCACAACTGGGGACCTCGGAAAGCTATACATTTCATTGATGTCAATTTTTTTTTGCGCACAATAATAAATATTTGAGCAGCGCTCATTAATTTTTTTTAGCACTGCGTTTTACTACCTGCTCAGGTTATACACCCATGTACTAATTACACCTAAATGGGCTAGGAATATAGGAAGGCTATAATTTAAATGAAATGCACCAACACAAGACTAACGCTTTAGACCATGTGGCCATCGAAGCAGGCTCAGCATTAATTACTGTAATATGTTTATTATTATAAACTATCCCAAACTAACAAACCCAAACCTTTATAACATTCCATGGTATCTCAATAAATGAAATATTTTATTGGAAATGTTAACAGGCCTTATTGTTAAAATAAAATATTTAATATAGGTTGACATATTTGTGATATGAATGGCATGCGGTCTATTTTAGGGAGGGATATCTTAGGAAAACATTTTGTTGCTGCATGGAAGATGGAGGGCTAACTTAGATTTAGTTAGGTTGGGATATTGCATACTAGGCCCTATAGTAAAACTGATCCACCTCGGTGTCGTAGTTAGCTAACACGCTAGTTTCGAGTTGAGCTAAACTGCCGAGAACGGGGAATCGAGGTTCGAATCTTGCTCGGGTGAACTGGGGGTGGTTTTTCCTAAATGATTTTCAGCTTTACTTCTACACAAATGCGGGTTCACTTCCTCTATATTCAACCTTACCAAGTCCTAACCCATTAGTATAATTAGTACTTAAGTGTATAACCCGAACGGGTAGTAAGGCGCGGTGCTAAATAAACATAATAATACTGGTAATACATAAGACTTAATAAATATCATAGCCTACCAAAATACTTTTAATTTCCTGTTTGGACACTACCATTAGGCCTACTTGTAGGATCATTCCAAATCAGATCATCCAGCTAAATCTTGTAATAACATCCACCACCTCATATTTTCTTGAAACTTGAAACCACCAAGTCATTAATCCCTGTAAATTTTTTTCTCCCTAGTCCACATACTTTATGAGCTAAAAAATTGAAACGTTTTGAAAAAATGTATGTTAATGTAGTGTAGAATCAGCTTAGCACTGTCATTGAATTGTTACTACATGTCAGTTAAAGTGTGTAAATTTATTTTTTTAAATGTTGCATAAACCTTTCTTATCTTTGAGAAACATTAAAATTAAATTAGTTCTGTTTGTTTTTCCAAATTCTTAATGTAAAACCAAGTTGCTTTATTAAGTGAGCATAATTGCCTAAGGCAGAGGATTTACCAAGGCTCTTTTTTTTAACTAAACCTCAATGTATGGTTTAAAAATCTATGACAGAAAAATAATGAGATTTTATTTTGATGATATAAATATTTTAATTTATAAATTACAATATTCTAGTTAAGCATGGCTAGTTTGAAACATTATATGTAGACACTACGCATCATAATAGATATATGTACCTTCTTAGGGAAATTTAAATAACACTGTTCTAACGCACTAAACACAACTGCTATGTGATGATATTTTAAAAAGTGATCAAGTCTTAATTTTCGTCTGCAAAATTGTGTTTTATTGAAGAGTATGGTGTAATGGTGTACAAAATCAGCCTTCTCTTTTGGGAAGTAGTACATCCTTCCAGAACCCAAGCTGTGATGGGAGGACAGACACAATAAATTATGTTACACATAGGAACATAAAAGATGTCTTCTTTTCATGGAGGCCAGTGAAATGATGGTGCTGGGCCGTAAGGATGCATGAACTTCACTTTTACACACTTTCCTCTTCTATGTTTTGAAAGTAGGTCTACTTATTAAAAAAAAAACAGTGACTGTCACTAACACATGCAACATATGAGTTTATACAGATCTGTGATATCTTTACTGCAGATGGTTGCTCTTTATAGAAATGGGAAATAGTGCTGAAGTTCTCATCAGAAATTATTCTCTTTGTTTTCATGGAATCTGGAATGAAATAGTGAAAGTCACGTATAGACCTACCAGGAACTGATTTTGCTATGGAGAATCGGACTTCTATCTGCTTATATGTTTTTAAAAGTGTTTCTTTTTTCCTTTCATCCAGAATTTTATGTTTTCAACTTTTGCCTTGCAAAAATTGATAACTATTAGGACACATTTGAAGGCTTACTCTGGTAGACAGACACTTCACTCTTCCACCGATGTTGTCACAAGGAGACTGGTTGCAAAAAATGTACATGATGCCATTAAACATGGTGGCTAGAGACCGGGAAAACATGGAAAACCTGGAAAAGTCAGGGAATTTTTGAATGACAGGGAAAACAGGGAAATGTCAGGGAATTTAACTAAGAATAAGGAAAAGTCAGGGAATTAAAAAATATGTCTAAAAATCCCATTAATTTCGAAACTAAACACTAAAACAAAAGTCAATAATACCTAAATAAAATAACATTTTAATGTTTAAAATAACTGATAAAACTGTTTTTGTTTGGTGGATACAAAATTTTTTAATATGTGATCAATAATAAATAAAACAAGTCATCATCCACCATTACAACTGGGAAAAAGTAGTCAGGGAAAATTGAAAAATGTTGCCTGGAAAATCTGGAAAAGTCAGGGAATTTTGTAAAATATGTTTTGTAGCCACCCTGTTAAAGTAAAGTCTTGATTGCGGTAGCAAAGGTTGATAAAGTCTTTGCAGTTCTTGTACTGTGCACCACTTCTATCACTGAAATAATGTAAAATTTTTACAACTGGAAATTTTTCCTTTACATAGTATGTGATTATTTTTTGTGTTTCATATTATACTAAAGGCTACATCATGCTCCAAATCGTCAGCTAAGATGCACAGAGACAATTAGGTCTTTAGATGGTTCGACACATATGTAGGTTATCGCTGGGTGGAGTGAATCTCTCTCATGTGTCCAGCGATACCCTTGTGCTTCATCTTGAATAACATAAAGAGTAGTCTAGGAGAACAATAGCTTCATCATGTTCAAGATTTGCTTTCATTTCCTATAGGCCTGAAAAGTTTTCTTAAGATCTAGCTTTAAAGGAATGTGACACAAGTATTTGAAGTCTCTCCATTAAAGTATTTAAATATTCATCAACTCTCGCTGGGAGTTTTACCTGTTGTGTTTTGTCTTTCACTACTCACAAACTATATGAAACTTCATCTTCAGCGTCTCATTCTTCAAATTTTCCAAGAAGAAAGCTTTTAAAATTTTCACTTGATGGGCATTGAGAGCATTGTTGCATCATGCAGTATTTGTTATCTTTAGAACATGCTAAGTGATAAATCAGGTCCTTGTTTCTTTTATTGAAATAGTATGTTCAAGCAAAAGTGTTACATTTTAATGGAAATTGCAGAGACACATAGAATGTGTTCCAGAAGATCTTGCTAGTACACAGAATCTAGGACGCAGCATACAGAATTTGGAGGTGTCACTTTTAATGTCAGAATACTCACATTTAAAAGCAGAATACAGTTCATTCAAATTAGCAAGTAGGCCTTGTAATTTATTTTTTGTAAGTACTTGCACATTTTTAAAAATATTGACTTTATCCTTTTAACCTGGCATGATTCAAGGGTACTCATTGTCTTGATGAAAGTACTAAACCAATTTAACTGTATTTTCACTTTGTGTTTTCCCTTTTCTTGGATCAGGTAAAGTCATTAATCATTGGTCTTTCAGAAGGTATTTTGCTTATTGACAGCATATTGACCGACACGGAACACTTCCATGACTTTTTTCTTGCTCCATGAAGTAGGAACAAGCATCTCAGTTGTATAGTAATATTTCTCGCTGTGTGGTTGAAGTCTTAAAGTTTTGCTTTAATTAAACCTACAAGTATATCCATATCATTAGCTTTTTGTTGTTTATCTTTTGGAAGTTTTTTGGTGTCCTTTTTGGGAGAAAATCTCTTTTCTAAAACCTTACTAACCTTGTTTTTTTAAAGTATAACAAACCGACTCAATCTTTTTGCATAGGCAGACTTCCTGTGCGATGCAATTGTATGGAATTTCAAAGGAAACTCTCCTATCTCTTGCTGCTGCTGTCTATGAAATTGATTCCAAAAGAACTGGAATTTTATTGATTTTCTCTGAAAAGTCAAAGGTTATATATTCCTTAAACCTAAAACAGTACTTCTGTTATTTATTTCTTATAACACTTAAATGGATCAAAACAACTTGTTTGGTAGGTTCTGTACATATTCAAGGAAGTTTGGTATGTTTTATGGTATTTACAAACATTAAATAGAAGTTCACAACTCACCCCACTCCTCGCAGTCAAAAGTTATTTTTCTAATTTACACTTATTAGCTTCACTTTATTTTCTCACTATACTTTTCAACAAGCTGTTAAACTGATACTAAACTTTAAATTAGGATCAATCCATCTCTAAAAACTCTCAAAAAAACTATAAAACGATAACTCACCCAGTGAATGATCTCTTGTTGTAGCTGGTCCTCTGCCCCCAAGCCCCCAGTATAATTCATTGACAACATTTTGTTTAAATTGAATTAAACCTAATTCTATTAAATTGTTTCCTTATTAAATTATTAATTTTCTCTTTATGCCAAAAGTTAACATAGAACAATAACAATACAATTATTTTGAATTAAGTTATTATGCTAGTATAGGCTACATTAATTCTACATCAGGCCCAATCATCCCATAAAGGTAATTATTTATTATGATGCACAGTGTCTACATATAGTGTGTTTTAAATTAGTTGCGCTTAGCTATGATATTGTAAATTATAAATTAAAATAAATATATTAACAGATTAAAATCCCAGTTTTTTTCTTTCACACTCTTTTAGACCATACTTCGAGGTTTAATTAAAAAAGAGAGAGAGAGAGAACCTTTGTAACCCTTTACCCCAGGTCATAATACTAACTTAGTAAAACAATGGTCTTACACTTGAAAATTTAAGGTGGGGAGGAAAGAGATTGAAGCCGATCCACGCCCCGGTCTTCCTCGCACATCAAAAACAGATGTTAATACAGAAAGAGTGAGTAAAATTGTTTGAAAAAAATCGCTGCCTGACCATTCGAGCAATTGCTGACTTAGGTAATATGGATAAGGAAACTTTCATACAAATTTTAAATGAGAATTTACACTTGAAAAAAGTTTGCTCTAAAATGGTGCCAAAACTGCTCACTCTTGAGCAAAAGGAAACTCGAATGAACATTTGTGCTGACATCCTTCATAACATCAAAAATGATCCAAACCTTTTAGAAAATGTGATAACTTGTGACAAATCACTCATGCACATGAAAATACATGTTTTCTAATGTGCTTGGTGTTAGTAGTCTCGAAAAGACAATGCCTCCTAAGTGCATTTGAAATATGGATAGGCAAAAAGTAAGTGCTAAACTTGAATTTTCAATGGCACAGATATTTGTGAGTGATCTATAAGTAACTCATGTTTATCAATGGTGAAAACATGAACAGTAATATTATTTTTCAACATCAGAATTTGGGTATAAGATCTTTGTTATGTAACACTTTAATACACCCCACCCTCCCCCCATGTAATAACATGTTGAAATTCGAGCGCCCCCCTCTCCTTCCCCCCCCCCACACACACAAAACACAAACACAAAGCGTTACATGGCTTACTGATGACCCCTTTAATGTTTAGAATTTTCTCCCATTTAGTTAGCGTTGGCTCTTTCCTCTTCTATATCCCTGTTATCTCCAACGATATAACCATAAAACTTCCATGGTACCTAGGTAGTCTTTTAATTATGCTTCTTCTATCTTCAACATTTACTTCTGTAGTGTTTATGTTGTCATTTTCTTCTTCTCCTTCATGATTCATCATTATTTCTCATTGTTTGTGCTTTCTTCTTTGACTATGTGATCTTTTTACACAATATCTTATGTCAAAATTTAGTTTAACATTCTTTTTCAGGGTTTTAGGGTTTGGATTCTCAGCAAATATGACATCACAGGAGAGTGTAACTTTATGCTCACCTGGCTCTAATAGATGGGAGCCATTTGGGACATAGAACTGACAAAAACTTAGACTACTTCTCAGAATAGCTATCCAGTTTTTCAAGTTACCCAAGTTATTTTGCATAGGCACAGCATCCAAAAAGTTGCAGGCCTGACAAATTTGTTTTTGTTTTTTCAGTTCATTTTTTCTGCTGGTTTTGAGTCGATAGTATCACTTGGGCTTTTGTTCAATAAAAAATCAGACTTCTGGATGGCTTCACCCCAAAGGTATTTACTTACTAATTGAGTTTTTCACTTTTCATGTGGTTTTTTTTTTTGCATCAATTTTCCTGTCAAGCTTCGGGCTGAAGTTAATAGTTAACAGGATTACCATCCGGGAAAATCAGAAAAAACGGGAATTAGCCGGGAATTTGAAGTGATCGGGAAAAAACTGGAATAAGTCGGGAATTTGGTAAGTTATAATAAAAATCAGGGAAAATGTTGTTTTAATCAAAATATGAAATATAATAATCATTAAATCAGTAAATTATAATGTGATTCAAACAATCATTTTTTTGTTTGTAGCTGTGAAATATATTTTTAATTCCTACTAAACAATGTTTATTTAAATTTTTAAACTTAATATTATTCATAACAAAATATTAGTAGAAAAAACGAGGAAAAGGGGGGGGGGGAGCTGAGTTAGAAGAATGTGACATACTTTTTAGTCGGAATTTGAGGAAATGATCAGGGAAAAGGTAGGGGATTTCATTGGTCAAGTTGAGTAGACACCATGAGTTAAGTTTAACACCATGCTTGTAGGATCATTATATTCTAATAATTTGCACTCCCTACCATCACGTCCTATTTTGAACACTTTTAGGCTCATTAATGGCTCAACCTCTGAAACATAATCTTTCAAGAGTTGCTTCACCTCACTCTTACTTTTAATGGGTAAGCCATACATAATTGAGTATAGTCATCAACGAATGTAAGAATAAATGCCTTTTTGCCCAAAGTTTTAAGTTCTTTCAGGCCACACAGATCACAGTGGACAATTTGTAAGGATCTTATGACTCACTTTTTCTCATTTTCAAAGGTAAACCTGGTCTGTCTTGCCTCTAGACAAATTTTGCAAACATAGTTTAGTTTATCGTAACTGTGGCCTAAATATTAGATCCATCTACCAAAGGCACAAGCTTTTTTTAGCTTTTAAGATCCCAAATGTCCTAGCTTATGATGCAACTTGAATGGATTATCCTTATCACTTGCTGCTAAAGCCTGCAGGGGTACTTGCTTTAAGGTGGAGGTGTATTTGGTATCCAGGCCATTGCTTTGTTTAGTACCTTCCAGAACTTTCACTTTGTATCTTTGAGGATAGTGACTTTATTCTTAGTGAAAAGCACTTCATCATTATCATTAATAGCATTCACAAAAATTAAATCTTCTCAGCTCAAGTAAATAAAAGACTTAATAAAACACACAGTTTGCTAGGGTGTATTGAGGGTGATTGAATCCTGTCAGGGTGTATTGAGGGTGGTTGAATCCTGTCAGGGTGTATTGAGGGTGGTTGAATCCTGCCAAGGTGTATTGAGGGTGGTTGAATCCTGCCAAGGTGTATTGATGGTGGTTGAATCCTGTCAGGGTGTATTGAGGGTGGTTGAATCCTCTCAAGGTGTATTGATGGTGGTTGAATCCTTCCAAGGTGTATTGAGGGTGGTTGAATCCTGTCAGGGTGTATTGAGGGTGGTTGAATCCTGCCAAGGTGTATTGAGGGTGGTTGAATCCTGTCAAGGTGTATTGATGGTGGTTGAATCCTGTCAAGGTGTATTGATGGTGGTTGAATCCTGCCAAGGTGTATTGATGGGGTTGAATCCTGCCAAGGTGTATTGATGGTGGTTGAATCCTGCCAAGGTGTATTGATGGTGGTTGAATCCTGCCAAGGTGTATTGATGGTGGTTGAATCCTGCCAAGGTGTATTGAGGGTGGTTGAATCCTGCCAATGTGTATTGAGGGTGGTTGAATCCTGTCAGGGTGTATTGATGGTGGTTGAATCCTGTCAGCTAGTGCTATTATGACCATGATGCAAAACAAATTTGCGACCGTTAACAAAGAGAATCTCGACTCTATGTCAAAAGTTATTATGGCTGACCACTTTGTGAGATCAAAGTCCTTTCAAAGACAAACATTTTCCTAGTAAAGTGGCCCTAAGTTGCGCAGCCATTTTACTTGTCGTTTGGTTTGCGTTCCAAGGTTATGTATGGTATGTTTTGTAATTTATTTGGTGTTTTGTGGAACATGACCTAAAGTTGCCATCTTATTAGCCTTATATAATAATCTTAAAACGTTTCTCTGTGTTTCACATAATCTTAATTTGTATATAGGCCTATATCATAATGTGTAGTAAATCAAGAGAGGGGATGGTACATTTACAATGAATGCTTAAATCCTATATTCTTTGGTAAATAACACTATCAAAATGCATTATTATTCACTGAATGGTTGCCATTTGACAAAATTTTGGCCACTCATGCATCTTCTTGACACAAGAAGAACAGGAATTACAACTAAGGAATCATCAATCTGTAAACTCTACCTTTTTTACTTTTACTAATCCTTTCAAATTCTAATCAATTCAATTATTAACAATTTATCATTTTTATAACACAAGTTTCACTTATTACTTCTGCTTTAATCACATATATAATAAAGGCCTAAATATACTACATCATCCACAGTTCTAAAATATTGTTAAAATATTAAAGTGAATTAATACAAAGAATCAATTTTACTATTGTTCATGAGCCTGGTTAACTTTTAAATGTACCATTTCTTAATTTTAATAACATGTGTGTTACATTGTTACAAAGGCTCTCATACTAAACATTTAACTGGGTGTCTACAGATTTTTTAGTGTTCCATTTCTTGACTTTTTCTGAAACATAGAATAGTTTTCTTGACTTTTTTTTATAAAAATAAAACTGACAAAATTTGGAATGTAAAAATGTGTACATATACATTTTTTAATATCCTAAACCAAACTTTTAATTGTTCAGGGAAATATATTTCAAAAGTATTTTGCACACAGCAAAAGTGTTTAATTTTCATTTGGAAGGGATATGGCCTTAAAAAATAAGTACCAGTATTTAATCAGGTAAGACAGTTTAATATGATATTATCACTCTTAAAATTTGCTAGTATTTAGAAACAAACAAAAATATAGTATCAAAACAATATAAAATAAGAATAAAGAATATTAATAAGCATAGTAGTTTTCATTCAAATTTAGTAAAAAGGCAGAAAGGCTTACACAAAAGCACAAGCAATAAAGCACGGAATCAACCATTTTAAAAGCTTTGATTGGAATACATAATTTCAATAACACTATCATAGTGACCAGTCTACTTTTTTTTATGATTGATTATTTTGTCATCCAATATGGCATCTTCTTCATTCTGTTGTTCTACAAGTCTTCTTTTTGCATCTAGGAAAATCTTTAGTTCTTAGAATCTCGTTTTTTTTCCCCATGAATTTTTGATCAGCTTCATTTTTAGTAATCTTGAGGGCTTCTAAATTTTTTGATGATGTGTTTCTTGCTACTTTAATCAGAGTAATTGAAAATCCCCCTTTTATTTTGGCTTTTCCATGAAATATTACCAAAATTTTATCAAAGAACTTCACCATGTCCATTATTGCTTACTTTTGCATCAGCTAGAACACTTATGAGTAGTGAATCAAAATGTTGTGTCTCACAATTGAACTTAAGCAATGCCTCTTTAACAAATGGCATTGCACACACATGCAGGTAGTCTCTTTTGACAGTGTCAACTACTGATGGTGCCATGTGATATTTATAAATACATTCTTTGAGGGCAACAGTGACTCAGAAACTTGTACTGTATCACTTTTCATTACATTGGGAAAGAGGCAAGAAGCGCCTTTGACAATCTTTGATTTTAAAGCACATTTTAAGAAGAGTTTCTCATAAAGCGTTCAAACAAATACTCCTTGGGGAACACTTGTCATTCATTCTGACCTTTACAAGCAATATTATCTCCAAAACCAATTGTAGCTTTGGATGTGGTCTTCAATACAAAAGGATTCGATACATATATTTTCATTAATCGCATTGGGATTAACATCATTCATGATGGATATCTTAATTATGCAACATACGACACTCTACATCAACATGTGTAGTCGTTGATACAAAATGGGAGAAGAGCATCACTCGAAAGGTAACTGATAAGTAATAACATAAGTTCCAACTTTGCTACCAAAAGCGTGTCTACTAGATCCAATATTACTTTATCGAAATATGTTGATGCTAGTGGATTTCTTTCAACAGATTCCACATAGTTGTGAAGAAATGGAATCATTATAAGTGCTCGTCTGATGACCTTAGAATTTTCAACCCACCTAATAACACAATTTTATTGGAGAAATGGGCGATCCAGTTCTCCGAGAGTATTCACTTCTTGTGGGGAAGACCTTGAATAGATAGTAGAGGGCACAGAGAAACTCATGAATTTTCCATCAAGTCTTATTGTGAGACTTTTATAAGCAAATAGAAAAAGATTTTTTTAAACTCTAGACCACAACTTTTGATATTTTTCCTGACTTTCTTGGCTGCCATGTTAATATCTTGACTCTTTCTCAACTTTCTTGACCTGTAGACACCCTGTTTAATGACCATCATTCTTTAGAGTATAAAATTTAATAATGTTTTATGTATATTTCCCAATCTTGTTTAATATTTAACACAACCTGCTTTGACATATTTTATAGTAATTTATCATAACATAATGGTTGGTTCTCAAATATTATATTATCTCTCCTTTCTAAACATTAAACTGTGTTTAAAAAAAAAGAAGAGTAAATATTTAAATTTTAAAATAACTCTGCATGAAACACATGTGTTTGCTTGCTATCTAAGTTTTCTTTAGACACCCAGTAACCTGCTTTCTTTTTATGACAATCCAGAAGAAGTGTATAGAAAAAGAGGTTTTATGGAAACTTTTTTTTTAAAGTCACATCCATTCTCAAGTGGTTTATAGTTCATAGTCAACAGCCTCCAAAATTACCTGTAAAATGTGGTCGATGAAAATGTAAATATGTCTATGATTCAATGACACCTTTTTATGTCTTTATGATTACACAGAATAGCACTAATATTTAAATGTTCAAGTTTGAAGCTATTGTACTTGGGCCTACTAATCGAACACGCACCTTAATATAGGCTACTACCTATCATACCCCTTTCTGAAACAAATTCTATTGGTGTTTGTGATGATTAAATAGTAAAAGACAGCATTTTTACCTGACATAGTTTCTTATGCACATTTTAACATGTAATTGTACTGCTTTATGTAAAAAGTATTGTGACTTAGTGGACTCCTCCTTGTACTATTTAGCTCTTTCACATAACTTAATATTTTATTTTTTCCTTAATTGGTCAAGGCTGTGGACACAGCCGCGGAACACATTTTGAGAAACAAGTGGCTAAATAAATATAATGTACTTAAATTTACTAAACTTGTGGAATTTGGCAAGCTCTGTCTGTGCTATTTATTTTTTCACTAAGTTACCTATATTAAAATTTATCTTTAGTGCCTAGTTTTGGTTGTACATTTTAATTTGTATTTAACTCTTTAATGTTCATTTGTGTGGTTTTATACAAGGTGTTTCAATATTTTCATAAAGTGTGTACTCCTAATGAAAAAAACATACCATAATACGTGTCGTATGTAGACTTAAATTATACTTATTCTGTTAGGCCCTATACCCGCTTCATTAGTAAAATTCTCTAAGACGTCACTCTCGTGTTAGACTGGCCTGTTGAAGAAAGGGGAATGGGGGTTTGAATCTTGGTCAGGTCAACTGAGGGTGTTTTTTTTTTTTCTAAATGGTTTCCCACTCTCCTTCTATGCAACTGCAGGTAGATTACCTCTTAAATACTCCCTTATCCTTAACTCACTATAGTAATTGTATATGCATATAACCTAATCAGGTAGCTAGATATGAGGATAGAAAAAAAACATGTTACAATGAAATGCTACTTACTTTTACAAATGATTCCATTTGAATGTTTATTTTTAATTTGGATTTTTAAGGGCTGACAACGATAATTGCATCAACAGCCCACCCCCCACTAGATTGACATGTGCCCAAGTGAAATAAGTTATGTGCCATGCACTGTAACTAGGGCCCTATTTTTGCTCTGAACTTAGAGAGGGGCAATGGAGCCATTCTACCTTTAATCAACACTAACTTGATTAGTTTGGTGCGTGTGTTGCAAGCTGTTTCATGTTTCTAAGTTAATTACCTCTATAGAGTTACAAATGTTGATAGGACCAGCTGTTCTGTGCTGTGATTAGTGGGTTACAGTCATTAGAGCTTCTGTGGCTGTACAGCGATTCAAACTTTGGCAGTTCCTTGACTAGACACAGCACAAGCTGCCCCATGTGTTCACATACAAGGCATCCGGAACTTATTGAAACTTAATTGACACTTCTAAAAGTTATATACTAAATATGTATACAAGCCAAGGAATGAGTAGATCAGATTGGTATCTACTATAACTTTATGATAAACATGGACTTTTGTCAATGTTACCTAAACTATATTTGATTTTTGTAATTAGAAGTGTTTATATAGTACAAGCTTATAATATGTATTACTTAGTTCTAAACGGTATGTTGGTGGCTTTTAAACAATATTCACATTGGATAAATATAGGTGTACTCTGAAAAATTACACCCATAGGTCTACACAAGAATTAAACCTTGAATCTTAAGTCTGACGTGAGAATACTCGGCAACTGAGCTAAAATCCAATTTTTATAGAAAGGGCCTTTTAGAAAATAGAAACATATTATTTTGTGGCCAAAATTGATAAAATTTTACTATTATAAGTGACAGCTGTAGACATGGGTGAAAGTAGGAGGAAGGGGGGGTTAGAGGGGTGTTTATGGTGTTAAAACTCTCCCCACTCCTGAAATTTTATGAAAATATAATGATGACCTTGTACCAAACTTCAAATTACTAATGGAGGCATTCACTTTACAACAATTTGCCAGGAAAGGAACATTCCTAATAGTTTCTAGAGGCATTTAATTTTTTTTAAATTTTCAGGAGAATATCATTCTAAATGGCTTCTAGTCATCAGATATTTAAAATAAATACCTGTAAGGGCCATTTCAAATAGCTATATATGCATATAATATTTTAAAAAAAATCCAAGCGAGGAACACTCCAATTATCTTCTAAAAGCATTCTATTTTCAGTAATGTGTTGGGGGAAGACCACTTTCAACAGCTTCTAAAGGCATCTTATTAAAAAAAAATGTCATGCCAGGATATTCCAAACAGTTTCTAAGGGCATTCTCTTTTAAAAATTTGTTACTGGAAGACTATTTCAAATATCTTTTAGGGGCATCTAATTCTCTAGGAAAAAATCAGGCAAAGAACACTAAATAGCTTTAAGGGCATTCAAAATTTTTAAAAAATATCATGGTGAGGATCACTTCAAATAGTTTCTAGGGCAGTGGGTCTCAACCCCAACGTGGGGTACGTGCCAAGACGTTTGGGGTTATGTGAAAATATTTAATAATTGGCAGAAAGAGTGCCAACAGTGTGAGACAAAAGATCAGTCAAAAGTTATTAAATTAGCTCAACGATATGGTGAGGGTGGTGCAGGTGTTTCTTCTATATTGCGTTACCCTTCAACAAGATCAATTCCTATCAAATGACAAAAATAAGAATAGATTGATTATCATGCTATCGGCCAAGCTGAAGAACAATGATATTGAATTTCAGTAAAGTACTGACAACACACAAACTCTCTCGGCGTTAGCACCACAATCAAAACATCTACTTTGAATGAAAACGTAACTATTATTGGTGAGGACGTTGGACTACTGGTTTTATTACTCGCAGTAGTTCCACCACAAATTGAAATTTTCCTTGTCAAATCAGGCAAAGGAAAAACTGAGTTGAGAGAGTATTCATCGCACCAGCTAAAATCATCGAGACTTGCAAATATTATTCTTTTCCTACACAACTTCAATGGATGTGATACAACTTATGCAGTAGGCCTATTCAAGAAAGTAAAGATCGAATGCGGCAAACTATGTCTAAAAGTCAATATTTGTATGATATAGTTGAAGTGTTTAATAATGTCAACTCTTCACACGAAACTGTTTCTCGAGCTGGAGAGTGTATTTTTCTTGCTTTGTATGGTGCACGTTCTACAGATAAATCTTTATACAAGTATTGATTCAACTTTTTCACAAAAACCGTAACTAAAATCAAACTAGATATTGCCTCACTCCCACCAACAGAATGAGCTGCCAAGCAGCAATCATTTTGAGTGTATCATTAAATCCAAAAATGGCAAACTTTAGGAGTGGAAATGTGTACAGAGTTGTCTTGTTCCTTTCATAACAATGGCCATTGGACGCTGTCACTTCCGAAGCTCTATTTAACCTTCTATTCTTTAAATGTACGACTGGCTGTGGATCTCTGTATGGATGCAGAAAAGGGGGTATTAATTGCACAGTTGTATGCCATAACTGCCATGGAGATGGTTTGAATGGCGTCAACACAGTCGATTAAGATATAATAGAAGATCAAGATGAACGAGCACTATGGAAGAGTTGATATCATCATTATCTTGTGTGGAAGAATATTCCAAGATCCATGTTGATACATCCCATTTTGTTTATGTTGCTGAGGAGGAGATCCCTAACACTAGTCATGCTGACAAAAAATACACATATTGTGAAGTAAGTGTAAAGGAATATCTGTCATAAAACTCACCTATAAAATCATTTTTATAGGCGTACCTCAGTGAGGAGAATGATGATTATGGACTTTTGTACCATTATTTACAAATTTATGAACTTTTATACTTACAGAGAGATAATGTTTTTTCTGTCAAGTGAGTGCTGCAATATTCAGTGCCGATATACTCTTAGTAAAATAGAGTGATGAAAAACACTAACAAAACTTTTTTGTTTATAACTAAATTCACTTTAATTTTTATCGTATCTACTTTTTTCATAAAATTATTAGTTCGCGAGATATTTGCAAAAAAAAAACTAAAAAAAATTATAGAACTGTAACTATTCTCCAAGATGATGGTGATTGTCACGATATTTGGTACCAATTTACTCTTAGCAAAATATAGTTAGAAAATAATAAATCGAACCTCTTTTGTTTAGAATTTAATATTCTTTAAATTGGATGAACACTATTGTTTATATAAAATCAATAGTTCACGAGATATTTGCAAAAAACTATAAAACTTTAACTACTTTCCAAGATTGTGGCGTTAGCTCATTTCTGATACTTCAGGACTTTTAATCAGTTTGAAAGTACACCTTACTAAACATCTCTGCCAAATTTCAAAACTTTTGCATATTTTGTTTTTATTTGCTGAAATCAGACCTTCATTGACTAGGCTAATTGTAGCAGCTTTTATCTTCTTCTGTACTCCCCCCTCCCCACCCCAGACCGTGTGTTAGATTTTCTCAGTATGATGCAAGTCCTTCGAAATGCCACCCCTTAAATTTTTTGTCTTTAAAATAAAGATAAAATAAAGATTTGTAGGTAACAGAACATAATAAATAGATACCGAGTATCTGTCAAATTGACAGCTAGCAGCCGTTTTGACATATGCCTTTCTTTAACTTGTTATTGTATTGTCTCTACTTCAACGTATATGAATTTGGTAAAAATAGAGCAATAAATAACAAACGCAAACGTAGGAAAATGCAAATATTTCCTAAGCAACTCTCTATCACACACAGAATGCAAATGTAGCCCAATATTACCTAAATAGCTCTCTCTCTATCACACACAGGCACACATTCCACACCTGAGATATACCCAGTCCATGCAAATGCTTCTTTTTAATTCGAGTCACTATTTTCATAACATAATCATTTTCAATGATAATATGTAACTACAATTGCTGTAAAAAACAATAATTCTCTTACCTGATATACTTTTTAAACACAAAAACTGAATTAGTATAAATGCAAATATATCTGATTTACTGATTTAAACACAGCACAGCCACTTCTAGAGACAAACTAATATTAAAATCAAATATTGTCAATAATTGTAAGCTCAAAGCAGAACTGTCAACACATAACATATGCAATTGTCTTTTGTGATAATTGCTGCCTCAGCTTTTAGGAGCAGCCTATATTACAAACAAAAATAATAGCTTCACACTGTCAGATCAAAAGTCTTTCGGGGAGCGCTCACCAACAATGCACCTGCACCAGAAACCTAAATCAAAAGCGCTTAGGCAGAGGCGTGCGGTAAATCATAAATCGTATACATCAATATTGTAATAACATAGACCAATATAGAAAAGCGGTGTGTAAAGATTTTTAATTATTGAATGGTTCAAATTGTATTTCGATTTCGCTGCTTTTGCCGCCCCATTACGGTGCCGCCTGATGCGGCCGCCTCTCTGAATCATAGCACGGCATGACCCTTCTCCCCCCCCCCCCCCCCACACCCTTTCTCAACCCATAAATGTAATTCATCTGATCTGTGTAATTTTAATTTTGAAATATTTTTATTTACTTATTAAATCTGATAATTTTGGCACCTGAAATCATGTCACCCCTATTTCTGCCACCATCCATAGCCATTTTCCATAAGAAAAGATTGTTTTGAACATACAATCGAACACATATTTACTATTTTATGATCAAATGTCAAGAGGAAATCTAATGCTTCTGTAGGCTCTTTAATATCCAGAAAGGTACAAAAAATTCATTGAAACAACAATAGAGGTTTTTAACAAGTCATTAGAGTCAAATGTACTTTCTTATTGGTAGGTTAATTGTTTCTCTGCTACTATTGTTGAGAAAATAACTTGGTTTTGAGATAACCGAACTTATGAAATTAACTTTATTTTATTTGTGATATCTTTTGGACCTAGGTCTAATTCAAAATATAATAAGTTTTTCTTTTGTCTTTGGTTCATATTTTTCAAATTCTGTGATTAATTTTGTGATTTAAACACGTAAAAAATCACTGACTATTAGTTTACAACTAAAAGCCAATTTGCAAGTCTACTTAGTATGACTCAAGTATTTTGCTACTTGATACAAAATGACACCTACCTAAACTCAAATAGAATAGGTCAGTTTCGCATATGAAACTGGCCCATTCCATTCTGGTCTAAGTAAGTGTCGTCCTGCATTTGGTATAGCGCTGCACTTGAGGTGTACTAAATCTTACTATGAAACTCGCCCAAATTCTATAATAGTGCAGAATAAAGCTCTGTCTAAGATAAGGAGGCCATCTTCAAAAAGGGTTTGCATTGAATGCTGAGCTACCGAACAGCTTCTTTTCCCAGGGAATGTCTTCTTTTATAGGTGTAAAATACATGTCTAGACAAAATATTGTCAAATTATAATTTGTCCAAGTTTTTAACCATCAATGTTGCCAAGAAAAGGAAAAAAAGAAAAAATAGATCAGATATTAGTAGAGGTGTGTGTGTGTGTTGTGGGGGGGGGGGGGGGGGAAGCATTTTCTAATTAAATTTTTGGTAGGCCTATATTAGTTTCTAAAAATAGCATTTTGTGATGTTTTATTTAATTTCACCATTTACCATTTAAATTATATTTTAGTCATTCTTCTTAGTCTTTTTAGCCATAAAGGACAGTGTACCTATTGGTTGAATTTAAATGTAAAGGTGTTTCTCAACTTGAGCATTTAGCCCACACAAGCCAAATGAGCATGCCCACACACTCATACGAAGGAAATTTTCTGTCACAAACGGTCATGAATGTTCGTGTTGTGTGTACCTTCTCAGGTTGTTCTCATAATCACGGTGAAAAGTATGCTGTGATTTGTGTTCTATATTGTGATTGATTTTTTTTTTTTGCACCGCGTCTTAGTACCCGTTCGGGTTTTATGCTTATGTACTAATTATGCTACTGATTTTAGGGATTAGGAAGGCTATATTTATAGGATGTATACCTGAATTTGTATGGAGGAGGAGTGAAAAACCATTTAGGAAAAACCCCACTCAGGATACCTGACCGAGATTTGAACCTCATTATCCCCATCATTGGCAGTCTAGTCTACTATGAGAGTAGCGCATTAGACCATATGGCCACTGAAGCGTGTTTGTGATGTATTCATTGTTGAAACGAAATAAGAAGAAATAACAAAAAGAAAACTAGTGAGGTGCTTGTATATAAATCACCGTAAAACTTTGTAGTTAAACATACTTGATTGCGAGCATTTTAAAAATGTCACCAAAAGACACCTGAAAACTTTGAAATTTTAATAAACGCAGTAGGATTACAGACATCTGTAAAGCAGGTTTTTTGAGTTTGAATCAAAGTAACTATTATTCCTGAATTTCAAATAATTATCGATTAAAATCATATCCTTGTTAAATATGCTATAATTATGATGTTAAAAAGATTTCTCATTATAAAAAAGACATTAGATTAATTTTGGACCCTAGTCATATATAAATGTTAAGTTCACCAACATGTTTAGGCAACAATAGCTCACCTGTCAAAGTTAAAAAGTAAAGAGCACCCAACATCTTTTGTGGTGATTATAAACTATTACTAAAAAATATTCATTAAATTGAAAAATTGAAAATTCATATCCTAGTATTATAATATATCATCAGTCCTCAAAGTTAACACATTTGTTATACATTATCTAACGGTGCTATTATGGGAGGGGAGGGGGGAGAATGCGGCTTATTTTTCGATCAATATCGTAACAGTTAAAAAGCATTTACTTTACTTCACAGGAATCATTATTAAAATATATTAACATATTTTAGGTACATTGTGGCCTTGCAATTTTTTTTCCAGTTTTATTTGATTCAAGTTATCAAATCGATTATATAAAATTTGAATCATTATTAATATTATCAAAGCTGTGCAGACCCTTAAATAGGACACAAGATTGGGAAGAAGGATCACAACATTCAGAGAATCACTATTTGTAAATTACTGTCTTTCTGTGGCTTTTCAGGAATTATGTTTCTCATTCTTTTTATAATATGTACATTGTTGTGGATTCCACAATGTAGGGTACTTTTCATACTCGTTTATTGTTATTATTATTTATTATTGTGATTGTTGTTGTTGTTTTGCAAACGAAATGCTCAAGTTTAGCCGCACCTCTACACAATTCAAGAACAACTTTATATTGACTAAAAACTTATCTACCTCAACAACACTATCCTGCTCGTCTTATTTGTAATGTTGTGTGTTTTATTGCAGGTTTTGGAATTATTATGGCTACTAGCAACTGAACTATTGAGTTTCTTATGCCTTACCGTATTTGCCCAAAATGTTGACATTAAAAGTACCCAAACAAATCAAGAAAGTCCTCTTCATGTATACCTCAGTTTTAGCTTATGTGGTGCTGAGTGACAGTTCACAGCTGACTTCTGACAGTCAACATTTAGGTATATACCTAAATTTTGACTGTCAGAAGTGACAACTGCTAAACACATGTTTTTTGCAGATCATATGGTTTGGCGTAGGGATACATAATTTGGTCTGGTAGCTTTTTAAAGCCGTCAGAAGTCAGCTGTGAGCTGTCGGTCAGCACCACATAAGCTAAAACTGAGGTATATATTAGAAAAACTTGTCAATTTACTTTTGCTGGCTTATAGTAGGTTTTCATTTACAACTGTTCTTAGCTGCCCTTTACTAATGAGAAAATGTTGTCCCTGGACCGAGTATGTCTGGTTGATACATATTGACTTTCACTTGGCAATTCTAGTAATGAGAAAAATGTATCCTATTTAAAACGAACAGCCTAATATTTTTTTATCAGGAAACAATATATTTTCTAGATTTATCACAGAAATCAGTACACTTATCATTTAAAAATAACTTGGGCATATTGTAATAATTTGGATTTTTTAAACCAAATTTGTATTTGGCAAATATTTCTTTGAAAACATCAATTTCAAAACAACTGACTCTTATGCCTAATGAAATTTTTACTTGCCTCTAGTGATTAGATAAAATTTAATATTATATATTAGTTTTATATTTAATTTACTTAAAAAAGGGTATTTATAGATAATAATATAAGCTGCATCCAATTAGTTTCTCGAGTCTTCTCCTAAGTGGCAGGCACTATGAATGCTGTCCTTTCATTTTACTGCATATTTTCCTCTCTGCGACATCTAGTAGTATTGTATTTAAAAAAGACAATGTTTCAGGGTCTAATAGGCATAGAGGCTCGTTTTTAAGTGTTCTTTAGAAATATTTCTAGGTCACATAATTAATTTTTCTCTCTAATTCCTGTATTTTTTTAAAGCAATGTTTGAAATATGTCCTCTCTCTTTCTCCCACAACTATGGTGACTGTTATTGAATAAAGGAGTCAGAGAGTGTGCTCCCAATAGAACTTTGGATTTATTAGTTGTCAAACTATTCGAGACATTAAAAGTAAAATATTTCTAAACATATAATTCTTTTTTATATTTAGTCATTACTATTATTATTATTGTTATTATTAGTATTAGTACTATCATTATACTAATCATTACCATTACTATAACTTTGGTGGCAGGTGACTTTTTATATACTTTTTTTAGCACCGCGTCCTTTTACCTATTCGGGCTATAAACTTATGCACTAATTAAGCTAATAGCTTAAGGATGAAGAATTTTTTTTAGAGAAAGTGTACCCGGATTTGCTCGAAGCTAGTGAGTGGGAAACCATTTAGGGAAAACCATCCTCTGTACACCCGACCGGGATCAAACCACTATCTCCCTGTTATCGGCAGTTTAATCTATTGTTAGAGTAGCGCCTTACACAGTGCGGCCAACGAAGCGGTTTATAGGGCATTTTATGTCCCATCATTTAACACACTGGTACACATAATTAACCTAGAAGTTCTAAAGTTGATCTCATTAGTAAGTTATATAATTTGAATCTTTTCCCCAACAGTTTTGTACACGATTAAATATGAATAAATTAATTATCATTAACTTATCTTTACTTAAAGGCACTCTTAACCCTTTCCAGCCCAGTGTAGCCATATGGCAACGTTGTTTAATAATCGTCTTAAAGTCATTAAAAACGCCCAATGTAAACGTTTGGCTACATGGTTAGTTTCTTTTGTGATCACAGATAACAGCACTAGTCGGTAAAAAGCTTCAAATTTATTTTTAAACTAAAACTTATCAAGTTGGTAATGCACAGCAACTGGACTGGTGGCGTATGTTTGTTGAGATCACTCAAATATTTTATTATACGGTAAGTTTTTATAGTTTTCATAATAAATTTATATATTTGTGTGAACTTTAATATATTTGTAATATATATATGGTATAATTAGAGTTAAATACTTATAAATATATTATAACATATGATTATAAAACATGTGTAGCCATTTGTCAACAGTGGGCAAAACATTATTATGTCAAATGTAACCTACATTTCGGAGGTAGGTAAATTAAAATATATGTATAACTAAAATAATTATTTTAATCCAACTTTGACTTAATGTTTTTTCCTCAGAAACGTTATTTATTCGTTGTTTTAGGTATTTAGGATTCAATAGCTGTACTTTTTGTAAAATTAACTTGGAAAATCAGTTTTTGAATTTAGGCTAGCCTCCAGCTAAGTAGAATAAATTCTAAAGGCAATAAATACATTTGTAACTCATGTAGCCATTGAACCTAAAGATGACGACATGCATCTTATATGCATAGAAATAACTAATTTATAAAATTAGATCTCCCGTAAAGATAATTATTATGCTTATAAATTATTCTTTTTTAGATGTCTGGAGAACCTAGCACATCATTGAACCTTGCTACTAATGAGGATCAAATACGTCTCCTTCTGTTGGAAGGAGATGTTTCAGACATCGAGATTGATCTTGAAGAAGTTGAAGGGGAGGAAATATTTTTTTCTAACATAAGTAATGATGAATCTGAGCAGCCTGAAAATATTCAAGCTGTTGGATTGAATATAGAATTAGATACAGCATATGATGAGGATTTGGATGATGTTCCGTTATCTGAACGTCTAGGCTATGCAACTCGGCGACCTTCAGTACTTGTACCTGAATATGATTTACAGTTCGACTATAAACTTCCACGGTGGCGATTACAAGATATTAGTCCAGTTCCTTCAGACTGTAATGTCAATTTTACTGAGCCCCCTCATGATATAAACACACCTGTTGAGTATTTTAGAATGTTCATTGATAGTGAAATTATCTCTAACATGGTTCAGCAAACAAATTTATATTCAACCCAAATTACGGGAACATCAATAAATACAAATGTCAATGAAATAGATATATTTTTAGGCATTCATATCATGAGTGGTATTGTAAGGGTACCTAGCTACAGAATGTATTGGCATAATAGCACCAGATATTCTCTTATTGCAGATGCTATGTCGCGAAACCGTTTTGATAAATTAAGGACATATTTTCACCTGAATGACAATGACAAAATGGTGCCTCGTGAAGATCCCAATTATGACAAATTATTCAAAGTACGACCATTTATCGATGTTTTGCGGAAAAATTTTGCAACAATTGAACCTGACGAATACAACTCTGTGGATGAGCTTATAATACCATTCAAGGGAAGAAGCAGCCTAAGACAATTTAATAAAAATAAACCACATAAATGGGGAATTAAAGTTTTTGCACGAGCCGGATCTACTGGCATTATTTATGATTTTGAAATTTATATTGGAAAAGGCACCAATGTTAAAACATTTTTAGGAATTAGTGGAGATATTGTGCTTCGATTAGTTGCAGGACTTCCAAAAAATGAGAATTACAAAATTTTCTTTGATAATTGGTTCAGCTCTCATGCTTTGGTGACTATATTGAAAAATGAAGGGTTTTTATGTGTTGGTACTGTTCGAATGAATCGGCTACGTGGCTGTACTCTCAAAAGTGATGCGGAACTTAAAAGGTTGGGACGAGGTAGCTATGATTATAGATTAGATGTTGAAAACAATATTCTAGCTTTGAAATGGTATGATAACAGGTGTGTACATTTGATAACATCGTACAAAGGATGCAATCCTGTTGAGATTGTTCAGCGATGGTCACTCAAAGATAAGAACTACATTCAGGTGGAAAGGCCAAGCACTGTCAAGGAGTATAATTCCTACATGGGTGGTGTGGACCTCAACAACATGCTAGTGGAATTGTACAGATGTGATATAAGAGCTAAACGATTTTACCTGCGCATCATTTTCCATCTTATTGACATGGCAATTGTCAATGCCTGGCTGTTGTATCGCCGTCATTGTCAACAAAGAAGAGAAAGTAAACATCAACCATTGATGGAATTTCGGTCTGACATAGCCAGGGCATTGATACAGGCAGGCAAATTCACACAAAAGAAGCGCGGGAGGCCTTCAGAGTCAAATACATCTTCATTGAAAAAAGTAAACAGAAGAATTGCTGAACGTCGCCCTATAGATGACATTCGTTATGATGAAATTGGCCATCTGCCAGTACATGTTGAAAAAAAAACAAAGGTGTAAGCAGTGCATAAAGGGTTTCAGTCGAGTACGATGCGAAAAATGCAATGTAGAATTGTGCTTGAACAAGGACAGAAACTGCTATAAGATTTTCCATTCTAAATAAAAAAGTAAAAATAAAATGTGTAATATCTTTATAACAATAGTAAAAATTAAATATTTACTATTTTTATAAAAATAATCTTAATTTTTAATATTTTGATTAAGATAATAATTTCCATAGCTTAGAAATAATAATAAATAGGTTCAATTCAGTAATGATATGTACTATTAACGTTGAACATTATGTATGACCAATGTAGCCAAATGGCTACCTATTGAAAAATGTATAACAATTATGTAAAAAATTATGAATTTTTATTTTTGTGATAAATAAACAGATATAAACATAAAAAAAATTAAAAAATATTTTTTAAAGTGTGTTTTTGTTAATTTGGGCTGGAAAGGGTTAATAAATACTCCTATTAAATGCAATCCCGTTTGTAAAGTGTATCACTTTTTATCATTAACTACACAGGGAGCATCACATAGGCCTGTATTAACTAACTAATACCCACTGTTTTAAGAACCCGGCTTACTACATATTCACATATATATTGTAATTTGGGAATTAAAAACATTTTGTAGGCATATCTGTACTAATAATACATCACTATAAAAGTGTCCTGCATTGTTGGTCATATAGTCTAATGCATCATTCTCTCAATAAATTCAAGTGTCACTAACGGTGAGATTGGTGTTTGAACTCTGATTGGGTGTATTGAGGGTGTTTTTCCACTCTCCCTCCATTTAGATTCAGGTATATTTCCTCTAAATATCTACCTTCCTCATCCCTTAATGTAAAATAAGAGTTTTGGACATCTTAAATCACATTTATGCAGTTGACACCAGCTGAAAAATATGCAGCCCCAGTTGGATTTGATTCAACATGGCATACTCTTGGATGCGGTTGGAGAAAGCTTTGCTATCTTGGCAATGGCTGAGGCCTAGATACGTGGTATCGAAATAAAAGTATCAACACTATACTCATTAAAATTATCGGAAGAAAAATATGATACCATACTAGTATCAAAAGAAAAGTATCAATAACACTAAGTACCTATGGAAACCCACATAAACTTTTCTGCCTCGCCTGCTTGGGACACCCTTGAATTAACTGAGTTCATTGAGCGCTACAAAAACTTCTTTTGTTTAGTTTGTGAAACATTGCTCGCTAATTGATAAAGGAGGTGGTAGTAGTCTGGCCGCCACTCACCCCATTACCTGGAAAGGCATCAGGATGTATTGATAAACAAAGAACAAAGAACAGCTATGAATTATGATGAGCTAAAAGAGATTGAATGCTAGAGTTGCTTCTTGTTGTCATGTAAAAAATGAGTAAGAATTGAGAAATAGTGTCATTTGTTCTTCCTTCACAATCTACCCTAGTAAACATTTTAATCCCAGAATGAGTGAATATATAACAAAAAGGTGTTTCTTTCGATACCGATCCGATACTGGAGTATGAGTACTAATATCAGTAAAAGTATCGGGGAAAAAAGTATTGAGTAAAAAAATACTCATATCAAAAGAAAGATATCATTATTAGTAAAGTATCAATACTTTTTTCACATCCCTACTGAGGCCTCATATAATATAAAACACAATGGTGGAATGGCTGAAACATGATTTCACACAGCCCACATTTTGCTGTATTAGTTATGTGAGATATAATTATATGGAACATTTTCATCTATTTAGCTTACTGTTAATTAATATACAAATGTAACTTATATATATTTAAAAACATTTGCCTGTAGCGAGTTGTTAAGACCAACAAAGATGTCTCCAGGCTATTAACTTTGATCTGAAAACCATTTTATTTCTCAGTAGAACTGTATTTACTTGAAGAGGTGGCTTATTACAAGAGAGATCATGCAATAATCTAATTCAGAAGGCCAAAATTACTGAAATTCCTCCCCCTTCCCCATCCCTTAACCTTCACCCCTCCTACAATCTCTTTTTCATCCTTCTCAACGAGAATAATAATGCATTTCTTTAAACTTCACCCTTTTCTCTTCCCTTAAATTAGATAATTAATAAAGACACAATTTAGAAACACACTGGACTAAAGCATATTCATTTATCGTTTTTTTTACATATATTGTAACTAAGGGCGAACAGTTGTATGATTACAGGAGCACTTATCAACAATCCATTTCCGCTATTAATGTAAATTAATTATAAACTGCTCCGAATGTATAATGTATTTTACTATTTTATCTTATCATGGGGGACTAGATTAGCTTGTAAATAACATAAGAATTTAATTAACTTTATTGTTTAATTGATAAATGTAAATAAGTAACATTTTAGTACACTTATAAAAAAGAGAAATTTTACCGTCACGACTGCCAAATGGCTATTTTTAGCACTATAAATCACTTTTCCCCTGAGAATTATTCAAACCCTTTCTCGCATTTGAATTTGCATTTTCTATTTGGACATTTTCAAATATATACTCATTTTCCTGCTATCCATTAATTGGGCTCTCGGTAGCGCATATGTATGCACCCACCAAACCAATGAAAAGTTATATGGTTAGCTATACAACATTTATGGTATGGTATTAATTCATAAAAAGAAAGGTCTAAAAATATTTTTCTCAAAAGTTACTCAACAAAATGTCCTTGGCATTTAGCCTATGATACTATATTACCCACTTATTATAATGACGTTTAATTCTTTAACCTTCATCGACATTCACATAGTCTAAGGTATCAGACTGGCAAGTTCAATGTTCAAATCTCAGCGTGGTGCATTGGGGGTTGTTTCTCACATGAGATTTATTATTGTGCGTTTCTCACCCCCTATCGATGGAGACGAAGTAGCCATGGCAAAATTAAATAATAACACGGTCCCCGGTATTGATTCAATTCCAACAGAATTAATAAAAGTGGGTAGGAGTCCAATACTCAATAGGCTTCGCCAATTTCTCTGTTCATTCTGGGAAAAAAAGTTATTCCGCAGTAACGGAAAGTCGATTATTGTGCCAATTTGGAAAAAGGTGGACGAAACAGATTACAATAATCACAGGGGTATTTCATTGCTTCAAAATATTTACAAAGTTTTGTCAAATATACTTTTTGTATATATTGAATTCTTATGCAGATAAAGCAATATTATTGGATTAAAAGGAATAGATCAACACTCTCAGATAGTTCATGACAACTCCTGGAGAAAATATGAGAATACAATGGCATTTTTTACCAATTTATTTATATTTATTGACTTTAGGTATTTAACGTGCAATTTCTTAACTGACTGATTCTATCAGCACACTAGAATTTCTATGAGCGAGAGCAAAAGGGTCTATCAATTTCGCTGGGAAGTGTATTTTCAAATACAAACCAGGGTTATTTTACATGTCACAAACGTCATGGGATTGATGGCTTTACTTCCCCTCTCAACGAATTTGTGCTACGGATTTTTATCTCTCTAGAAAATTCTGTTAATCTCGGATGGGTTTGAATCCCACAGTCATCATGTCCTAAGGCGAGCACTCTACCTCAAAACAACCAATGTTGACAAATTATTTATAAATTTCTAAGAGTTATTAAAGGCAAATTGTTTAGTATCTTAGTTGATTTTGGAACAGTCCTACACAAAAAGTTGGTTCAGCTTATTTAAATTTGTTAAAAGGAAACTCGGGGTAGTGTTTGTGTGGGAACTATAAAGTAACTGATACATTTGAAATTCACAATGGTCTCAAACAAGGCGATGACAAATATCATCTACCATTTAATTTTACACTTTAATATGTAGTTTGGTCCTTGACTCGCATGAATCAATAAAAATGATTGTTGACTCATGCAAATAATTTAGATTTTATATGTGACAATAAGGCAATAATTAAAAGGAATGCAGAACTTTTGTTTAAAAAAAAGAAAAGAAATTGGTCTAAAATTAAATATGGATAAAACCAATTAAGCTACATGCATGTTTCTCGAAATCCTGTATTCATAGATATCAACAACATGTGTTTTGTAGAAATCTACAAATTTAAATACTTGGTATGTATGCTAACAGATAGAAATGAAATTTAAGAGGAATTTAAACAAAAACAAATTTCATGGAGGCAATGGTTGCTATTATTCATTTTGTAAGCTGTTGCTGTCCGGTCTTTTGTCCTGAAATACTAAACAGGGCTATACACTTATAATTATAACAGCTGTTCTTTGCGAATGTGAAGTGTCACTTTGTACCAATGGAGAGTTTGTGCTAACAAAATATCTACAAATAAGCCTAAGGGGATGAACAAACAGGAGAATAGAGAAAGTTACATAATGCAGAACCTCATGGCTTGTATGAATCTACAAACATATTAAGGATAATTAAAGCAAACAGGCTGAGATGGACATGTGTCGCTTATGGGCAGTGATAAGTGTGCACACAAAATTTTAGTTGAGAAGTCTGAAGATACAAAATGCCTTGGTTGGCTATCAGGTTCGAAATTGGATGGCAGACTAACGTTTTGGCTGCCATAAACTTAAAAGTTTCGAGTTCCTTAAGGCCAGAGAGTTATTTAGTGTTCCCATATCTAGTCCACACTAATTTAGATGTATTTCCTCTAAAACCAATCTCATAAACTAATCTGTTAAATTATTCTGTTAAAGTTAATATTAAAGATACTGAGCAATCTCTCCCATAATTGGATAATCATATGTTATAATATATGTTATTTCTCAAGAATATATAACCAACCATAACAATGTTGTGATATGAGTTATATTGCAAGAATATACAACAAACCATACCAATGTTGTGATATGAGTTATATTGCAAGGATATACAACCAACCATAACAATGTTGTGATATGAGTTATATTGCAAGGATATACAGCCAACCATAACAATGTTGTGATATGAGTTATATTGCAAGGATATACAGCCAACCATAACAATGTTGTGATATGAGTTATATTGCAAGGATATGTTTAAAGTCCCATAGGGATTATCTGTGTTGAAACCATGTAGAAATACCTTAATGCTCTTTGATATCGCAAACTAGCAGATTATGTTTTGTAATGTGTCCCCACACATATTATTATTCTACACATGTGTTTCACAGGGTTCTATTTTGGGGGATTTGATTGGCCAATACAGGTGTTTGGTTTCAAGTGTCCCTTGATAATTTGCACACAAAATGAATGATGGAATGGTCAAACATGGCAATAACCCGCTTTGGTGGTCGCATGGTCTAAGGCGTCACTCTTGCAATAAACTAAACTGATGATGACAAGGAGATCGGGGTTCAATCTCGATCGGGTGTGGTGAGGGTGGTTTTTCCTAAAAAAAAATTCCACCCCCTCTCCACATAAATATGGGTACACCTCCTCTAAATTCAACCTTCCTCATTTCTAACACATTAGGGTAATTAGGACATAATATTCGTAAAACTCTTTAACGAGTGGTAAGGCATGGTGCTGATAAAACATGAGGTAGCTTTGTTAGCACATAAATAAACTCAAGTGGCTTCTTTTTGTAATTTTATAATTGATAATTTCGAATTGTTTGAATCGGGAAACAAAAATCACCTGCTTAGAGGTTTTCTTAATAAAATTTAGGCTTCTGTTTTGACACTGCCATGTTGGGCTATCAAACTTAATCAAGTACTCAACCAACATGAACTCATTTATCTACTAGACCTATCAACTATCCTGCCGGCTAAAGTGTCAAGCTCATCTCATCTGGTTTACTGGTAACTGGGATGCACCTTCCAGGTGTACTGATGATTTTACATTCTCTTTCATGCAGATGCTAGTACACTTCCTCTAGTTTATATTTTCTTCATCCTTTAATCACTAGTGTAAGAATTCAGAAAGTATGTTTGGGCATTGAGTGCCAGGGCATATTATAAAACAGATAAACTTATAAACTATACATACATATTTTCTGAATAAGCTTATTTATGATTTGATTTCATAAAATCACGCTTTTGAGGCCAAACATTTATAATATTAAGGGATTAAGGGGATATAAAATAACAAAGCATTTAATCACACCTATCCAGGTTTGACTATGGAGTTTCATTTAGACTGTTACAGGTTTGAAAATATAAAAAAACAATGTCCAAAGTTGGCAATTATATATATATCACTCTAATCCAACTCAAAGCTTACCTACCATACACATCTAGAAGTATTAAAAATTTATATTTGTCATGTGACCCATTTAGTTAAGACATGGATATCCCATAATTTTGTAAAAAGTTAATTTCATACTAATTAATTTAATTCATTTATTACGAACATAATCCTGTAGCTAGTATCTACTAAGCAAAATATGTTCAAAGCTGCTAATTATTTTTGTAAATATTGATAAATATCATTTTAACAAGCACTTACTTGTACACACATAGTACCACTCACCCAGGAAATATACATTGATATGCTCACTTCTTGTGCTTGTGTCCAAGGGTGTCTGAAATTCTCATAAAAAAATTATCTGATTTAAAAATGAATTACTTTTTTAGGAAACTATTAAATTATTATTGTTTTATTCTTGCAGCAAATGATAACTAATAGTGTCCCTAATAGTTTCAAGATAATTCATCGACTGAGCACAAATAGATGTCTATTAAACTTTTTTTTGTAATGGTCTTGGTAAACTCACTTGTTTTATGCCCATTTTGAAAAGGATATCTATTAATTTTTAAAAATTTTTTTTTGCTAGAAATGAATGATATTCTTTTCGTGTACTGTTTATTGAAGGTGTAGGAATATATTAATCGAAGCAGCTTGAAGTAAATTTGGCGCCCAGGCGGGATTGCTTTTTGGTGCCCCTTATATAAACAGGGGATTTTAGGAAAATATAAAAGTAATCCCCAAACTTAACTTGGCTTAGTGATTATTTTCTTATCACACCCAGGTCACGTTAGGTTAGGAGTTGTGAGGTTTGGTTTGGAGATTATTTTCTTACAACACCCAGGCTACGTTAGATTAGGTTAATGTTCTGTTTGGTGCCCCCTTGAGCTAACGCCCTGGGCCCTCGGACCTTGAGCTGCCTCTGTAAATTAAGCTCTATGTATGTTTGTAGTTAATTCAGTTTTTTTTCACTGTGGTGAAGATGTGTACTAAACATTTGTTGCATTGTTTTATAATGTTCACAATTGTGTGTGTTTCTAGTTTAGTGAGGATGTCCAGTAAACTAGTACTGTCTTCAGTTCTGTTGCTGACATGCGTGGCATGCTACTACAACAGTCTGAACTGTGGCTTCGTGTTCGATGACATCAGTGCTATTAAGGACAACAGGGACCTACGCCCTCACATGCCCCTCAAGAACATCTTCTATAATGACTTCTGGGGGACACCCATTCACAAGGTAACTGCTCTACTGGATACATTATAATTATAATATTACATTGAAAGAGTTTGTGTGGAGTTGTTGCTATATTTTTTAATTAAAAATAAAATAAATCAAATGCTCAGTGTTAGGGCTCGGTAACATATAATTAGGATTGGCAAAATGGCTGATTGATCAAACCCTAAATTTTGTATGAATTTCTTTACATTAAGAACCATGTTATCATATGTTTTTAAATAAAGCTCATTACACAACTTAACCCTTTTAGTGCCACACCTATTCCAGAATTTGCGCACAAAGAATGCCAGAGGCCTGTTAGGTTTTGTGTGCGAAGAATGCCACAGCTTTTTCTTCATATTCGTGTTTTAAAGAAAATGTGCCAAACCTTTATTTATCAAGCGATTATTTTGATTTTTCTTTCATTTTAATTCGTATGTACGGTTCTTTATTTATTCGGGTTATACGCTTAAGTACTAATTACACTAATGGATTAGGAATGGGAAAGGTTGAATTTAGAAGAAGTGAACCCGCATTTGCGTGGAGGGAGAGCGGAAAACCATTTAGGAAAAACCACCCCCAGTTCACCCGACCGAGATTCGAACCTCGATCTCCCCGTCCTTTGTGATATGGCTCAACACAACTGGCGCGTTAGCAAACTACGCCACCGAGGCGGGTGTACTGTTCTTTAATAATAATGAATTAATACTGTTTAGTTAAAATTATTTAATTTATAAATTTTAAATTTAATTTTAATTTTTTGTTTTATTTTTTAATTTTTTTCAAACCTAATAACAAACATATTTAAAATAATTTTGCTGTAGTGCATTTAGTTTTATGCAATAAAATAAAGTTTTGAGTATAAATAGTGATTACAGGAATTTTTATTTTATATCATACTTTAGATATTTTTGGGCCGTTATTGCTTACTTTACAGCAAGATATATTATATTGCTTACCTCATGAATAAATATTTAGGCCTACACATAATGAATGCATTTTTCAAAAAACCTTTTATAGTGAATAATTTCATATTAAAAAAAATTATATAAATTTATAAAGTTATTAAGCCTATTTATTTACATTGGTAAAAAAATATTTTCATTCACATGACATAACATGAAAATCTAAATAGTATATTTTTCTAAACTCAGAACATTTTAACCCATACATTTAAAAACTGTTTAAAAAAACTATGTACATCAGTATGAATGTGAGCGACACTTATGTTTTACCATGCAGCTTGAATGTAAAACGGCGTTGCGCTTAGCACATTGAGTATGTGACCGTCCCATTGTAAATTTACTAAATTCCCAGCTCCAATAACAACTATTTAGGTTGATTTTTGTTGCCAACCTTATGTAAAACTATAGAGGGAAATGTTCTCTTTCCAGTGATATATGACACTACTACACTATCTATCAGATAAAGTGAGAACTAGCTCAAATCTGGAGAGCCGACCTCATCGGCTCTGGTACTTTTAATGGTAGTAGTAGGCAGAGCCGATCAGATTGTCTCATGGCACTTTTAGTGATAGTAGGCATTGCCGATCAGGTCGGCTCATGGCACTAAAACATGAACATTTGCTACAAGTGGCATAAGCACAAGCACACCAGGCGTTAATTTATTCTAACAAATCATAAATATTTTTAATTCATAAAATGCCCAAAAACACTTTAATTTTTTTTTCTAAGAAAGATTATGTTATTCTTGTATCATATTTAAAATATGAAAAGCTTAATATTTGTTGTTGTTTGGAAGCCATATTAACCTAACGTTTGAGAAATAAATAATAAAAATAAAACAATTATATATTTTGTACCATATGTTTATAAATGATTTGAATAGTACCTATATTAAAGTACTAAACATAAGCTTTAATTTGAAACCAAAATTAACAAAATTGAATAATAGGCCTAATTAGTAAAGCTATAAATATTTTAAGTGGGCCTAACACCCCAAATCAAAGCAACTCTTTTAAAGCAAAAACACTTGTTTTTTTAATGGCCCAAATTGTTTTCAAATTTTTCTAACTTGTTTATACCTACAGAGGAAAATATATAAAGAAAATCTGACATGTAAGAAGGGCACAGTGATATGCTCAAATCAGATGATTTTTAACGTGAAATAAGCTATATACATTCTGCCTAGATTGAATGAATTTACCATTTACATTTCTGAAATCTAGAAGGCTACACTTCAGATCTATTATTGCAAGATTGACACATAATGCATCCCAGGGCCAACAGTTTTTCTTAAAAAGAAGGATTTCAATGTTTGAATATGCCCTAATGAAAGACGTATTGATATCTTATTTTACAAATACGATATCATAATCAATGTTTCATTATTTCCGATATTCCGATTCCGATTTTCGATACATCTCATGTTGAAGTGACTAAACGTAATACATTTTTTGATTACTACCACAAAAGGCCTGAAGTTACCATGAAGGGTATATTATTCCTGTTCGCTTGGTTAAATTAGTTCAATGCAAGGATACAGAAATAGATTCTTAATTTCCTTCCTCTATTATTTTTCCAACTAAACGCTAAACACTTCCTTTCTCTTCCTTTCATTAGCACAAAGGACACAGCTGTTAAGGTTGTGCAAGTGGGAATCATACAATTTTGTAATTTTTTTTTTTTACGTTTATGATATTTTTATTTTAATAGGGTGTTTCACTAAGTGATAATAAGGCAACTTTTTTGTTTACAAAATTACAAGTTTTAGTGTAGTCCTACACAGGCAGGAGATAAAAGTCAAAAATAGCAATGGGCACGGCTGCTTTCAACAGGAAGATACTGCTACTGACCTGAACCTAGAGATGAAGAAATTGGTGAAGTGTGACATTTGAAGCATTGCTTTGTATGGAGCTGAAACATGGAGGCTATGTAAAAAGAAGAATTATCTACAGTAGCCCCAGGGCTTCTTTGGTGCTGACTGACAGATCACAGCTGACGGCTTTGAAAAGCTACCAGACCAAATTATATATCCCTACACCGAACCATATGATCTGCAAAAACCATGTGTTTAGCAGCTGTCACTTCTGACAGTCAAAATTTAGGTATATACCTAAATGTTGACTCTCAGAATTCAGCTGTGAGCTGTCAGTCAGCACCAAAGAAGCTGTGGGGCTACTGTAGAAATATTTGGAATGAGGGGCTGGAGGAGGATAGAATAAACTGGACAGTTTGGGTGACTAATGAAGAAGTTCTAAGAAGATTAAATGAAAAAAAGGACCATTTTGCAGGTGATTATACAAAGAAAGCCCAACTGAAGGAGTCACATTATGAAAAGAAATGGCTTATTGAGTGATGTCATAACGGGAAAAGTGGAAGGGAATAAGAGACAGCCAGGAAGATCACGGATACAACTTATTAATGACCTCGAACAAGGAAAGAAGACAAAGTTTCAGGATCTAAAGAAAGGAAGCTGCTGAGAGTCATGCTGGAGGACTCAATTTGGACAAGACAATGGACCTATCAAAAGACAGAAAACTATAATGATATTGTTTTTGTACTATTAAGAAAAGTAAGTTTTACTTTTTTCTGAATTTGATTCTATGCATAGAACAGATGTGGCAAAGTATATGAAAAAACAGTAAGCCAAACATTCATTTGACATCCATCAGACTTTGTCTTAATGAATTATACTTCTTTCCTCTTGTTGCATTAAAATTCATCTGGCAAGCTTCAAGAGCCATCTTTATTCAAGAAAATATACCATTAGCACCTTATCTTAGCCTCATGGCTAAATACTTTTCCTCTATATTTGTTGTTAATTATTGTATGGATATTAATTAATTACATTTAGTTGTTTCAATACAATTAAATGAACTTAAAGGTAACTTTAATTTTTTTTTAATGTGGACTCACAAAGGGAAATACATCTATTTTCATTCCTACATATCAGATATATATATATATATATATATATATATATATATATATACATTATTAATTCTTATTTATGATTAGCAAAATAATGTTTTTCCTTAATAGGAGCAGAGTCACAAGTCCTATCGGCCCTTGTGTGTGCTGACATTCCGATGGAATTATGCAGTCCACCAGTTAGAACCCATGGGCTACCACCTGGTCAACATAATATTACACAGTATAGTGTGTCTCATGTACTACAGGTAAGATACCATTTGGTCAACATAATATTACACACCATAGTGTGTCTCATTGTTATGATACTTTTTTAGAACTCCCTTTCTGGCCGCTAAATTAGTGAAGGTATAGAGTAGGTACTAAATGATTACACTTAATCTATCACAGATTATGCCTACACCGTTGATATCCTGAATTAATAATGTTAATTTTAACATAATACACTTTATTAGGTAACTTATAAATGGAGTATATCTTGAATGCTTAGCAACACAGTATTGGCAATATATTATAATTGAAGTCCTCCCACAATTATTGCACCCGGGCATCCCACGGTTCGCCCGAGTACCCCCAATTCGCTAACACGAGTGCCCGTTTTTCTCGGTCCCACCCTACTTAAAACCTCGGTTGGACCGCTAAAAACTGGTCATTACCTTCCCACCCTTCCTCACCTTGTTTGAATTTGCACCAATGGGAACTTAGCAAATTCAAACTGCGAATAAGGTACTCAAAGCTACATTTGTTTCCCCTTCCTGACGGTTAGGCCACCGACTCAGGTCATCATCTGGTTGACCCCCCCTCCCCCCCAGGAAGAGGAGACAAATCAACGGTCGTTCTCTCCACATTCAAATATTACCGACAAAAATGTCCTTCTCATCATGTACTACAGGTAAGATACCATTTGGTCATTATAATATTACACACTATAGTGTGTCTCATCTACTACAGGTAAGATACCATTTGGTCATTATAATATTACACACTATAGTGTGTCTCATCTACTACAGGTAAGATACCATTTGGTCATTATAATATTACACACTATAGTGTGTCTCATGTACTACAGGTAATATACCATTTGGTCAACATAATATTACACACCATAGTGTGTCTCATGTACTACAGGTAATATACCATTTGGTCAACATAATATTACACACCATAGTGTGTCTCATGTACTACAGGTAATATACCATTTGGTCAACATAATATTACACACCATAGTGTGTCTCATGTACTACAGGTAATATACCATTTGGTCAACATAATATTACACACCATAGTGTGTCTCATGTACTACAGGTAATATACCATTTGGTCAACATAATATTACACACCATAGTGTGTCTCATGTACTACAGGTAATATACCACCTGGTAAACATATTATTACACACCATAATGTGTCTCATGTACTACAGGTAAGATACCACCTGGTCTGTACTACAGGTAATATACCACCTGGTCAACATATTATTACACAGTATAGTGTGTTCATTACAACTAAGTTTAGGGGCTGTGGAATGCTATAAAATGAGAGGGCAATATAAAATAAGAAAACATGAATTTTCATAGTACTTGGCCCCTTAAACCAAGAAAACTACGAAAAGCCTCTCCTGGAAAATATTTTCAATATCGAGCTTCTATAAGTGATTTGAAATGGTCCTTTCCTGGAAAATATTATAAAATTAGATGCTCCTGGAAGTTATTTGAAATAGTAGTCCCCTTAAAAATTTTGAAATTTGGTGGCCTTAAAAAGCATTTAGGATTTGTTCTTCTCTGCCATTATTTTTGAAAATTTGATACATCGGATATTACTGCCTCCCGGGCTATCAACACTTGAACCATTTTAAGGCTTACTTTAAGTGGAGGGTATAAAACACCTAAAAGGAAGATATTTTTATATGTATATTTAATTGAAAAAAAATCTTTAAAATACAAATAGAATGTACATTTTAAAGTCTTCAAAGAAACTAAAAAAATTCGGCAAGTGGCATTGAAAGCCAGTTTTTAGTGCCACCCAAATCAATATCTTCCAATATTTTCTGTGATCACATCTTTAATTGTTAATTCTTAATCACTGTACAACTGATTGGCCTCATTTAAGTGATAAAATGACAACCTGGGTAGTGACTCGAACCTGGGAACTTTGGCTTTGCATGCCAATGCTCTACCACTGAGCCATCCTGGTTTTCTCGTATTCAGAGCCATCCTTCACTATTTGTTGGTGTAGTGTGAAGGTATCAGTGCAGATCTATCTACTATCACAGTCCACGGTGACTGATTGGCTCTTGGTAAAAATAACAAATTCAGGAAATGGTCATATTATTTCCTCAGCCACACCCCACCCAATATATCTTTGAAATAAATACAGGGTGTTTCAAAAAGAATGACCTGATTTCAACACGCTATATTTTTGAAACCACGAACACCCAGTGATTGAAAGGTGTATAGCTGAAATGTGCGTGACCTACAATTTCAGGGAATCCCGCTAGATGTCGGTCTGCCTGCTCACCTTGACTGTAACCTCAAGTCAGTTGCAAAATGGCGTTCGCTCAACAGAAAGTGTTATGCCTTCTACAGTTTAACAAGAGTGAATCCATAATTTCAGTTCAGCATGTGTTTCGTATGCGTTTTGGTGTTGATTCGCCACTGCCAACACCAAACACCAAAACTGACTGAGGTTGCAGTCAAGGTGAGCGTGTGGACCGACATCTAGCGACGATTCCCTAAAACTGTAGCCACGCACATTTCAGCTATACACCTTTCAATCGGTGGGTGTTTCGTGGTTTCAAAAATAAAACTTGTAGAAATTGGGTCATTCTTTTTTAAACATCTGTATAAGCATTTAACCTAATTCTGTACTTTTGTGTTGTTGTTTTCTTATGTATTTGGATGTAAGGCCATCTTTCAGATTCATATCTGTGAATATAGGAATGAAATACATCTATAGAGGGAAAATTTATCCCAAGCTCCTCCCCCCCCCATATTCCCCCATACTCCCCCAGGTTCTGTCGCCACTGGGTAAGATAACATTTGGTCAACATGATATTAGGACCTATACACAATACTGCAGGGGTAGTATATTATTTTATTTGATCAACTTACAACTAACAGCATGGAATATAAACTCTTATTTAAAGAATTGACTATCAACTTTTTACAAAAATTATTTCATTCATAATTCACATACTCTACTTTAACAAGCCATGGGCATACAAGAAAGTTAGGCTGAAAATGGGGAAAGAAACACCATAAGTGAATAACAATATTTCTAATCAAATAATACATTTTTCAAATGGGTTTTTATAATATGTTATACTACTCTCATAAGTTATAACCCTAAAGACACATTCTTAAATGCTCCATCATAATGGTTAAAACAATGTATTTTAATTATCTAATTAAAATTAAGAAAAATCTTCCTCCTTATTTTAAATGATAACTAACTGCTATTGATTGCATGCTATTGTTCTAGGATGTGTTCTATGTTTCTTCCTGAGGTGTCCAGTTTGTGGCAGCAATGTTGTTTGCCGTCCACCCAATACACACAGAGGCTGTGAGTAGATTCGAAAATAGATTGTTGCATACTCAATTACAAGTTCAAACATTTTCTTCCTTACTAACTTACACTTAGACACATTTGTGAAGGTCTACTAATTTATTTGGCTAATTAAGAAAATGAATACACTAGGTTCATAATTTTCCGGACCTCCTATAGCCCCTTTTTATCTCCCAGGACCAAAAGGGCATACAATTATAAATATAAGTTTCCCAACAATAAAAAAAAAATAGCAAAAATACAGAGTGAGCTGACAGGACAGTGATATTAGAATTTATTATACAATAATATGTTCTTCTATGTTTCAATGCCACCCAATCGGTATCCAAGCAAAAAAAAAGTTAATATATAAGTAACACAGGTTTCCAGGAAGACAAAGGTTGATATTTAATAGAAGAGAGAATGGTGCCATAGTTTGATTATTTGTTTAGTAGGTCTTAAGTAGTAACAAAATTTGTTGAGGATGTACAAAGACATATATAAATGTGTATCTAAAACATTGCATCAAACTTGGCAGTATTCCTTGGTGAAAATAGAATAATTCATAACAGCAACTAGTCCATTTTTGATATATATAAGGCGGTATACACCTAAAGATAGAGCTAAAAACGACTGTTGTGTGAAATATTATAAAAATGCTTAGAATTACAACAATATTGTATACTAACTATTGAAAACCTTGATCATTAATAAATTAAATGTGCTGTTACCGTAACCCACCCCATTATGAAAAAGACGGGTTGTAACACTTTTTTCTGCAATAAAAAATTTTGTTCAGAGTAAGTATTACGATTTTGGACTTAGATTACAAAACATGAGTAAAAATTAACAAAAAAAGGTGTCTTGAAGAAACTGTCTAGCTTTCCCTTCCAAGATATCATGCCTGAGTGATTTCAAATACAAGTGTTAAATCCCGCAGTAAAGGAGCAGTATAGCCTTTGTTGTAGCTGTGTTAGATAATTTGTCTCTGAGCTCAAACTTGTGGATTATCTCAACGGGAAACTAGACAGTTTCTCCAAGACACTTTTTTGTTAATTTTTACTCCATCTTTTGTAATTTAAGTCAAAATTGGCATACTTATTCTTACATATTTATTGCAGAAAAAATCTTACAACCCCCTTTTTTACATAATGGGTGGTAACGGTAACAGCACATTTAATTATTAATGATCAAGTTTCAATAAGTAGTATACAATATATTGTTGTATACCCTAACCAGTTTTCATAATATTTCACACAACATCGTTTTTAACTCTATCTTTAGGGTGTATACCGCCCTTATTATTCAAGATGGATCCTAGTGCTGATGTGAATTATTCATATTTCACTCAAGAATAGCTGCCAAGGTTTGATACAATGGTTTAGATACACGTTTAGATATATATTAAAATGACTGAAAAATATTTATAAAAATATTAAATCTCCAAACTTAACAACATAAAATTATAAATTTTACTGAGCGAAAGGCTAGAAAGTTCATAAATTTTATTGATGGCTCCTGTCATGTCTCCAATAATAATTAAAAAAAACTTTTGTCTCTTTAGGGATAAGGGATTATTTACAAAACTTTATATTAATATTTCTAACCCTCGGAGGGACCTTTAATGAATGCAAAATTACTTATTTAATAATAATAAATGTTTAAAGAAAAATCATTAATCATTCAATATAATTTAAGGTGTTATCAAAGATCAATTCATGTCACTGATCAGAAATAATAATTCTTTGATCAGAAGGACCTTGCATTTAGTCATGCCCATTTTAAATAATTTGGACTTGGACTTTGGAATATTTATGTCCCATCCTAGTTATTTACTTCTGTACTACTAAAAGTTAAAACTTGAAATTTACTAAACTAATAACAAGTATAATATATTATTTACTTTCATAACAAGGACTCTAATCATGTTATATACAACTATAAATAACCAAGAACTATAAATTTATTTAGTCGATTAAGAAAGAAAGATAAACTTCAGATTATTTAAGATAATTTCCAAGACAAAATATTGTAAATTACTTATTTCAAATAAAAAACCATTTAGTAGATTAGACTAGCAAGATAAATACTTCAAAAATTACTCAGGATAACTTCCAAGATAAAAGATTCTAAATTATTTATTTTACTATCCTGAATCGGAAGAACTACAATTTTAAATAAGCCAATGCTCGTTCCCAGACAAAACATGGAACAATATAAATATTTTCAAGATGATTATGATTATTATTTGAATTTAAAAAAATGAATTACTAGGCTGAAAAGGAATTTAAATTTTAGTTTGCCAAGACAATAATTTAAGATTCTTACATTTTTAACAAGACGATGAAGCGTCCTCTACCAATATACCACCAAGAGTCAAGTTTCCTTCAATCTCCTGGTGGTATTTATTTGGTATATTTCCTCAGGGGGGAGAGGTAGGGGCTACATACAAGACAGAAACAAGGCAAAAAGAGGGCGTAGTCAGCGGAAGGGGAATATGTGACGAGACGGCGTTAGAAAAACCTAGAACAGACATCTAGGCTACGTGGAACTTTTCAGCGCCATAGGTCATTCATAGCGGCATCACTCACAACTCAGGGTTGGCCTGATCAGTTAACTCGCGCATTCAGTCATGATCACATGTACACAATCACGGGTTGCTGGATGTGGGAGATAGTCAGTTTGGAATGAACACAGTGAAATGGCACATGGTTAGTCTAGGATATCATCACATTATGTAGTTAAACTTATTGCTTGATTTTATTATAGTATTTTACTGTTATTAAGAGGTTGTAGCTAAGGATAACACTACACTCTGTATTATCAGGTTCGGTTCTCTGTGTTAAGAAGTGTGTTTTACAATAAACAAACCGGTACATATCCACTAGTAATTAATAAAAAAAAATTGATCACAATCGCCTTACAACTGTTACATTGGAGACAGCAAAGCATAACTGTTATACAAAATGTTTTTTTTTCCCTTGTGTTATAAATGTTTATTTCACTAATAACTTTTAAATAGAGATGAGCCCTTGAATTTCTCGAATCCATAAGAATATTCGAGATTCAAGGATTCATAAAAAAATCTCTCTACCATTACACATTAGCGTAAGTGCATGTAACTCAAACGGGTAGTAAGACGCAGTGATGATGATAATAATAATAATAATAATAATAATAATAATAATAATAATCAAATATGGGACTTAAATCCTTAAAAAAAATCTCAATTTTTCAAATGAAATTTGTTTTAGAACTCTAATATTGCTTATTGGTGGTTCAGAAGCAATTATAACTATAGAATGAATTTAACAACCAGGCCCCAAATCAGTAATTTAACATTTAACTGAATTTATGAATGTTATAATGAATTGATTATAAGAAAGGATGTTACTATTTGTATTTTCTATTATATTTACATTTCCTCTTATGCTCATAATTTTTTCCAAGATTCGGATTTGAATTCGAGATTTGGATTTGTAAAAATAGTGTATTCAACCCAACTATAGTTTTAAATCAAGTCAGTACTCATCTTTTACAGTTACGTAAATTTATAATCTATCAATTATCCTCAAACTGGAATATTTTTCCTGATGTTTACGCAGGTGACAGGAGTTGTGGGCAGGGCTGAGACTCTTTCTTCTGTCTTCTTCCTGGCAGCCTTTATCCTCTACACCAAGGCCACCCGACGGAAACGAGTGACAGGTGAGTCTTGGAACAGGTTCACTCACACCAAACAATGTACAGACATCATGCTCGTGAATGTTAGAAGTGTAATCAATATGTCAGTAGCAACATTAGTAGTAACCGGCTTCAATGGCCACATGGTCTTAGGCATCACTCTCGCTATAGACTAGACCACCAATGACAGGGAGATCGAGGTTCGAATCTCGGTCAGATCAACTGAGGGTGGTTTTTCTAAAATAGTTTTACACTCTCCCTCCATGCAAATATGAGTACATTTGCTCTTTAAATTCAACCTTCCTCATCCCTAATTCATTAGCATAATTAATACATATGTGTATAACCTGAACAGGTAGTAAAACAAGATGCTAAACAAATCAACCTTAGTACCAGTGTTAACAGTTCAAAGCGAGAGGAAATAATTTTTTAAACATGAGAGAGTTAATTGATACAATGGGATCATAACCCAAGACTCACGGTTTTCAATCTCTAAATGAAACACAAAAGATCAATCATTTCCACAAACTAAACTAAATTAAAAAAGCCTTTTGACTGAGCAAACTTGACGATTTGCAACTCTCGTTGACACACAAAAGAAAAATGGGATCTATCATCAGTCTGGAGTGTGGTTACATTGTGGAGCTTTAGTAGTGTAAGACCACCTCTTTGGTCTAGTGATCAGAGATCCTGGCTACAGATACAGTGGTCCCGGGTTCGATTCCCGGCGTTTTCAGATCTTTCTGTGAAGCATTGGGTCTGGAACATGGTCAAATTCAACTTCATGAGGACATATTAAAAGAGCTATTTGAATAAAGAAGTAACAGCTCTGGTCTATAAAACTGAGATAAATGTTTGGAGGGTTCGTTGTGCTGACCACATGATCACTTTATCCACAGTTAATGTTGGCACTATCTTTGTCAATATACAGCAGGCTCTCATTCGGCATAACTCTCTTGCAGGCTGATGCCAAGAATTTTTGTTTTTAGTTGTATAACTATAAAGAAAACCTATTTTCCCTCTATGAGGTAGTTGTATTATATCTATATATATACATTCACACACACACACAAAATCGCTTAGGATTGTTTTAAAAATTAACAATTTATTGTATGTCATCATTTGCCAACCACAAATTTTTTAAGAATGCATTATTCTGGATTGCTTTTATTCAGTCACTAGTACTTAAATAGATGGCTTTAATAAAGGCCATACTTATTGTTTATCAGAAGAGTTACTTATCCATCTATTTGGAAATTCTCTTCTTGATATTGTTGAAATAATGAAAGAATTTTATTTTTAACTTTCAAGCAGCATTTGTGGTTGAATGGTCTAAAACTTTATTCTTGTGATGTACTGGATTGCTGTTGATGTGTTCAAACCATGTTGCTAAAGAGGAGTATGTAATGTTGTATGTTGTGTGAGTTGAGTCAGGGTTTAAATCATGTTGTTAAGGAGGAGTATTTAATGTTGTAGGTTGGCGGCCACTGCTCCTCTCCATGTTGTGTGAGTTGAGTCAGGGTTTAAATCATGTTGTTAAGGAGGAGTATTTAATGTTGTAGGTTGGCGGCCACTGCTCCTCTCCATGTTGTGTGTGCTGACGGCCATGTTGTGCAAAGAGCAGGGGATAACCATCACTGGTATTTGCGCTGTCTATGAACTCATCGTAGCACAGAAGGTAACCTGGTAAAAGAGTTACTTTTTTAGCCATTGCTAGAGTGTACAGCGCCAACATGAGAAGATTTGGATACATTTATTTGCCCCAATTGCAATTTTAAATTGGGGGTTAGATATAATCAAGATGTTTGTGTTTCATAATCAGAGACAATATTAACCCAAGTATATTAAGTACCTCAAACAAACCACATAAACTCTTTTAAGACTTAATTCCAACTGTGAATATTAAAAAGACTTGTCTCCTAACTCAAGAGACTCTCTACTTTTAACTTTTGGTAAAAACCAGGGAAGGACTGTGTCTGAATAATTGTTAGCTGCCATTCTCCTTCAACTGGGTTTCATGGACATAAAAACTAAATAAAATAGCTATGTAATTTTGAGTATTTGTTTCATTCACTATATTTTTGTTGTTATATTGTACAATAGGTTATGAGATCTCTTGAGATAGAGCTAAATAGAATCAAAAAAAGTATTTTGTATCTCGCCTTGCTCTTATTCATAACTGTAAACAAATATAACATATTTGGGTTTTAACTTGAACAAAGGTCACGCACATATTTAATTTATATGTATTCTGATAAATTTAAAAACTCTCACTGGTTAATTGGCCGGTCAGCTTGACTGGCTTTTGATTAATTGATCAATCACTTTGGGCATTACAAATAAATGTAATCACTAAATGTTTTAACTAAGTGAGTTTCAAAGCTTAGAAAAAATGCACTCCCATAAAAATATGTAACCTAATACTGTATTGGCCCGAATATAAGACGATAGTTTTTATTAAAAATCGAAAGCAAAAAATAGGGGATCGTCTTATATTTGCAGCCTAGCATCTTATCATATTAATTTCAACTTACTTTTTGTGTAAAGCCGTTTGTATTGCATATTTCTAACTAAAATTAATAAATCTAGCACAAAACATGTTTTTACACACGTAAGAAACTATAAAAATTTATTTTATTAAGTTATTTCACATGTAAATTATCATCATGGCATAGTTTCTTGTGTTATTAATTTCAAATTTAATTTTTGTGAAAAGCTGCATATATCATTTATTAAAGTTAGTAAATCATGCATGACAACATGTTTCCACACGAATACTAACTCACAAACTTTATTTTATTGTGGTATTTCACGCGTAAAAATGTAAACATAAACATTACATCAAAGTTATTTTTCATTTTGGTCATGAAAGTACAGCAGCGGTGTGGTATTCTTAGATTACGTTTGAACGTGCTCTAAGAACTGATCTTGGTGAGCGCTTAGTAAGCGCTCAGTAACATGATGGTACTGCTGTGTAGCAACTAGTTGCACGAATCAGTGTTTAGTAATAGTGTTTCTTTTCTCCGTGGTGCGTGACGTCAGCTGTCTGCTGATTATATTGATGTATTCGTTTGTTTTTTGTGTGAATTAGTTACAGGAACTTAAATATAATATAGTTTAGTGCGGTTTTAATTACAGTATATTTTTATCTTTTCCAATGGCGCCTGATAGCGTAGAAAAACGTGGCACATCGTCAAAACAGATAAACAAATGTGAAAATAGGTTAAGGGTCGTCTTACATTTGAGGCCTTATTTTTTTTACTCGGCCAAGGGAAAAATAGGGGGGTCGTCTTATATTTGAGGCCGTCTTATACTCGGGCCAATACGGTATATTTCCTCAAGTTGGAGTATGTGAGCACTTGTTCTGTATCCCAGCTGCGTCTGAGTGACTTGCACTGCTTGCTGCGATCAGCAGTGGGTGGTAAAGGATCCTTCCACCCAACATGGACGAGTGATGTTACCAAGAGACTAACAGTCCTAGCGGTCGCCACCGTGTGTCTGCTTATGATACGGTTGCAGATAATGGGCTCCAGGCTTCCAGTGTTCACAAGGTATATAGAGATATACATTGATCTACAATCACTAACTCTATCCAGGGATCACTGTTCAAATCTATCCTTGAGACCTCTAGAGGTGAAGTAAGGAACTGTTAGACCTCTGAAAAGCTATGTCAAGAGGAACCCTAGAAAGGGGCCTACCGTCCTGGACTTTTTTTTAGCACTGCGTCTTACTACCCAGTTAAACTAATTAAGCTAATAATTTTAATTCTGAAGAAGTTTGAATTTAAATGAGGTGTACCTGCATTTGTGTGGAGAGAGTGTGGGAAACCATTTAGGATAAACCACCCTTGATACACCCGACCAGGATTGAGCTGCGATCTCCCCGTCATTGGAAGGCTAGTATGGTGCAACAGTAGCGCCTTAGATTATGTGGCCACTGAAGCAGGTCATCCTGGATTGATGTTAAACATTAGTTATTAAAATACGACACCTTAGCTAAGTTGGTAGCGTGTCTGTCTACTGAGCTAAGAGTTCCGAGTTTAATTCCCGGCATGGCCGAAAAATGTATCATTGGTGAAATGTGGGTTTATTCTTTCACAATGATGAATTAACGGCCGGGGAAGGAGTGAGGGGGCTGGATGTTGTACCTGTCCTAGTCTTAAGTTATATTATAAGGCATATGAAGATACGACAGGTCTAGCAAGCCGGTAGTGGAAAATATATGGCTTGAATGATAAACTGGTCCAGGCCATTGGCTGGAAACATTAATGAATGTAAAAAATTAGCTATCTTCTGAGTTTAATAATGTATGTGTTTGCATATAAACTAGCACAGCATTACTAATAGAGATTTGTTTGTGCTCTCCTCAGGTTCGACAATCCTGCCTCAGTAGCACCTCCTCCCAGCAGGCAGCTCTCGTACAACTATCTGATTAGTGTCAACTTGTGGTTGCTGTTCTTCCCTTGTGACTTGTGCTGTGATTGGACGATGGGGACAGTCCCTCTGGTGTCTTCATTTCTGGACCCCCGCAACCTAGCTACCCTAATATCATATGCTGCTCTCTTACTGCTCATGTACACAGCAGTGGTCACAGACAACAGACAGCAGGCCACGCTTATCATCATGGTTAGTGGAAACTAGTAATGGTGGAGCTCATAAACACTTATCATCATATTCTGAAAATTTAAAAATGATACCTGGACACGGGAATCGAACCCGGGACCTCTGGCTTAGTACGCCAATGCTCTAACCACTGAGCTATCCAGGATTCGTCTCGTGCCCTGGGTCATTCTTCAATCATATTTTAAGGCAGAGTCTATGATGGACTGGCGGAAATTGTCGTCTGGCTATTAATTCTTAATATATGTGCGATCCCGTACAATTTAATAACTGTGCAAATGGCAGCATAACAGCCAACTACCGAGTCGCAGATGGCTGCGTTATCCGATGGCTCGTGATATTAATATAATCACATACTTGTAGCCGACTATTTCCGCCAGTCCATCATAGACTCTGCCTTAAAATATGAGTGAAGAATGACCCAGGGCACGAGACAAATCCTGGATAGCTCAGTGGTTAGAGCATTGGCGTACTAAGCCAGAGGTCCTGGGTTCGATTCCTGTGTCCAGGTGTCATTTTTCAATTTTCAGAATATGATATCTAGTGGAGTAATTCCCTACTAATAAGAATAAATAATAGCTCTGGCTATTAATTCTTAACTTATAATCATGGTTAGTGGACACTAGTAATGGTGGGGCTCATCAACACGTATCATCATGGTTAGTGGACATTAGTAATGGTGGGGCTCATCAACACTTATAATCATGGTTAGTGGACACTAGTAATGGTGGGGCTCATCAACACGTATCATGGTTAGTGGACATTAGTAATGGTGGGGCTCATCAACACTTATAATCATGGTTAGTGGACACTAGTAATGGTGGGGCTCATCAACACGTATCATCATGGTTAGTGGACATTAGTAATGGTGGGGCTCATCAACACTTATAATCATGGTTAGTGGACACTAGTAATGGTGGGGCTCATCAACACGTATCATCATGGTTAGTGGACACTAGTAATGGTGGGGCTCATCAACACTTATAATCATGGTTAGTGGACACTAGTAATGGTGGGGCTCATCAACACGTATCATGGTTAGTGGACATTAGTAATGGTGGGGCTCATCAACACTTATAATCATGGTTAGTGGACACTAGTAATGGTGGGGCTCATCACCACGTATCATCATGGTTAGTAGACATTAGTAATGGTGGGGCTCATCAACACTTATAATCATGGTTAGTGGACATTAGTAATGGTGGGGCTCATCAACACTTATAATCATGGTTAGTGGACACTAGTAATGGTGGGGCTCATCAACACTTATAATCATGGTTAGTGGACATTAGTAATGGTGGGGCTCATCAACACTTATAATCATGGTTAGTGGACACTAGTAATGGTGGGGCTCATCAACACGTATCATCATGGTTAGTGGACATTAGTAATGGTGGGGCTCATCAACACTTATCATCATGGTTAGTGGACACTAGTGTTGGTGGGGCTCATCACCACGTATCATCATGGTTAGTAGACATTAGTAATGGTGGGGTCTCATCAACACTTATCATCATGGTTAGTGGACACTAGTAATGGTGGGGCTCATCAACACTTATAATCATGGTTAGTGGACACTAGTAATGGTGGGGCTCATCAACACTTATAATCATGGTTAGTGGACACTAGTAATGGTGGGGCTCATCAACACTTATAATCATGGTTAGTGGACATTAGTAATGGTGGGGCTCATCAACACTTATAATCATGGTTAGTGGACACTAGTAATGGTGGGGCTCATCAACACGTATCATCATGGTTAGTGGACATTAGTAATGGTGGGGCTCATCAACACTTATAATCATGGTTAGTGGACACTAGTAATGGTGGGGCTCATCAACACGTATCATCATGGTTAGTGGACATTAGTAATGGTGGGGCTCATCAACACTTATAATCATGGTTAGTGGACACTAGTAATGGTGGGGCTCATCAACACGTATCATCATGGTTAGTGGACACTAGTAATGGTGGGGCTCATCAACACTTATCATCATGGTTAGTGGACACTAGTAATGGTGGGGCTCATCAACACTTATCATCATGGTTAGTGGACACTAGTAATGGTGGGGCTCATCAACACTTATCATCATGGTTAGTAGACACTAGTAATGGTGGGGCTCATCAACACTTATCATCATGGTTAGTGGAAACTAGTGTTGGTGGGGCTCATCACCACGTATCATCATGGTTAGTAGACATTAGTAATGGTGGGGTCTCATCAACACTTATCATCATGGTTAGTGGACACTAGTAATGGTGGGGCTCATCAACACTTATCATCATGGTTAGTGGACACTAGTAATGGTGGGGCTCATCAACACTTATCATCATGGTTAGTGGACACTAGTGTTGGTGGGGCTCATCAACAGGTATAATCATGGTTAGTAGACATTAGTAATGGTGGGGCTCATCAAAGAGTTTTCATGAGTCCAATTATGTGGTCTAGCGATTTCTATGATCAGGTCCCAAAGGTGCGAAACTAAAGAGTTTCAACTGTATTATTATTTTTTATCATTTGTTAAAGTGACAAAGACCTATAAAAGGCTAGCACCTAAAAAATTCAGTAGAATGCAAAGATCACTAATTAAAATATTAAATTATCTTTGGATAGAAAAAGATAACATAAATGACAATGTAGAATAGTTACCAAAAACCTAGGTATGTACAAATCTCAAGTTTGAGTTGAATTCTAGTCATTGTTAGAACTCAACCTAAGATGTTTACCAAACTTGAAAAATGCTAGTGTGCTATATTCAAAGTTTTTGATTTTAGCTTGAAATTACAAGTTTAATTCATTTGATGAAGAAGAATCCCTCAATATTTCCATTTGTCTGATTTTTTAAAATTATAACTCGAAAGATTTTACTAAATTTATCTAAAAATTTGAATTTCTTAATCATAACTTTAAAAAAAGATTATTCTTAAAAAATATGTTTGTGTTAATGCTTTATTCATAAATTTATTATGATTAATTCAAATTGATATATTTCTGGTTTAAATATTCCAACTCCAACTTTAATAAAACTCAATCATTTCATTTGATTACTTACTCTTAAGTGAAAATTTCCTACTCTTACACCTCTACAAAAAAAAAGTGTTAGTAAAATCATAATGAAGATAAAACATAAGAAAATAAATAATTATTTAGTAAATCATTTTTAGTGAACAGTCCAAAGTAAACATAAACCTATTCAATAATGATAAAAGTTTCTTAGGAAAAACATTTTAAGTATCCCAATGACCTGTTTCTAATGTTAGGCTTACATTAGCTATGACTGCGAGTCTTCCAAAATGCATTTGAGTTTTCTGGTTGAATTTTCACCGTAGAGAGGGGATCAAAAGTCTCTCTTTGGTGATGTCATTCTCTAATACAGACAGGGTTTTCCAACTGGTGAGCTGCGAAAGTTTTGAGGAGTACCAAAAAGAAGTGTAAAAATATTTGAGAAATAAAATAAATGATACCTTAAAATTCATGATCAACATTATTTTTAAAAATAACACTTATTATTATTAGAATTGTAGCTATTTAACTTTTAAACACAAATTTATTATTAATTTCTTTAAATATAAAATCTCTCCCATAAAACTGATTGTGTGCCTTGACAATTTTAGCACCTTGTTCAGTGTGCCATGAGTTGATAAAGATTGAAAATCGCTGGTCTAATATAACTATTCATTGCTACTCTCTGAGTAATTTCTCGAACATTATTGTAACTTTTTTTTAGAGAGCCTTATGAGAGGTTAGGGGAATTTTAAATTTTGTCTTCCATGTATCTATTAACTCTTATTTCCTTTGATAGTTGTCATGAGAAAAAACATGCTCTGAATAATATCATAAACCTTACTTTGGAGCAAGCTCAGTAGATAATGGAAATTTTCTACAGGGGTGAAAGCTATTCTGTATTTTACTCAGTAATAAATACAATCCCTAATAATAAAATTGTAAATATACAGAATACTTTTTTAGGCTTAATAATCAATGAAAACCCACCGAAAAAATAACAAAACCATTATAAAATATCAAAATGTGTTTAAACATGCTCAGGAAAAACACACAAAACAACTTAAAATAGTAGAAATCACCGAAATTACTAAAGAATTTCTGCGGGTACCTAGTTTCACTTTTGTGTTCACTAGAGATGTGCAATGTGCATTTTTCAAATTCTAAACTAAGTTTGATAAAATTATATGAGATATTCCCAAAGCTGAATGGAAGTTTGAATATTTATAAAAATGTGTTAATGCTGGATAAAATTTAAATTAAAAACTATTTAAATTTAGGTATTAGATTTATATAATTTACTAAATGCTATATTTCAAACATAATTAATATATTTAGTTTTAAAATGATAAGCTATTATCACAAAATGAAATTTGATTATTTTGTCATTTTTATACAAACTATAATTTGTAGGGATGGGACCCTTGAAGCCTCCAATATCTCGAATCCTTAAGAATATTTGAGATTTGAGCATTAGAGAAAATTTTGAATTTAAGACTCAAATCCTTAGGGGGAAAAAAAATCACTTTTTTGATGAAATTTGTTTTAGAGCTCTAATACTGATAATTAGTGGTTCAGAACCAATTATAATTATAGGATGAACTTAACAACCAGTCCCTTGACCAGTAATGAATGTTATAATGAATGGATCATGATAAAGAATTTTGACATTGAGTTACTATTTGTATTTATTTTCTATTATATTTATATTTCCTCTTATGCTTATAAATTTTTCCAAGATTCAAATTAGATTACGAGATTCTGGACTTGAAGTTGAATTGAAGATTCGGATTCGAGATTTGGATTCGTAAAATAGTGGATTATACCCAACACTAATAATTTGTGATGGAAATAATAGCAGAAAATGAAAAAAAAATTAAAATTAAATTCATTATTTTAACCCCACTTGTTGGGAAAATATTTTTAAAACCATAAGCCTTGTTTGTAAACTTGAGTATGATTTTTTTCAATGTTTCAGAGCCTTGCTTTTCTAATCCTTCCCTTCCTCCCGGCGTCCAACTTGTTCTTCCCAGTTGGGTTTGTGGTAGCGGAGAGGATCCTTTATATCCCCTCCATGGGACTCTGCATGCTTGTAGCATATGGATGGACACAACTCGCTCACAAAAGGTAACTGATCGGTCGAGGTGAAGAGATGACTATAAGTAATAACTAGAACGTTAATACTGTTATTTATTTCTACTCTCTTGTTAATAAATCAGTGAATGTATGTAGGGATCTGAGAGCTCATCTTCTTTCATTCCAACTCTAGCTCCTCAGAAAGCTCCTGAGTATCGCTTGGAGTCTATCTTGAATTAAATAAATTTATTCTTTAAATTTTCACTATTTAAAAAAAAATTGAACATCTATAAATATTTTAAAAGTTTAAATGAAAGGAATTATCTAACACATAGCTCATTTGATAACATGTCTGTCTTCTGAGCTAAGGCTCCCAGGTTAGATTTCCGGCATGGCCTAAACTTTATCATTGGTGAAATATGGGCATACCCTTTCATAGTGATAAATTAACAGCCGGGGACTGAATGTTGTGCCTGTCCTAGTCTTAAGTTAGATTACAAGGAATATGAAGCTACGACAGGCCTAGCAAGCCGGTAGCGGAAAAATATATGGCTTGAATAAAAAAAACTGGCCCGGACTACAGGCTGGAAACTGTAATGAATGTAAAGTAAATCAAAATAACTAATTTAAAGTGATTTTTTAAAATCTGCATACCATTAATATGTTGTACGATTAAAAAAAGTATGCCAGCTCCACATTTAAACATGTAGACAAGTTTAAAGAAGAGTGAACAACAATAAGTCATCCATTAAGATACACAATACAGTGTAGAGATGCCCTTATAAGACAAGCTCAGATTATATTTTCTGAATTATCAAATAATACCATCGCTAATTTAGCCTGACACCTTAGCTCAGTCGGTAGTGTGTCTGCCTACTACTGAGCTAAGGGCTCTGGGTTTGATTCCCGGCATGGCCGAAAATTTATCATTGATGAAAATACGGGTTTACCATTTCACGTTGATAAATTAATGGCCGGGGACTGGATGTTATAAGACATATGAAGCTTAGCCAGTTGGTAGTGGAAAAATATATGACTTGAATAAAAAAAACATACCTAAGCCATAGGCTGAAAATCATAATGATGAATGTACCATGGCTTATTCGTCTTAAGGTGAAGAGGAAGGGGACGCGAGAAAAGGCTATTTTTTTATAGAAAAACTTTTTTCACACTTATAAATAAGATATTGGTCCAATAGAAACATAAAGATTAATTTTCTTCACATGATGGTATCATAAGTTCTTCATTATCTGTCAAGGGTGTCCTGGAATTTAATTACAACTTTTTATCTTCATTTATAGTTTCTTATCTAATGCCGCTATGTTCATGACCGATATTCAACAACTGTTAATATCACCATGTGAATAAAATTAAGCTCTATGTTTCTACTGAAGAAATATTTTATTTATTTTGGCCAAAAAAGGTTTTACTATAAAAACTGGCTTTTTTCTCGCGGCCCTTTCCATCCCACCTTAACTATCTGCATTAGAGAACATATTCATAAGGATATGCAAGTACAGTACTGAAATTTTATGCTCAAGTTTAAGCTTTTATTAAAAGCCTGTGTTGGGATTCAAAATTTGAAATATTTGTTGTGTGTTAGGTGCAAGAAGATGGCTTGGTTGCTCCTTGGGGTGCTGCTCCTGGTTCACGGCTGCAAGACGTACTCTCGCAACCTAGACTGGGAGAATGAATACACAATCTTCATGGCGGGTCTTAAAGTGAACCAACGTAATGCCAAGCTGTTCAATAATGTGGGTCATGCACTCGAAGGACAAGGGCGTTTTGACGAAGCACTCGATTATTTTCAAAAGGCTGTTCGGTAAGAAACTTTCAATTCATAGATTAGCAAATAGAGTATTTTTTTCCATTGGGGGCAAGGGGGATGAATAGGTTAATTCAGGTATTTTGGAATTGACTTCCAAGTTTTGGGTAGGGTTGAATATAAACTAAAAAGATTTTTTGTTAGGCTACATTATTTTTAAAGATGGGCCACTCGAATCCTCGAATCCACCGAATCCTGACAAGTATTCGAGTTTCGAGGATTTGGTGTTTTACTGGATTCGATGGTCGAATCTTTCACCTCCTAAACAAAGCATAATATTTTGAATTCAAAAATTACTTAGTTAGGCCTACTTGAAAAGCACAACTTAATCCGTAATCTTTATTTTGTCGGACAAAAGAGGTTTGCATGAATAAAATCATTATTAAAAAAAAAAATTTGTTAAGTGTGGAAAATCTTACGTGTCTACTAGCCTACCCTCTCGCCTCTTTGGGAAACTTGGACTCGACCGTTTCGGAACATGCTCACTTCTAAAACTTTCACCTCACGAACGATCTTGTAAATATTTTAATGAACACATTAAAACTCTTCAAAAATCGAAAATCAAAACCAGAATTACAAATAAACTCAAAATAAATAAAACAAATTACTGCTTTTTTTAAACAGAAATAAGAACACATTACACATGATACAAAGTCAGCCACCATTACAAACGATACAAAGCCGGCCGCCATGATGTATATTATATTTACTCGCAAGAGTGATGATTAAAATATAAAGATACTGTTAATTCTTAGTACCACAACTAGTTTTAATTATCTACAACTATGCAAATAACCCCAATTTATTGCATACGATCCTTAAGTTAGACATTTTGTTAGGTTTCATGAAAATAAATACTCTTGACAGTCAGACACCGATAAAACTGTATATTTACACCTACCGGCTTACGTATTGTATATCGATTGTTTGTTTAAAATCGATTCTGGTAATCTGATCACTTAGTAAGCGTTCTCGAGTTTTAAGAATCAAATAAATGACTTGCTAATTCATAATTTGTTTTTAATTTGATTTTAACTAAGAGCTTATTATTTTTTCAAATATGTTATTGAAGTAATTGTAAAAATATTCAAACGTAGTCCTGCCTTATAAAATGGGAATGAACATATTGGAGTCGAAAATATGTTCGTGTTTTAAATAGAATGTATTCTCAGAAATCGATATATCACAAGAATCGAATATATTTCTTGATTTCTACGCAAAGATAGATAATGGATATAATAATAAAATAATAATAAAACATACTTAGGAATTAATGAGTTCACTATTTCCAATGTATGTTTAATTGTTAAGCATGTTGTTTTAGTCTTTATTAAAAATATCCGTTTGTATTTTTACTTTCTTACTAAAATAAATTATAATCTTTCAATGATGATTAAAGTTGATCAAAGATAACTAGGCCTAATCTGTTTATTTCACATGCTTTCTTAGAAACTCAACTCATTCTAACAACACTTTTAAAAATAACTAAAAGACACTCAAATTTGGATTGATTTGATTTCTAAACAATAATATGAGTCTAGCTCACAGGATGTGGTCACTATATTGTAATATTATTTAATCTACTCCACCCGGAAAAACAAATCTTGGTATAACACCAGAAGATGAAGTTGAGGGCTATTTGCGAGAGAGTGTGGTATCTCCTGATACAAATGTTTGGCAATTTTGGAAGGTTCACTCAGCTCAGCATCCAAGACTTTGTCAACTTTCCAAGAAATACCTCACCATCCTTCCAGCAACAGTTTTTTTCAGAGAAATTTTTTAGCGCTACAGGTCTTATTTGTGATGAAATCGTGTAAAAATGTTAGTTTTCTTTAACAAAAACTATCCCATTCTAAAAAAAACTAATTTGTTTCAGCCTCTTGTTCAAGCTTTTTTATACAATTCTGTAGATGTATCTACAACAATCTTTTTCATATTTTAATTACTTGAATAAGATTATAAAGAATAAACACAACAATGTATGAAAGTACTAGAACTCTTTAAAAAAACTTTTTTTTTTCAAACACACATAGTTTGTTCCTTAAATCTTTAATTACTGTTTGTTTTAGTTTTTTTTAAATGTTTTTGTATTTGTATTTTCATTTTCTTATTAAAATAAATTATAATCCTTCAATGATGATTAAAGTTGATCATAAGGTTTTCCATCATTTTCCCTGAACTTATTGGCAAGATGTCTGCTTTCATTATTCTTCCATGAGAGGTGAGGCAAGGTCGGCTGTAGGGGAGGAGGAGGCCGAAATAAATGTAATTAGATTAATATTTCCACATGAATAGTACCATAAAATTATAGTGGAAATTTTGTGAGAGGGTTGGTCAGGGAACTTGGGAAAATAGTCAGGAAAAGTCAGGGAGATTTTTTTACAAATATTGTAGGAACCCTGAGGTAACTAGGCCTAATCTCTTTGTTTATTTCACATGTTTCTTTAGAAACTTAACCCATTCTATCAACAGTTTAAAAATAACTAAAAGACACCCAAATTTTTATTGGTTAGATTTTTAAACAATAATGAGTCTAGAGTGTTTAATTTGGTTGGATTCTAACCAGTATTTTGCAAAAAATGGTCAAGGTTGATTAAAATTGAAAGCATGATTGAAATAAATCTTAATTTATAGTTTAGGCCTATATTGTGTAATGTAGGTATATTTGTAAATCATTAAAATTTCTAACAATTTGCTAGGATTGGACTTATGTTCAAGATTCGAGAATAAAATGTAGATTCAGATTCAAGAAATAGAGGATTCGACCCATCTCTATGAGAAATGTCATGAAATTTTATAAAAGTAGATTTCAAGCCTCAATAACCTATGGAAATCGGTAAAGTCTATTAAGATGTACAACCACCAATATTGAAGTAGATTTTTAATTGAATTGAGTGATCACAAATAAAAGCTAATATATTTCTTATTGATGTAGGTATATAAGATAATTAATAAATAAAACATGTTTGCATGTATGGCATTTGACTTTTCATTTTCTAAATATGTTTTATTTTATGTGTGGCCCGCGGAAAATTATAGTTCGTCAAAGTGGCCTGCAGAACAATTTGGGTTGGCCAGACCTTGTTTAATACAATAAATCCATCACTCTTAAAATGTAAAGTACCTATTTAAATGTGTTTTTATATTATTATGTCAGTACTAACAATGTATAAAAATAAACATTAGGCATATACTATCAAATTAACATTTATGTTGTTTCATTGTTTTATTTTAGTGTCCAAGAAGATGACATTGGAGCACATATTAATGTTGGTCGCACATACAACCACTTAAAAATGTTCAAGGAAGCTGAAGATGCATATCTAAAGGTATTGTTATTGTAAAAAGAATGGTGTGAAGGGATACCGTGCAGTTCAAATATTAATATATTCTTTAGTATATTATTCCTTATTGATATTAAATCTCCATCAAATTTAATTTTATAAATCAATTAAATATTGTTATGCTTTAACTGCCTACGAACTTAATTGAACATTACAAAATATCAATCAGTATGGATAAAAAAAAGAAGAAATGAACATGTTTGCTTATAGCCAAAATGTCTAAAATTGAGGTTAAATATGAAATAAAACTTTCAAGACCTCATAGCTATTTTTTTAGAAAAAAAAATATTTCTAATATTTGCGGGTAGATTTTGAATATTTGACCAAGCTCCAACTCACTTTGGTGGAAATTAAAATATCAATAGCCACTATTCAAAGATAAAGGTAACGCTATACCCATGTTGCAAATCCAAACCAACTATCTCCAACTCGATTTTGTATGAATAAATAATGCTTCTTGTATTAACGTGACTGCCACCATGTCTTGTCTAGTAAATAAAAATGTGGTTTGTACAAATCTTGATTGCAGTAGAAAGTTCAGGAAGACTTTATGTTGTCTTTGTGAGGGAACTTTGTATAACATGTCTTCTGGTCTGGGACCTGGTTATATAGTTCCTCCTATAATCATAAATAGTTATTTACCATCAATAAGCAGTATTAGAGCTTTAAATAAAATTTTACCTACAAAATTAAAAAAAATATACATATATAAGAATTTGAGTCTTGAATCTGAAATTATCTTGAATATCCTTTGAATTTAAGGGCCATTATTTTAAACCATTTAGCTATAGTTAAAAAGTTTTTTTTGTGTGTGTGTGTCTGAAGGCCAAATCACTGCTTCCGAAAGCAAAGCCCGGCGAGTCATACCAGGCACGAATTGCCCCTAATCACCTGAACGTGTTCTTGAACCTGGCAAATTTGATAGCCCGCAACGAGACACGCCTAGAGGAGGCTGACCTGCTGTATCGTCAGGCAATCAGCATGCGAGCAGACTACACCCAGGCCTACATTAATAGGGGAGACATTCTGCTCAAGCTGAACAGGACCAAGGAAGCTCAGGAGGTGTACGAGAGGGCCCTCTTCTATGACAGTAACAACCCAGACATATATTACAATGTGAGTATGTTTGATTTGACAGTATCTACAAATCTAAGTGGGATTGTTGGTGGAAAAATAGCAATGAACATTGGTGTATTATCACAAAAATAGTATGTTTTTATATGTTATAATCAAAGATAGCAACTTGTTAATACCAAAAATATATTGACCCAAAAATAAGGCACAGTCTCTGAATATAGAGAGAAATATTATTTATGTATGAAAACAAATCCACTTTGAAAGTAATCAAATACACCCTATTATAAAATAGCTAGCATAATACACGTTTAAAAATCAATGGTTTCATTTCCAATCGTGTAATGCCTCCCATTGGCATTTTTTATACATTTATTGTGAATTGGAATCATTTTTTAGTGATTGTCAATATCTGGGAGACTCATTTCAACTAAAGTCCTTATAGTAGATCAAATATTTACTCCAATTAAAGTGTGAAATTGTACCTCAATTGAAGATTTCACTATAAACAATATTTTTTGTATATACTTTTTTGTTCTTGGGGGACCACATGTGACTTTTCGGTCACAAAGTATTCCTGCATTCTTTTTGGTTAGGTGCTGTATGCATACAAAATTTCAGCTTCCTAGATCTTATAAACTTTAATATTTTTTCGACTTTGGTTTTATTGAAAAAAATCTTTATATTAGAATCTTTGGGTTGAGGGCTATCTGACTGCAAAATTTCAGCTTCTTAGATCCTCTGAGATTCAAGATACTTTTGACTTTGGTTTCTTAGAAAACCCACCGTCTTGTGGGCTCCATTGGAAATTCTCATTCACCAGTGATTTGGCATCGTTTTAAGTTAGGGACTACTTGCCTGAAAATCTTGGCTTCCTAGGTTTACTAGGCTTCGAGAGTATCTTGACTTTTTTTTTTTTTCTGGAAACTCCCCCTATTTTAGGGGGCTCCATGGAAACATTCTGTCACCAAATATTCCTGGACCTTTTGGGCTAGGGCTACCTGTCTGAAACATTTCAACTTCTTTGGTCTTCTGAGCTTTGAGATTTTTTTGACTTTGGTTTTTTTTTAAATCCCCCCTTGGGAAATTTTGCCCGCTATGCATTCCTGCGCCTTTTTGGGTTAGGGGCCACCTGCTTGCATAAATTCAGCTTCCTAAGTTTTCTGGGCTTTGAGAGTTTTTTGGCTGTACAGAGGAGCTGGTAATTAATTATTATAATGGAAATAATTCATGTATCAACTACTTTAATATTAATATGTATAGTAACTTATAATTAGAGACATGCAAAAGGTGAGGTTATTTTTAAGAGAAAAGTGGTATTATTTTTCTCAAAAAGCAATGATATTTTATGCTGAAAGTCATGTTATTATTCACGTCAATACGAGTCAAATTAGTATTCATTAAAAAAAATTAGTCAACATAATTTTGTAAAAAATAAAAATACATATACATAAATAACACCATGGTCATTGGTATGAAGCAGAGAAAGCGCTTTAGCTGTGCTATCATCGCAGCTTGCATCTAATTAATGTTTGGTCCTTAATATTTTATCTCTTTGGAATTATCTGTGACAAATTTACAAGTGCATTTTGACACAGAAGTTTTTCATAGCTTCTTTCTTTATTATTACAAAATGGCTGATACAGAAAGTTGGAAACGAAAACACAATTAAATGTATAATTATTATCAGAGAAATGCAGATAAAAAGACATGCATATGTAATGTTTGCAAAATAATATTATAAACTCCATGATGTAAGTAAAGTTAAAATTTAATTGATAAGTTACTAAGCTTATCAGTAAGCCTGTGTGCATTAATTATTAATATAGTCCTTAGGTAAAAAATAAGGAAATTTTCCTGGCCCTAATTTAAAAATTAAAAGTGTGTTACGTGACGACAACAACAAAAATCCTAGGTAGCTTCGACTTTGACTTTTTTTTCGCAAGTTTCAAGATTTGCTTTGACTTTGCTTCGCATTTAAAAATTTGCCTTCGCACACCCCTAATTTTTTACACTCTCAAATGAAAACATTGTCATTGTGGCCGGATTATTTTGCTTAAGATTTGTTCTTTTGTCAGTTAGAACAATGTTGTATGTCACAAGAAATCTTTGAGTCAACTTTTGCACATGGTTATCAAACTGCCTCCTCACATGTCTTTTTACAATCAATATGACAAATCCTCCTCCTTCTTGGCTTTATTCTACAGAGTGATTACTTATTCCTGGCGTTTGATACTTCCCAAAATTTTAGACACACTCCTCTTTATGTTTTTCTAATTTGATGTGTTTTTCATGGTCCCATGATCCAGTAACATTACAGAATTCGGATAAAACTGTCTACAGTTTTTGTTCATATTGTGTATTTAACTATTTATTAACATATTCGGAGAAAAATCAAATATAAATATGCACGAAACATTTCATGCTTAGTAATGTCAAACTTTATATCTCAACATCATTACATTCGATTTTCATGAATAGCAATATCAAAATAATTGATTGTTAAACTGTGTTCACACCAAACATGACCGCCTGCTGCAAGGTCCATATATATTAATGTCCTTGCTTGGACCTAGCATGAAATCTTTAGAGGCTGAAAACAAAGATTGAATCTATCAAAATCGAAATTTAAGTATTGAATGTGTAAAAGTAGAAAATCATGATTTTTAATGTTACCCTCGAAAAAAAAAAAGTGTGAAAATACTTATAAATTCTGTGATCCATTTTATAAATTTAAAATCTACAAAAATGGATACTATCTGTGCAAACAGTAGCCTTGGCATACACTATCACCAGTGTTACCACATTGAAAATTATAGTGTGTTAAGAAGTGGTACAGTAAATCCTTCTATAATGTTGCCTATTAGAACGTTGTTTGGTTATAACGTTGTTAATAATCTGTGACCCTTTTTTTTACATAACATACACTATTGGGTACAATGTTGTTTTTCAGCTGAACATGCACTAAGTGTCAACTGCCTGCTTCCCATTTGTGTGGGCCTAATAGTCCTATAAGTCATGCAGGTTACGTCAGATTTTTCTCCCCCTTTTCCTCCAAACAAGCCGCCCGTCAATTATAATAATATAAATGGGTATTTTTATGCGAAAAAATATATTTTGTTTGTTTACAGTATTTTAAATTTGGAATATTTTACTTGAAAATTGAGACTTTTTGCACAGGATTTAGAAACTTTCAGCATTACTGAGTTGGTAACACCTAAGATGGTGCACGCTACGCAGTTTTGTTCAAGCATACGAACTTGTGTTTAGCTTTCTTTGTAGTTTTTATATTTTTAGTTATTGTGGGTCTTTTGTTTATCTTTCTTTTCTTTCGCGTTTTTTATATTTAATGTATTTTAAGTTCGCGTGTGACCTGTGTTTACCATTCTTTGTTTTTATTTTTAATAAATTTTTGTTCACGTGTAACTTGTTTTTATCTGTTTTGTTTTTTATTTTAGTTAGAGGTGGGTTTTATCTGTTTGCAATGGCGTTTAAACGTCCATGTAATTTATCTAACACTTTAATTGCAAAGAAAAACAGACAATCAATTAGTCTGGCTGTTAAAATGGATGTAATACAGCGACTCGAATTTGGTAAGCTCTGTATAGACATTGCTGCAGCTTTGGGCCTACCTGCAACTTCTTTTCGAATTAAAGGAAAAAATACCGTAAAAATTAAGTACAGTGTGAAAAACTTTTCAGGGCTCAGTGTGACAAAGGTCAGGCGTACAAGAAACGAACGCATTGAAAGGATGGAGAAAATGCTTTTGTTGTGGATTGAATCTCAAAACCACCGTAGTGCCCCAGTTACTTTAGCCATTGTTCAAAGTAAATCTAAATTTTTATATCATGATGTGTTAAAACCTAAGGACGGCGAAGGCTCTAAAGAAGAATCTTTCAGTGCCAGCCGAGGGTGGTTCGATGGTTTTAAGCACCGGTACAATTTTTATAATATTAAAGTGACTGGTGAAGCTGCAAGTTTTGACAACATTTTGGCGGAAGCCTTTGTTGTCAAACTTCAAAACATCATTGAAGACGGCGGATACTCACCAAATCAAGTTTTTAATGTTGACGAGACTGGACTGTTTTGGAAACGTATGCCTGTCAGAACTTACATTTCACAGGAAGAAAAGAGAGCACCCAGTTTTAAAGCTGTGAAAGATCGTGTCACACTGTTGCTAGGTGGGAATGCATCTGGTGACTACAAGATGAAGCCACTCCTGATTGCCAAATCAGAGAATCCACGGTCTTTGAAAGGAAAGATGAAGGAGCACCTTCCCGTTATTTACAAAGCCAATAAAAAGGTGTGGATAACTGGTGCCATGTTCTGTGAGTGGTTGAAAGTCTACGCAATACCCGCATGGAAGAGGTACTGTAGGAAAGAGAATTTAGATTTTAGAATTCTCCTCCTCATAGATAATTCTCCCGCACATCCTCATGATATTCCTGACTTGAACGAGCATGTGAAGATTGTTTTCCTCTTTCTCAATACAATGGCTCTAATCCAACCAATGGACCAAGGTGTAGTTGCCACTTTCAAGCGGTACTACTTGCGGCTTACATTTGAGCAACTTGTCGCAGCTACAGATGGTGAAGACAAGACCAGCATCAAGGAGTACTGGTGGAGCTATAATCTCTTTAACGCCATCAACAACATATCCATGGCTTGGCAAGAGGTTTCCCATACATGCCTCAACGCAGTGTGGTGAAATCTATGGCCTGATTGCATCACAGATGTTAAAGGATTTGAAGAGATTGTGCCAAGTGCAAACACAAACCTCCTCAACACTGCTCGTGAAGCAGGCTTCCAGAATCTGGAATTGGAGACATAGAAGAGGTGGTGGACGCCGAGATTGAGGAACTCAGTAATGAGGAGCTACAAGAGCTGGCCCAAAATCCAAGCCCTGAATCTGACAGCAAAGAGGACAAGCCTTCACGCACATTTACTACAAAGAGCTTGGCTACTGCATTTCACCGCATTCAAGAAGGACTTCAGATGTTGGCCGATGAAGACCCTGATGTAGAATGCAACACGAGAGTGCACAGGACTGTCATGGAGGGCCTTTCATGTTACCAGGAAATTTACAAAGAAAAGAAACGTGCAACCAACTATCTGCGCATTCTTTCAACCAGTGGACACATGAGGAGGATAAGATCATGAGTGGTGAGCCAGTCTCATCCACGTCCTGAAATTAAATGTATTCCTATCCTGAGCTGTTTCTGCATTATGATACTACATGTATTTGTAAGTATTTTGGGGGACCTTGGAACCTAACTCCTACACTTAACATAGATTCTTATGGAAAAACATAACTTTTATAAAGTTTTTTTTATAAAGTTGCGTTTCTCAGGAACATAACACAACATTATAAGAGGATTTACTGTGTTTGCCAAATTACAAAACAATTGTGTTTATTTTGAAAAATAAACTTGAATTTGTATTATTCATTTGAAAACAGTAAAATTCATGTAAAAATTTGTGTTATAGCAAATGCAAATTTTGCATGACCCTACTTATAGTAATTTTAGCATATTCTAGGTTTACAATTTTATCTCTGAACAAATGAGGGTATATTTCCTCTAAATTTGACCTTCCTCAGCATTATATTGATTAGCATAATCAGAACATGTGTATATAAACTGAACAGCTAAAGAGTGGGATGCAGTGTTAAAAAAACTTGATGACATTGAAATAAATATTTGTGGAGATTAGGACTAAATTTTATTTAAGATTATTTTTATTTGTGTGTACCATCATTTTTAATTATTTTCTTTCTTGGTCTCTTTTTTTTATACTATTTTAGGAAGTTGTATTATATATGTAGAAAGCTCTTAAAGGATGAAAGAATAATATTGAAGAAATCAAGTTAAAAAGTGGAACTTTTGTTCCTCTTTTTATTGTGAAAGCTACATTTGTCTTGGTTGTTTAATTCTTTTTTCCTGTCCCTTCTACTATGTATTGATATTGGTAAATCTCTTTATTTTAGTGAAATCAGTTGAGAAATAGGGAGTCTAATACAATATAAGGTAAGGTTATTTTGATAATTTGGATGCCTACTAAATTGTGTATCAATTGTACAATGCATTCTGACTCTTGCAGCTAGGAGTGGTGTTTTTGGAACAAGGAAAGGCCTCACAGGCTCTAGCATACCTGGATAAGGCCTTAGAATTTGACCCAGAGCATGAACAGGCTCTTCTCAACTCAGCTATACTACTTCAGGAGCTAGGGAGAGCGGAGCTACGTAAGGTGGCTCGGGAGAGACTGCTCAAACTGCTCCGCAAGGTAACTGAACTGTATGATGCTGTTTCCCTGGTCCTCTTCATGTCCTACCTAATTCATTCCATCCCACTTGACACGTAACTTCACAGATACAACACTCATATTAATTTTGTTCACACCCGCCTCTGTGGCGTAGTTGGCCAACGCGCTAGTCGTGTTGAGCTCGGCCGCCGAGGACGGGGAGATCGAGGTTCGAATCTCGGTCGGGTGAACTGGGGGTGGTTTTTCCTAAATGGTTTTCCACTCTCCCTCCACGCAAATGCGGGTTCACCTCCTCTAAATTCAACCCTCTCAATTCCTAATCCATTAGCGTAGTTAGTACTTAAGCGTATAACCCGAACGGGTAGTAAGACGCGGTGCTAAATATTAATATAATTTTGTTCACAGTACAAGGTTGTTTCATCTAATCAAAGGTAGCTGAAACCACAAAGTAGCAAAGCATTAAATATATGTATAAAATAGATATTTCAGTGACTCTCTTACTCCATCCAATGGTGGCTTGTGAGGGAGGTATCTGGAGCTCTATCCCCCTTGCAAAATAAAGCAAAAGAAGAAACAAAACAAGTTTCGAAATTCATACCAATTTACTCATATTTTTTCACTGCATTGAAAAACATAAATAAACAATATTTTTTGTTATATAATTTCCACATTGTATTGAGGAAATTAGTAAAACCATAATCACATCAGCGCGAGACAACAAGCACACCTACAAGTAACGTTAACATGTGCTCGCTGCTTCTCTTTGGCTGTGGGACTGTCGATCGCAAAACCCAAGCTTTGGATGCATCTTGAGTTGTTGCCGTGACAATCTGACATCACTGCGCGGATATTTACCACGTGATGTGGACTCTGTTAGTCAAAGTCTGTGGAACATACAGTGATCGTGCAGACATACGATGAAGCTGTGGGTATGCATGGATGTGACGGAGGTGTAAACGTTAAAATAAAAGAGAAAAATAAAAATGCCTATTATTTTTATTGTCATGCCCATCATTTAAATAAAAATTCTCGAACAAGCCGCTTCTAATATAACAAGTGTAATTTTTTTTAAATAGGATTGCCACTTTTTTCTCCCATTCTCTTAGACAGGAGAGTGGCTTTTGAGCATGTATGCAGTAAAAAAAACCTCATACCTTACAAACTAGATGGAATTTTCAATCCAAGATAATACAAACTGTCTTCACTTTCAAAGATAATATTCTGGAATGTTCTAATCTAATGAGCATTCTTGCTATTATAGACTACTTCAAAAAGGCGATAATAGAAATTATAAATAAGCTACCCTTTGTGTTTGATATAGAAGAGAAAGAATTAATATGCCTAAAGAAGGACCTACACCTATAAAAAGGTGATAACCAAATATTGAAAACTTAAATTTATCGGCAAAAGAAGTTTGTGATATATTGTATTTTAAATAAAAGATTGCTTTATATTCTAAACTCATATGTGTAGAGTAAGGATATTTCAGTCTGAACTCCTCACTGAACCTAAGAAAAGTTCACTTCAGACAAAACAAAAGAAGAGTTTTCTTTTAAATCACAAACTTACTGCTAAACTAATTCTTATAGTATGTAGTATGTATAGTGTTAAGAACCTATTTATATATTTTTGTTTACTGGTGTGTATGTGGATTTTATGATGGACATTCTTTAACTTTGAACTAAGGGAGTTTATATACTGTTATAACTTTTATTAACCTAATACGTTTTTAAGTGTAGTTTGTAAGTTTAATGCAGGGGGGGATAAGGCAAGTGGTAGTATACCTTGTTTGACAATTTTAAGAAAGCGCCATCCCTTAAGGTTTACTCATGAGCCACCACTGACTTCAACTCAAGAAACATAACCATAAAAAGCTGATACTTAACATATCTACTTAGGAAACCTAAGGCTGTACATCTTGGTGTTCTATTTTTTACTTTCACATATATCGCGAGCCTGAAGCTTTGAACCTCAGAATTCCTGTTTCAGATAATGCCAAACACAGTGAATATAGAAAACTGACATTGGACATATTTACTTAGGAACACTGGAGGGGATGATGCTGTGTTGTTTTTTTAGTATTCTTTATTGAAAAGATGTTTGAACCTGAATGAGAGCGTAACAGAGGAGCGTGAATAATTAGCAGAAGAGGAGGAAAGGATCCACATTAAGAGGATGAAACAGGAAAAATTACCAGTTGTGGAAGAACTAGCTGTGGAAAAATAATGAGCTGCAGGAGAAGGGGAATATAATGGTTATACAGGTTGCTGAGGGTGAAATATACTTGTGAATCAATTACAAGGAGACAGGAAGAGGTGTACGAATTATGTCATTTTAATAGTTGACATTTTTTTCTCATTTTTATAAAAAAATGTTGATTTGGATACTAAATGTTTTATAGAAGAGGTCAAGAAAAATAAAGCAATTTGGGATTCATCATCGGAGTACAAAAACAGAAATATAAAGAAAAGTCAATGTATAGAAGTGTGTATGCATCCTCCACTCTTCAACACAAAGATATTGGTAGCACTGATTTGATTTATTCTCCCCCATACTTTTTTTTTTTGAGGTGGCAAATGTGGCATGCATAAACCAGTCTAAGGAAGGGCTTTGTACCATTGTCACATATGCAGCAGAAACATGGACATTGAGTGTAATAGAGACTAGGAAAGTGGAGGACATGGGAATGAAGTTTGCGAGAAGCATGTTAGCTGTTACAAGGAGAAACAAGATTAGGAATGAAGTTATCTGGGAAAGAGTGGGGTAAAGGGAGTACATGAAATAGTAGAGGAAGCAAGACTGAGATGATATGGGCATGTAATGAGAATGGAAAAGGAGGGGATTCCAAAGAGAAAGATGAAGATGAAGTATTTAGGGAAAATACTGCAAGGGAGACCAAGAAAGAGATGGGAGGAAAAGTATGGGGTAAGGCAAGAGTAAGATGGTGGCATTTTACCAAACAGATTTGGGCACAGGCTGGAAACAGTTGATGATTATTATGGTGATAATTGTCAGCCAAATGGCTGAAACTGCACAACCACTGTTGCGCGCTACTACAAAACAAAACTCTTAAACTTAAAACTTTGATTACACATTTTAAGCCATTAGCGCTGACCCTAGAGGCCCTGAGATCTTTTGCCCCCCCCTCCTTTCACCCCTCCAATAATTGTCATGAGGGGGCTGGGTCCTCCCCTTAAAAATTGAATTGTTAAATTGGTATATTTTTTCTGGCTTTGCATTCTTAATTTATATTTACCACGATATGAAACCATCATTTACGGAAGAGAACCTACTAAAAATATTTATATCCCTTACACCTGATATGAATAAAGACGTGTGATGCTCAGCGGGGTGGAAGTACTATAGGCTTCTCACAGTAGAAAGGGGTTTCTTGTCACTCCACAGGTTATGTTACTACTTATTAGAATTATATTTTACAACAATTTTATTCCAATACGTGAAGTAAACATTAGATTCCTTGTGACTGTAAAGATTTAAAATTAATTGAACACTTAGTTTTTGAGAATTTCTTCAAAGCATTCTTTCATAGAAACCTCTTCCTACCGTGAACAGTCTTTGTTTAGCATTGTAGTTGCATAGTCAAGCAAAATAAAGACGTTACCTTCTTTTATAAAAACAAATATTCAGTTTTAATATCATAGGAAATAATAATTACTGTATTTTACCCACTGCCAAACATTTTTATTGTAAAAAAGTAGAGTAGGCTAACTCAAAACTGTAGTAGCTTTAAGAGCTACTAAAAAAAATATATTAATGTTCAAACCATATAGATGGATTTTCTGTTAAACCTTAAGGGAAGTGATACACTTTGATCAGGTTTTTAAGTTTTTTACTACGAATTTTGCTATAAATTAATTTTTTTAAATACAACTTTATAAGATCTTGCATAATTGTTTCCTAAGATCCGGCGGTGACAGAAGTTTTACTCTGCGAAACATGTTCATAAGAAAAGTTGAGTTCAAATTATATAAAATATATTATATTTTTCTATTTACTATCAATATATTTGTGTAATGAAATGTATGTTACAGCAGAATGTTAGGTGACATTATTATGTTAGATTTTTTAAACTTATATCTAAAAAAAGGCAATGAAAAAACTAAAATGCAGATGAAATGTATTTCTCCTTAATGTCGTTGAAAATGCCACCCCCTGCCCCCCAATAATTTACATGAATCGGCGCCTATAAATTCACCTTTAAGTGCGTACTATTTTACTTTTAATTGTATTACAAGTCTGACTGCTTAAACTACCTAATCACTCGTTTCAACTACTAAGAAGGAATTTTATAATTGTTCACTCCCAGATTTAATATTTAATGTAACATGTAATATTTACTCTAACAAATTTTATTACTAAAGAATAGTAATTATTCCAACCATAAGTCCATAAAGAAATTCCATGAGACCCTAACCCAAATAATGTCAGGTTCTTGCAGGTAGTTAATAATACAGTAAAACCTTGGATTGCGAGTAACTTGGTCTGCGAGTGTTTTGTAAGACGAGCAAAAATTTTCAATAAATTTTAACTTGATAAACGAGCGATATCTTGCAATACGAGTAGTACTATGGTTACGCTTTGTCTGCCGAGCAGTGTCATTGGATATGTTCTTTGTTAAAGCCACACAAAAATAAAAATATTCCAGTGATCCACCATATAGCAGTGATTCCGTTAGTGACAGTGAAAGTCGTCCTAAACAATAACACACCTCCTCCTCTCATCTCTCTCGTCCACCTCACACCAGCCACCATTAAATTTAATTAATTAATTTGATTACAGTACAGTTACATTTAAATAACGAAAATAAAAACGGTATTAATCATTTTTAGATTAAATATTTTTGGGTTGTGGGACGAATCATCTGAGTTTCCATTATTTCTTATGGGGTAAATTCACTTTGATATACGAGTGCTTTGTATTACGAACACGTTTACGAAACGAATTATGCTCGCAATCCAAGGTTTTACTGTATCCTTCTTTATAAAAATTAACTTTAGTACATTTACAGCAATTTTTATGTTCACAATAATATTGATTTAATCCCCTATTGGCCTGATTTTAGTTCTCTTGGCAACTGAGCGAAGCATTCGTATGTCAGCTTCGGATTTTCCAGTGAACCCCAATACTTGCCATACCAGAACTACTTCCACTTTCAAAATAGTTATTTTTGTATGCATTTATTCTTAAAGGAATATATAGTGAACATTGGGTTTTATATAGATTCAGCCCAAAAGAAATACATGTCTTTGCAAGGTCAACCAAGGTCAACCACTTGAGAGCAAACCATGATTCTTGTTAATTGTTCTTTTACTGCGTCCTTCCTTCCCCTCACACTACCTTTTCATGTTTGAAGAGAAACTGTTTGGCAGTCAGTATAGTCTAGTCAGCAAACCTTAGTCACCACCGCCTGTCTTTCAAGCATATTTAGCAACCTCTTCCCTTTGTTCCTGGGTGGCCAATCATCAACTTACTGACTGCGCCATGATTGTCTGATGATTGGATCAAGACCGGCCCAGCTCTAAATACTATTAATTAGCTGTATTTGTTAGTGCATGACAGCATTGTTCACTGGGTGAACAAAAAATGTGTTTTTCTCTACCTAATGTGGTCATAGTATATATTTTTGAAAACCAGTAAAAATTTATTTTTACTCTTTTTATATATCATATAATATATCCCCTATTAAAAATATAATATTAATTTGTAATAAATAAAATGATAGAATAGTAGTAAAATAGTAGAGCACTTATAAAAGTAAAAACACATAACACATATTTACACACACTTCAATATTTCAATGCTATTATAGCATCTTCCTCAGGAAGTGGTAGTAGTATGCTACCCGCCTCAGTGGCATAGTTGGCTAACGCGCCAGTCGTGTTGAGCTCGACCACCAAGGACGGGGAGATCGAGGTTCGAATCTTGGTCGGGTGAACTGAGGGTGGTTTTCCCTAAATGGTTTTCCACTCTCCCTCCACGCAAATGCGGGTTCACTTCCTCAAATTCAACCTTCCCAAATCCTAATCCATTAGTGTAACTAGTACTTAAGCGTATAACCCGAACGGGTAGTAAGACGCGGTGCTAAATAATAATAATAATAATAATAATAATAATAATAGTATGCTATTATAGCATCTTCCTCAGGAAGTAATAGTAGTAGTGGTAGTAAGACTAAAGTTTGAAGTGTTTGTAAATATGTGTTAGTGTTTTTACTTTTATATATTATGCTCTACTATTTTTCCTACTATTATTTCATTTTATTTATTTATTACAAATTGTTTGTTCAATGCACTTTATTTCATACATATTATATATGATATTAAAAAACAATTTAATTGTCATCCCAAACTATTACAGCAAAGTGTAAATGAATATTATTCAGGAGCTCTGTTCTCAAACAGTTCTAAACACAAGAATGCATTATTGGGTAATCCTCGATTCTAATTGGGAATGGCTAAACTGAGCACTAAAACTTTTCTTCCACAAACATTTATTGAAATAAATATTTGTGTTTTGGGATTTTATCGTAGTGTTGAATGTGTTTCAGGATGCAACCAATGAGCGTGTTCACTTCAACCTGGGCATGCTGGCGATGGACGATCGAGACATAGCAGGAGCGGAGCATTGGTTTCGACGGGCCGTGCAGCTCAAGGATGACTTCCGCAGTGCTCTTTTCAACCTGGCACTTCTCTTGGCAGACGATCACCGACCTCTTGAGGCAGCTCCCTTCCTTAACCAGTTGGTTCGCTTCCATCCAGACCACATCAAGGGACTTATCCTGTTGGGAGACATCTACATTAATAACATCAAGGATTTGGACGCTGCAGAGAATGTACAGTAGTCATCATTCTAATTTACTTTCACTACTTCTCACTAGCCAGTCATTATTCTTGTTAACTCTCACTTAAGAGTTGGGTTGAACCGCTATTTTACTAATCCGAATCTCCAATCTATCCTCGAATCTTGAATCTGAATCAGAATCTTAGAATAATTATGAACATAAGAGGAAATATAAATATAGGAGAATAATAGAAAATAAAATATAACTTTTTGTTAACTTCATTTCTTATATAACATTCACACGTTCAGTTGTGTTAAATTGCTGTTCTGGGGTCTGGTTGTTAAGTTCATATTATAATTAGCTCTGGGCCACCAATAAACAGCTTAGAGCTCTAAAACAAATTTCACTTGAAAAAATTAAAACAATTTTTTTTAATGATTTGAGTCTCGAATCCGAAACTTTCTTGAATCCTTGAATCTTGAATATCCTTAAGTATTCGAGGGATTTGAGGATTCAAGCTCCCATCCCTACTTTCACTACCAATGACTGGCTGCCCTGCTTGAAATTACTGTTTGTACATGCTCAATAGAAAATAGAAACACTTGAAAACAATTAAGAAACAAACCATATTAATAATTAAAAATAGCTTTTAAAATATGAAACGGGTATGAACAATAATTTTAATATTATGCAGCAGGAACAAAGAGCAATGGACATTAACTCTAACAGTATTTTAAGGAAAAAAAAAAAATTAACAACACTTAAAGGATTGGTCATTTATTTAAAAACGGATATTATTATTTTATTTTTATCACTGCGTTTTATTACCTGTCAAGTTATACTACATGTATGATAATTACTCTCTTGGTGTAGGGATGAAGAAGGAAGCATTTTAGAATTAATATACCTGAATTAGCATGGAAGGAGAGTGGGAAACCATTGAGGAAAAACTACCCTCAGTAGACCCAACAAGGATTATAACCCTGATCTCCTTGTTACCAACAGACCAGTCTAACACGAGAGTAACACCAAGACCATTCGGCCACTGAAGCGGGTAATAGGCTATTTTTGTAACACTGCATCTTATTACCTACGCCTATATACTAATTACACTAATGGGTTAGGAATTAGGGAGGCTTAATTTAGAAAAAATGCACCCACATTTGTGTGGAGGGAGAGTGGAAAACCATTTAGGGAAAACCAATGTCTTTGCCTCGAGCTACAGCCAAAAGGGTTTGATGGATTTCTTTTAAATCTTATAGTTGGATTTAAATGGTCATGTATTAAACTGAAATATAAATTTTAATTTTAATTATAGCTCTAAAATTAAAGATTCTATGGACGATTTTTCTGAATTCCAAATTTTTGAAAATAGTTTTAACACTTTAATTAAAAGTGTATATCTGAGGAGTGTTTTATATGATTACTAACTTGGGTACTTTCTATTTAAATTCTAACTTTCTCCACCTACTCTATTAAATATGTGTATAGTTTATATTGTGATTCACAAACTATAAAATTAATATTTTTATGGTTTAGTTTAAACTTCTTCACATTTAATTTATAAACAGGAATTTTTTTTTTCTTTTGCTATTTTCTATGAACAGAAACTAAAAGGTAATATCTGCTAATTAGCAAACTGTTTATCCTATAATATCCTAACCATCTTGTAGTGGGACATTAGGAAACACGTCCATCAGTAGCCGAGACGATACTTAAGGTGACACACCTAAAGTTTTACACAATTTTCAACTGCATAAAAGATGTTGAACATAGCTTGCTCTTTTTTTAGTGGATAATGAGGTGTAATTTGTTGAATGCATTAGTTAAACCTTCTTTTCTCGTAATTTCCTGAACTTTCTTTATTAATTACAGTCGAGTAACTAAGCAATTACATATATTGGAGCATTTTTCCTCACTATTTTGTTTATGTTGGCAGTGCTACAAGCGTATCCTGCAGCTTGACCCAGAGAACATCCAAGGCCTGCATAACTTGTGTGTAGTATATGTGGAAAGAGGTAACTTGTTGCGTGCAGAAGCATGTCTGCTTCGTGCTCATCAACTGGCGCCGAGTGAAGACTATGTGTTGCGTCACCTCAACATTGTACAAACCAGGATACACAAGATGCAACTACGACCCCATGACCTTATTGGAGAGGAGGAGTTGGAGGTTCAAGATACCCTCACCTCACAGGAAACACTTCTGGCTCATCTCGCAGAGCCCACAGTGCCCAATAGAGATCTCGTAGAAGATGATCACAGACTAAACAATCACCAACAAGATTCTGAAGAAAGTTCTTCCCCATATAAGTTTGATAAAACGTCTTCTGTCGCTGACCCGATGAGGTCACACCACAATGCCAGGCATAGAACTGGTGACTCTGCCCTTACCAGTGCCCAGTTGGATACCTCTGGACCTGAGGATTCCGTGTCTGCGCACCAGCATGTGCTCTCGGGCCAGCCTGCCTCCAAGAGAGACAGGCTAACAGCCCGCAATCAACTCAACTCGCATTCCACGTCTTAGCATTTATGATTTATTCGCCGTGTAAAGTGTGTTTTTTATTTCAACTGTTCTGTTTTTCAAGTAAGTCTGAGAGGTTGCCAAATGTGTGAAAGTGATTTGTTTTTTTATAATGATTGATCTACATACTAACATGGCATTTTATTGCTATTGTTGACTCTTTAATGTAAAAGTAGGAGAAGGGATAATAATAATTAAAAGTGTGAAAACTTGAATGCATTGCTATCCAGGAAAACAAACAACTCACATAAGAGATACACAATTAAATTATTTCAACCACTTTCAATTCTTAATCCTTATCTTTCTGGATCTTATGATTCAGATTGTTTTGACCATCAAAACACCGAACACGTGTGTTGGGTGTTTTAGTGACAAAGTCTAGCATAATCAGGAGTTCCTTGGTGCAGATGTATTAATGACAAACACCAATGGTATTGAATTATGTTAGATGTAAAATCTATAATATTGAAATAACTTCCCATACTTTAAATAGAGCCTTAGGTTTCATTATTGGAAATTATTGTGAATTGAAATGATGGTATCCCAGCCTACCTTTGTGAGGATTCATTGGTCTTGAAAATCTACTAGAACAAATAATATTTATGTAGGTGGAATAAATGTACGTAACAATTTACTCCTGTTGTAGAAAATTGATTCCTGGAAATGAGACTTGAACATGGGTCATTTGGATTTGCACAGTAGCTCATCAATCTCTCTTGAGCCATGCAGGATTTTTCTTGTGCTTGGGGGTCATTTGTCACTCATGGTTTGAGCCATACTCAAGATGGACATTCTAGATTGTCAACTATTTAATAACCATCAGACACAGCCATTGTTTACCGGGGTTTGACTTTTATGTGTCTTTATTGTATGAGTTAATTAACTTCTTATGTTTGTGTGGGCATATTTGGTTGAAATAAATTTAATGAAGATCAAGACAAGGCTGCAAATAATTGTGGAAATCGTGGTCTACATTTGAGTGTTCAATTGATAACACGAGCTAGCTATCAGATACCACGACCATCTGTACTTGGGAGGGCTGTTATGCTCTCATGTGTACAATGCAAGATTTTAATTAAATTGAATTCTAATTAAAATAAACAATTCCCATGTCCAGGTGTATTTTTCATTTAATTTAAATCAATTGAAATAAATGTAGCTAACCATAAATATACTATAATTCCATGGTTAGGAGTACATTTCACATGTTTTAAATATAATTCATATGACCCCTGGACAAAAATATCGAACTCAGGACCTTTGGCGTAGTGCACCTATGTTCCATAATGGAGCTATCTATGATTTGGATGTGCTTAAAGTCATTCATCACTCCTAATTTAAGGGGGTGCTTTCACTGTCACGAACAACTTTATCCAAGATGTTTGTATCCTCTTCCTGATGAATCTGTGACAGTGAAAGTTTGAAGATATATTTGTGCTAACATTGAATGTTTTACTAGATTTTAAAGACCATTAAACCCCCACAAAGGTAAGCTAGACTCATAACCTATCAATTTTCTAATATTCCTATACGTTTGTTTCACATTGGAAAAAAGAAAATATGATTTAGAGTTTGATTTATTCTTTGTTGTTTTATACTTGCAATGCAGGTCTTTGTTCTCGTCTCCTCTTTTTACATTAGCATATCTTTACTTTTGTATTATATTGTTATAAATATTGGAATATTACCAGTCGAGCATTATTCATCGAACAACATTTCATGTCAGAAATATCAACTGAGCTGTCACTATTCTTCAAGAATTCTAACTACTCTTAGCAAGGCCATAGCAGGGGGGGGAGTGGGTTTGGGGATTCAAAAACCCCCGCTCCCCTGCGAAAGTTGACAAAAAAATTAATACTGCTTTATTTAAGGTTTAAACAAAACATATGTGTACACATATATTCTAATGTTTTAAGTAAATTTTTTTTAAATGTTGTGATTGAGTTCATTATTCAGGCAACAAATTGGGTAGATTATGACCAAATATTAACAAAGGAAATAGAATTATTAGTGAATGTGGGGAGAGCTGTGGAAGTGGTTAAGTCTTTGAGATTAAGAAACAAAACATTTTAACTAGACACTATTCAAATGGTAGTTGCGAGAACACGTCGCAAATGATTCGGTAAAGAAACAAGAATTAGAGAGTGGGTTAGGATAAAGGGTAGGAGGTCCAGCTTCAAACCCTAAAGAACTTGCCGTTATATATAAGCGTTTAAATCTTCAATTCATTTGGTCAAATTGAAAATACCTTTATTTGAAAAGTATACAATTTTGGACTATGAAGAAAAAAATTTTAAACTCCTAACATTATTAGAAAAAAACGAAATTATCTTTAAAGATATCCATGTTGGGTCAGTGGTGGCAGAATCTAAATTGTTTAGGGGAAGGAAGGTCAGTTAACCAAAACGGAATCTTGAAAGACTTGTCCCCTCTCACCCACTATAAAGAGTTCCTGGGCTCTCCTCTAGCAAACGTTTGACAAGTGGATGCCTTTAAGCTATTCGAATAGTTCTTGAATCGTTTTAGAAAATTATATTTGGAGTGGTCTTGCCTCATATGTATTTTTGAAATTTTGATGCTTTTAAAACAGCGATTCTTAAACTGCAGTACACGGAACTCCAGGGATGCACGCGTGACGTTCAGGGAATATACAACCAGCTTTTGGAAAAAATTGGCAAAATGACAAGGTAACCAAACATGGTGGAGAATTTTTAAGGAGACGGAGGAAAATTTACTCCTTTAATTACCTGACAGATCTGCTTTGGTGGCCGCATGGTCTAGTGCACTAATGTCATGTTGGACAAGACTGCCGAAGACAGGAAAATCAGGGTTTGATCCCAATCGGTTGCACTGGGGGCAGTTTTTTCTAAATAGTTATCCACTCTCTCGTCATGCAAATGCAGCTGCACTTCCTCTAAATAAAGCCTTCCTAATACCTAACCCATTAGTGTAATTAGTACATAGATGTATAGCCTGAATAGGTAGTAAGACGCGGTGCTAAAAAAAAACTACCTGATAATCTTATTCACCATTGTTGCCAAACTGCTTATGATGCCTTTCTCAACAGCATATATATGTGAGATTGGTCTTTCAACCATGGTGTACCTAAAATATATACGTACTGCAATAGGCTAAATTTGGATCCGGACTTTTGCACCTGAAAGTTTCAACTCGACAAACAGACATCAGAAAGTTGTGTCGAGCCATGTTGGCACACACCTCTCACTGAAAACTTTGAGGATTCATCATCTCTCAACTCCAGAACTAGGATTGTTTGGGCTAATTTTTTAATAAATTCCTAAAGAAAATGTATGAAGCCCTTCTACAGACTTCATGCAGCAAAAAAAAAAAAAAGTTTTGTTAATAGATCGAAACGATTCTTAATAAGCGATAATGTTAGGGCTATAAAAGTAGGATTTTTTAAATTCTTTTTCACATTTAAAATATATTTATTATATATTTTTTTAATAAATTAAAAAACTTTCTCAATAATTTGTCAGGTAGTTGTATAGTTTTTATTTAATCTTGTAATTTAAAGAAATTCTACTGTCTGGAAGATTAGAATTTTAGTCATAATAAGGAGATACAATCTAAAAAAAGTTTGAAAACCACTGCTCCATTAGATATTTTAAATGGTCCTAACCTGATTTCTTTAATCGCATCATGCTCGAAAATATAAGAAACTAGTGAAATAAATCCAAAGGGTGCAAAAATTACTACCCCCATGAAATTTCACTCTCCATCCTCACCATCTACCCAAATCCCCGGTTCTGCCACCACTGGGTATGCCTTTATTTAATAAGTGGTCAGTATAAACTTTTAGATTTGGAGGGAGGAGGTGCTATGTAAGTTTCTAAATGTTCAACTAATTTAAAACAATTGGTGTATTTAATCCCTGCCATTAATTAACATAAAAATAACTTCTAAAGCAGGGGTCGGCAAACTTTTTGGGCCTTGAACGACTTTTAATTTTATCAAAGGTCCCATGATCACCCTTCTTTTCTCCACTCGACTTTTAATTCTTTTTTTCCAATACATATTTTATTCTTTAAATTCAATACTTCCTCCAATAATTATATCCCTGCCTGCATAAAACAAATAAAATGTATACTCTGTTTATCCTGAAAGTTGGCAGTCCTACCTTAACGAATCACACTATGGCCCTATCATAAGTTGTACTTTAGTGGAATAATGCAAGAGAAGCTTGGCTTTTCGTGATGATATAGTTTCTTACATGTTCAACTGAAAATTGCTGCGAGATCGACCTGTTGCCAAACCCTGATATAGAGACATTTAATATTTGTAAGTTTTCTTTGGATGTGAACATTGGGGTGCACAGCCCCCTAGATCCTCCTGAAATGTTGTCCTGGATATGGCCTTGACTCTTAGGAAACTTTATTTAATTTCAAAATACTGGCGTTGATACACAGACCATTCCAATTTAAAATTCCACTTATAAGTTATAACTGATTACTGTAACCATGGCCATAGGGAGAATTTAATTTTGGGGGGGACTTTCAAAATCTTAAGTTTGAGTTACTATCAAGCCAAAAGAAATAAGAAAATTATTATTTATACAGTCGTGGTGGAACTTAATTTATGTAAGAAAGGAGGGGGAGGGGGGAGTATGTAACAAAAAAGTTTTTATAGGTTCTTTATAACCTCCTTTCCCCCACTTAATGTTAGAAAATTGGATGCTATTTAGTAGTCCTAATTTGGAGAATTTTTGAATATCATACTCTTTTAAAAGCTATTTAAAATAGTGCTTGTTCCCCTTGAAATTTTTTGAAATTTGGGTACTCCTAGAGGCTATTGTGTAGTCCTCCCTCGGAAATTTTTTGAAAATGTTGATGCTTCTTAAAGCTATTTTAAGAAATGCTGACCAGAATTTATTTTAGATTTCCTAGAATCTAATATAAGTGGTATTCACCCAAATTTTTTTTTAAAACTGAAATGCCCTAGAAGCTATTGACTGCTCTTGGTCTGAATTTTTTTTTCTAAAATTAGATGCTTCTAGAAGCTATTTGAAGTAATCTTCCACCAGCAAATTTTTAAGTTGGTTTCCCTTAAAAAGTGTAAGTGTAAGTGTCTTTCCCCAACACATTTTTGTAAATTGAGTGTTTTTAAAAGCTAAGTTGAGTGGTTTTCACATTATTATTTTTTTAATATTTTATGCATGTTCAGTAGAAACAATTTGAGTGGCTCCCTACAGGTATTTCTTTTAAAAATAGAATTTATCTAGAAGCCATTTAGAGTAATATTCACCAGGAATTTTTTTGAAAATTGCCTCTATAAGCTATTTTGAGTGGTCCTTCCCTTGCGTGTTTTTTTAAAAGTGAATACCTCTTTAATTTACTTGAAGTTTGGTATGAGGCCATCTTTAAGCTTCATATTAAAAACTCAGGAAAATTTCAAGGGGGGTAAGGATGGGTTTTGAACCTCATAAACCTCCCTGCGCCCATGACTGTAATCATTTTCAATTTAGGGCTAGAAAAATAAGGTAATCACGTGATTATTGAAACTTCACTATATAGTTTATAAAATAATCAAATCTACTATTAATATTATGTAGTGGATTGAATCTGGTCAACTGGTAACATTACAAGAAAGCATGTAATTTATGAATATTTTACATTCCTATAATTTCACACATCGCCAAAGCTTTTAACTGATATATATTTATGTATTAGCTTGCTTTAATTTTTCTTTTTAAATGTGTTACCTCATGTAAAAATTTAATACTCAATCAAGCTGAAATATTCTAATGGTGTTTTTCAATGTAGTGTCACATAGTATGATAATTGAAGTGGGATGGCCATACATTCTTTGCTGGTTAGAAGTGTGGCTTCTTCTGAATGAAGATGTGTTTTGTAGAGGGAAGCTATAACCTGGAAATTGTGTGATACAAACTAAGATTGTACAATAGCACATTACTAATACCATTGCTTGAGTGTTCAATCATTAGTTTATAATTGCAAGTAAAGTTTTCACGGCCGGCTTCGGTGGCCTCACGGGCTGGGCTCACTCTGGCAATAAACTATACTGCCGATGACAGGGAGATCGGGGTTCAAATCCCGCTCGGGTGTGCTGAGGGTGGTTTTCCACTCTGACTCCACAAAAAAAAACAAAAAAAAAAACTGGTACACTTTCTCTGCAGTCAACTTTCCACATCCCTAGGTCATCAGCATAATTAGTAGGGCCTACGTATGCGTATAACTTGAACAGGTGTGATGCAAAAAAAAGTAGGTGTATGGAAAAGTTAACAACCTCTTCAAGTGAATGTAAAACATAAAATTAAGGTTTGTTCCCTTGAATATTCAATATTCGAGGATTAATTTTTTTTATATGTTCAGTTTATTAATTATTTATTAAGCTATTTTGCTCTTTCTTGGTAATTATTCCTATAAAAATGTGTATACAATCTTAACACCCAGACCTTATATCAGGGTTGAATCCATTATTTTAAGAGTCTGAATATCCAACCAATTTACTTTCAAATCCTGAAACTCAAATCCAAATCTGAATCTTGGAAAATATTTATGAATATAAGAGGAAATATAAATATTAGAGACTAATATAAAATACAAATAATAACTAAACGTTAACATTCTTTCTTATAATCCATTCATACATTCATTTAAATGTTATACTACTGGTCTGGGGTCTGGTTGTTAAGCTCATCCTATAATTATAATTGGTTTAGAGCTCTAAAACAAATTTCACTTGAAAAATTGAGAAAAAAAAAATTTATAGCTTGAGTCTCTAATATCTAATATCCTTAAGGATTCGAGGGCACATCCCTAATATCTTAGTTAAATATGCTAAAATTATTATGATAAATAAAACGAGTTAGAAATAAAAAAACATAAGTTTTGGACTCTAGTCTTCTAAGTTATCATGTACAAATGTAAATTCTTTAACATATTCATGTAACAATAGTTCACCATGTCAAAGTTAACCACAACAGGGTGCTCTTTACTGTTTATTATAAACTATTTCTTCAGTCCTTGAAATTAACGGATTTGTTAACTACTATCCAAGGGTGTTTTATAGGCTGTACCAAAGTTTTATAAAGCCTGTTTTTTGTGGAGGAAAGTGCGGCCTATTTTTCAATCAATATAGTAATAATTAAAAAGCATACTTTAACTCACAAACACTTATTAAAAATATATTTATCATAGTTTAAGCACATTGTGGGATTTTCAACGGCCTAAAACCTTTTTTCCAGTTTGTTTTAGTTCAAATTCGGATCAATATCGATATTATCAAAACTTTACAGAGCTCTAGTAGTTTCACCGTTCAACCAAATCCTAATTTAGGGATAATATACAGTTTGCTACCATGTTTTCTAAGATTCAGATGAAATAAAAGTGGATTCAATCCAACTCTGCAGTAACTGAGAGATATTTAGCAGTTCTTCAAACTGATTTATGTTTTATCAATTATTTATGTAATTTATTTTTTTCCGAGTTGTCAGTGTACCGTATTAATAGTTCATGTGATCATTAGTAAACTAAATATTATAAAAACACATTTACTCTAAGCTATGTTTACTAGCCTACGTTGTAGAGCTTGTTGTACTAAGAAATATGAATGATATATTCATATTATTTTATAACATGTTATTCATTTAGCGTAAAGACTAACACTAACTTGGGAAGTCATTTTTCGATCTCCAGCTCGATGCACAGTGGGTGGGTTCAATTCAAAACTTAAAATACAAATCTATTCTAGATTCATTTTCATTTAAATTTGATTTAAAATTTAAAGTTAAACTTTTGACAATTTGTTTAATAGAACCTAACAATAGTCCTTTAATAAAATTAATGAACAATTTCAGCATATCATTTCAAGTAAGCAATGTGGGGCTCTTATATTTATTTTAATGTAATCACTTGATCAACTGATTATTTGACTTTAGCATATAAACTTAATGATTTCATAATTTAATTGCTACTTAAATGGGGCTTAATGTTTTCATCAAACTCAATTCACATATACACTTAATTTAGCTTAATACTTTATTCGGTCTTGGTTCAAAATAATAATAATTATTATTATTAGCACCGCGTCTTACTACCCGTTCGGGTTATACGCACTTACGCTAATGTGTAATGGTAGGGTGAGTGTGATATGAAATGGAGGACCTACAGTTTAACGTGGAATCCGAACCACGGTGGAGGCCTGGCATTCCTCACATTCACAAGTTGTGATTAATACACATCTTGTCAGAGATAAAGGAAGGTTTTGGCATTCAGATAAATCTGTGCCGGGACCGGGGATCGAACCCCGGACCCCAGCACAGAAGTCTGACACCTTACCCCTAGACCACCAGGTCACCGACCCATTCAAAATAATGGTATCTGATAAACTGATGGATATACTTTCTGGCATACCCAAAATGCATGGAAATATGGTTGTTATTACTAATGAGAAAAACATTATATATGAAAAAAGTGCATTGAGCAAAAACATTTAGTGATAAATAAAATGATAGAATATTAGGAAAATGGTAGAGCACAAATAAAAGTAACAACACTGACACATATTTACACACACTTCAATATTTCGATGCTATTGTAGCATCTTCCTCAGGAAGTAGTAATTAGACTAATTAGTGCTTCATCATAATGAGAAAAACAAAATTTCTTCCCCAAAAACTTATAAAATGTTTACAGAAATTTTGTTAAATCCCTAGGTATATGGTAGGGGTCATTGAGTGTTCGAATATTGAGCCTGAGCCTTAAATAGCTTGAACTCGACAGTTTTGTAGGCTCAGAAAATTCGAGTTTGTCTCGTACAGCTATTTCATTGTATTATAATGTCTCATTTTCTTTTTAAATTATTGTAGTAACCATTTGATTTTGATTTAAATAATCAAGTTTTAAAAGAATATATATTTGAATTCAACCTTGACTTGACATTTTTTTAGGAGGCTTGCTAGAGCTCAACTTTTGATGAAAATATATTTGTCCTCACACGACGAAGTGTATCCCTCGAAAGTATGGGGTGACTGTTGCAAAAGCTAGACTCCACCAGAGACTATCATCATAGGTTGTGGCTAATGGGAGAGTTGGCCTAATATGTACTAGAGATCCCTTATTAGAGGCGTTACTTGGAGTGGACATGTTGACTCGGACAATGAATCTGTAGGTGGAGGTGATGTGGTAATGTGGGTGGGGATATATTATGGCTGTGATGAAAGTTAATGCAGAGTGCTTTCCTTTAATAATCACTCTAGTTTTGCATGAATTAATTATACATTTCAATTATTTGTTTATTTTAGGTACTTGAATTACTTAAGTATATTTAAAATTTAAAAAGAAAAAAATGTTGAAATCAGATTTTTTTTTAGAGCTATCATGATTATTTTTAGTGGTTTAGCTCAACACAATTTTAGTAAAATCTAACAACCAAGCTTACCTACTCTATAGTGCTAGGAACGCTAAAGTTAATTGTCACACAAAAGAAAGTATGCCACCTATCCCTATATTGAGCTAGTTCTATCCAGTCCACCTCATTACACCCTATCTCTTTCAGGTCCATTTTAATTTTATCCTCCCATTTATGTCTAGGTCTTACCAATGGTTTCTTCCCATTGTGTTTGTCAGTCAATATTATGACCACGATTCTAGATTCTTCCATTCGTGCTGCTTTTACTGCCCACCATAATATACAAGACTTGATTATCCTAACAATGTCTTGTGATGAGTACACGGTATGTAACTCATCATTATGTAACCTCCTTCATTCCCCAGTATCCTCTAACAACCATACCACAGGTAATTAATTAATCATTTAGTTATATTAAAATGTATTATAGTAACAAAAAAATTAATGCAAACAAAAATTGAGGAAGGAAAAAATGTTAATGTGAGAAAGCTAACATCTGAATGATTATCATGTTTTCAAAGATTTGAGATAAAGGATTCTTAGAAATAGTGAAGCATTTGATTATATAAAGTATGGATTGAATGTACCCATCTCTCAATTAGTTTGTGCTACTGTACAACTTATTTGTAGTACTCACTTCGCAGGAAACTTGTTTTCTCGGCCTCCTTCAAGTAGATTCCACTAGGTGTAAGATTCTGTGATAACAAGCATTTTGTATAGTTCACATAAGTGTAAAGTATATTAAATATGCTAAATTATGTTGTTTTAGCACAAACACAATAAAGTTTTATATCTTGTTTTGAATTCATTTTTATGTAAAAGTATTAATCGTAATCATCGTGTATGGTAATGTATTGCTTAGCTTATTTTGTTTTCATTAACTTTTTTATCTGTCATGATGTAAGATGAATTTGTTGTTTATTTTGTGTATTGATTATTTATTTATTGTTTTATACAAAATGTAAAACGAGAAACTTTTTTTAATGTATATTTTTGTAGTTTCTGAACCGCAAAACTTTGGATATTTATTTTGTGTCCTCAAGCTAAGAGTCGGGTAACAGGGTTCTTAATGATATATTATATGACACTTATTTATATACCTAATTAAAATATCACAAGTAAAATAATTAAATAATACTTAATGGGCTCTGACAATTGACACTTAACTTCATTTGGGGACAAAATTTATCAGATTTGACTATGTTCCTCATTGAATATAAACTCTTTCTTTATATATTAAGTCTAAAACTAGTTGTATTTTAAAGAAAAAAGCTTTAATTTTTCCACATTCATTTAAGCAAAAACATATTTTTTAAACTTTCATTATAATTGAAAATTAACTTTAGTAAAAGTTGGATAGCGAAAATGCATTTTGTAAAATTTGTTTTAGATTATTAAAACCATGATAATTTTCAGTGTTTAAATAACTATGAAAATATAATTATGATGCAAAAGTTGATATTATTTATTATCACTACAGAAGAAAAAATATTTTTCCCGATTAAAATTTCTATACCGATACTTACTGTTATCGATACTTTCGATACCAGTACGGTATCAATATTTTTCTCCCAATACTTTTAATGAGTACAGTATGGATACTTTTCTTTCGATACCATATCCAGACCTAATCTCAACAAGCTGAACAATTTATTTCATGGTTGTATCAATATAACAAGCAAATGTTAGTAATAAGGTAAATAATATAGTGAACTGTTGTAAATTATTATAATGTCAAGCAGCCAAACTTTATTTATGAACCCTCTCTCCAACTCAAAACATCATGTAGAACATTTGAAAATTGTATTTGCAAGGTTACTTAGCGTGTGGTATTAGTACATAAGAAAATTACTTTAAATATTGTGTACAAAGGTTTCTTCAGAATGCTGAAAGTGAGTCCTGTCGCTCGATGAATGGCTAGCTCCAAAGTTTTGCGTTCAAAATACACAAGTCTATGTCTTGAATTGCTTATTGCCATGTCATTGATTGTCTTCTAAATGTTTTATGATGTGGATCAACAAACCATTATCTAATGCTTCCTAATTTCTAGCTGTTGTTTAGTCGCGTTCTTGTTTGTGGCAGTGTTTTTGGGTAAAGACATTGAATGGGGGAATGGGGATAGTAGTCAGATAAAAGACTATATGGCGCAGTTACTGGGTACTACTCGAACATCATTAAGACAGTTGGGTAAGAAAAAGGTTGATTTAGAAGCTTGTGTATGTGTGAAATATAGATATAGATATTACATATTTTTAAATGTCACATACAAGATTTTGGAATTGAAAATTAACTTAGAATTTTTTGTTGGACGTTTGTAAATAAATGTATTATGTATATTTTGTTTTTCGGCAGTAAACTATTTTACCTACGAGGCGTCTACTAGTGACCTATTCCATTTTAATTATAATTAGGGATGGAACTTTGAATACTTAAGTATATTCGAGATTTGAAGATTCGAGAAAATTCCAGATTAGAGACTCAAATCCTTAAAAAATATTGGTTTGTTTTTTCATCAATTTTTCAAATGAAATTTGGTTTAAAGCTCTAATACTGCTTATTGGTGTTTCATAACCAATTATAATAATAGGATGAACTTAACAACCAGGCTTCAGACCAGTAATTTAACATTTATTTGCTGTTTATATTCATATTTCCTCCTAAGTTCATAATTTTATACAGTGATTTTGATTCAATTTTTGGGATTCGCAGGTAAATTGTAAATTCTAATTCGTAAAATAGTGGATTTGTCCCAACTTTAATTATGATGCATACATAACAACTAAACCTCAAATTATACCATTTAGTCATAAACAACAGATCTAAGCTAAAATTAGAGAACCTAATTTGTGCTAAGTAAAATTATTAGATTTCACTAAATAAAACATTGGATTTTAGTGTTAAAAGTCTGTAAATAAAAGGAATTTTCTGGCGAAAAATTTGAATAAAAATCTACTCAAACTTAAGTGATTTGTAAAATGGGTAAAAAATTACTGCTAAATTTCACATTCTTAAATATATTTCTTTAAATAAAATCTTTTCACTTTTTGAGGTATTTTGTTATATTTGGAAGAAGGTACAGGAAAGGTGGATAGAAACATATAAAAGGGAGAAAAAGGAGATTTGTAAAGAATAATAGGACACTTAGATAGGAATATGTAAAAGGAAAAACATGTTTCTATCTACTTTTTCTCCCTTTTGTGTTTTTTGATTTCCTCTTTTAGGAAGTTTCGTTGTGCATGTCACACTCCCTTTTGATGAGTTCCGATAGGATGCAACCTAGGTCGAGGGATTGGGCGGTAACAATCAATTTTCTTCAAGAGGCAGCCATATTGTGTTTGTACCCTTTTATATGTTTCCACCTTTCCTTTGCCTTTGTTCATTATTTGACTCATATTAGCCAGATCAATACAAACTGTATTTTACTTCTTATTGACCAATGGTTTTTAGTGGAGGGGATTTTTTTTGTTTTTAACTTTGATTCATTATAGGAATATTAAGAAGAAACCGATAATAATGCAGCATTTTTTAAATGGTGATTTCATGCAAAGAAAAATGTCTTCTGCTACTAAGTAAAACTGTGTATAGTTTTGATATTGTTATTTCATTTTATTTCCCATATGTGTAATACATTCAAAAATTCTATTATGAACTTTAAAAATATGTTGATAGTTTGGTATCCCTATCTATGGTATACATTTTAATCCCAGACCTAAACCAAATCTGAGATGGTTAGCTTATTAGGCAGATATATGGGATGAGTCAGACCTGCATATAATAAAGAAAATTACTGGCTATTTTGGTTACATGTTTGTTCTGTGTTAAGGCAATTTATGAGCTTAAACTCTCAACATTTTCTTGACCTGGAAAACTATTTGTATAAAAAACATACCATTAATTTATAACAACAAAAAATTGCCGCAACACACAAATCCCCTATTGAGCAATCAGACACATAGATTATTATTGTATGGAAGTTTAAAATCACTTGCTCACCACAGTTCTTGTAGGTCGGCCTAAATTCTTCATCGCGCTTTATTTTTGCAATTTACTACAAGGACATATTTTATTTCACACAGTTCATCAAATATCACAAGGTTTAAATGTCTAGAATTATTTAGTTGGACTTGCGGAGCTAAGACTAAACCCAACCATGTTGTGTTTCATTGATAAATATTCGGAATGGTGGTCAAAAGTCCACAATTAATGTTTATTAGGAGCTTCTTGGAAGTGTGAACTTTAATTCAAGTTTTAAACATTGCTCAGTGATTAGCGAGTGTCTCCAGTAACTGTAATTTCTATTAGTCTCAGTTCTTTTAAAGGCAAAGGGAGTATTTTTTAGGTTAATATATTCAAGAAAAGTCTGTTCTGGTCACATTGAGTTCCTGCAGAAATTTGCTACTTTCCTGACAAAAACTTTTTAAGAAAAAATTTGTAATGTGAATAAGAGTCATCCCTATACTTGTATTATTGTTGATATTTGAAATATTAATTATATATTTTTCAAACTGTACAACATATTAACAATACTTCTTCCAAAATTGAGCAATTTGTGAATGAGTGTAATTTTCGGACTAACTGGACACTAAATAACGGTGTTGAATTCATCTCATGTTGACTCACTTCTTGGGTAAATGTCCAGATATCTGGTCTTTATTTAAAAAAATTACATACAAATATATTTTTAGTGAAAAGTTCCATCATAACACTGGAATTAATAAATATATTTGAATATGACCAATCTGAAGATCCACATTCAATTCCCGTGTCCAAGTGCCATTTTCAAATATATTTAGGGCTGGTCTTATGGCTTCAAGCTAAATATTGCTATCGGGAGGTTAAAGTTAGCTACCAGTTAAACGTTATCAGCCTCTTTAATATTTAACGTGTTTTATGAACTGAATCTATCTGCTGGACAGCTATCTGTAGGATAAATATATTTTTACCTAGAAAAAGCATTGTTGGTACTCTTTTTACTAGTGTGCGCATGCGTATAAGCCCAGACACAACCGCTACAACCTAGCGAGTGGTGAGAATGTTCAACATTTGTTAAATAATGGCGGTTAAACGGGTGCGAGGAAACAGATGGCGTGACGTGGGTGCAGAAGCTAAGTTGTCTTGCAAGTGCTAATTTCAGTGACTGCCAAAATGTAGTCAATAGTTAGGTACAACGTTCACAAAACTTCATTTATTGTACTCATATTTTGATAATTTGTTCTTATATAAATATAACTCCACAAATAGCTTGTCAGTTTATATAGAAGTGTGAATTAAATGTTCTAACTTTATATATTTCGAGCCCGCGCCTGTGCTTACTAAACACCTGAACCAAGATTTTAACCTAAAAAAAGATTCTGATAGATGAAACCTCATAAAAAACAATGCGTCACTATGGCAACAACCATTTTAACTTTCAGAAAAGAGTTATCATGTACTTGAACCTCCTGATAAAAATGTGATGGATAAATACATTTTATCTGGCAGATAAATGTTATCTTGCAGTCACAAGACGCACTTTTAACTTATCCAACATATAGAAATATTTATCTTCCAGATTAATATTTATCCAGGAGTCATAAGACCGGCCCTTAGTAGATTCCTGTTGACTGCTATTTATCTATTACCAATGATAATTTCAACCAATTGAGATTAATACTTTAATTTAAGCAGAATTTAAAACTCTTGTATAGTTCTTTATTAATAAAATACTTTTATTTTGCATCTTAGTATATAGATAGGCCTACTTATGTTTCCCGAACAAACTTTTTATCGTGTGAGTAAAGTTTTGTATTGCGATTTCAGAGATGAGCACATTTATATTAGTTTTTTACATATATATTTCTATATAAATGTGTATTGGTGCCTTGTACAAATGAAGTTAAACATTTATACGGCAAAAAGGTTTTTTGTAATGTATAATATAATGAATATTTTTATATGTTCATCAAAGAGTTAAAAATTGTAAAAAAAAAAAAATTGGAAATATGAAAAAAAATATGCAATGAATAATTAAATGTTACTAAGTAAATAAGGGAGGTATTTAAATGGTGTTGTAAAAGATATTGAACTGCTATGACAGTTAAATAGTTAGGTTGTACAGTAATACTTTATGTAATAAGTGTGTTTTATATTGTAAATGTGTTGTGACATAGTAAAAATGTTAGTTTGGAATGGATAATGGAAGATAATTATTTATTTAGCCTATCGTTGTTTGGAATGTATGAGAGGTCTAAATATTATATTGGTTAAATTTCTTAAATCTAAAATATAGTGTAAATTTAATGTGTGTCATAACAGAATCATTCTTATTTACTGTTATCAAATCTAGACAGATGTTTGGGTCTTGTGTTGCAATCGAGTGTGGCAGGGAGAGAATTTCGTAACCTTGTTTTTATATGACATCCAACAATTGAAACAGATTATTAGGTTTCTTGAAGCCACTTAAATTAGCCATGACAATCTTTACCAAGGAACAGAAAGTTTGTTTTCTTTATTTTTAACTAAAAATATTATCAGACAAATTTGTCTACCAAACACACTGAATATTGTAAACGTTCTCAGGCAGCATTATGACTCTGGTTCTCATTAATATAGTGACTGATTCATTTAGAATGCTCTAGTACCATTTTTCTGATTCTTGGTGACTTAACAAACCAGGATAATTTCAGTGTGCTAAAATGTTAGACATCATGGAGTGTTGTGAAAATATAAAGAAATTTAAATTTCAGCCCAAACTATTGTAGGCCTACCAACAAATATTCTCATTCTAGTTAATATCTGTTCAATTTCTGCAGAAAATTTTAATCATGAAAGTATCTTTATTTTAAGTATGTCCTCTACTAATGATTTCTTCAACTCTGTACATAAAGATGTTTCATACAAGGTGTGCCACAAAACATATGAGGGTTTATCATAGGTTGATTGACAAACACTCTTCTAATCTAAGTACACAAGATGAAGAGAATTTTAAGGAAATACAGCATCATTCATCTAAAGAGTATAATGGCTGTCCATAAAAAGGAAAAATTACCACCAACATACTAGGTCAGAATTGGATCTCACCCTCCTGGTTGTCAGAAATGTATAGCACTAGTCCGAAGTGTGCAGTAATAAGGATTAATCATTTTGGTGTAGTTTTTAATTACTTTTCCTCATATGAGTGTAAGTACCTCAAAAATGTGTTTATCATTTAATTTTTAAAACAAATTATTTATTATTTTGTATATTATTTACATGTGGAATATTTGTGAATTCATAAAATAAAATGGTTATTTGCATTGTTAAAGGAGATCTGTTTACAATTAACTTGAAGGAAATACAGGCCTCTTCAATCTACAAAGTTGAGGGTTTCCCAAACTGCGGTGCATGTAGCTAAGGGGCTAGCGACATAACAGGGTTTTATTAATCATAAAACACTTTCTGGTAGTAATTAAATTGAACATTGAAAGTAGGCTAGAAGGGCAAGGTTTGTTTACATACTTAAAAGAAAACTGTAGGTCTCAAAGTTCACAACAAAACACAAAATTATGTAATTTTCGGGGTACATCAGTCCCTTTCTTCAGCATAAGAAAGCAAAGCACAGACTGGACTATCCTATGCAGCGGCTAGGTAATCATGGTCACTTACGTTGTGTTGACTATGGCAGCATGGCTAGAGTAGATCATGGTCACTTATATACTGTTGTTGTGACTATGGCAGCTGGCTAGAGGTAGATCATGGTCACTTATATACTGTTGTCTATTCACTATGGCAGCGTGGCTAGAGGTAATCATGATCAGCTTATATACTGTTGTCTATTCACTATGGCAGCGTGGCTAGAGGTAGATCATGGTCACTTATATACTGTTGTCTATTCACTATGGCAGCGTGGCTAGAGTAGATCATGGTCACTTAGATGCTATTGCATGTGCTGCCATAGTCCAATCTGTGTTTTACTCTCTTCTGCTGAAGAAGGGAACTGATGTACCCTGAAAACGACAAATTATGTGTTTTGTGTGTTTTAATAGTGAACTTTTGAGGCCTACAGTTTTCTGGTAAGTGTCTAAGCCTTACCCTTCTACCCTCCTTTCAAAGTATAATTTAATATGGCGCCATTTTTCCTTCTTCTTCTTCTTTTTTTTTTTAATAATAATAATATGGCTGATAGACAAATAGACAAATAACATATTATATTTTCATGTAGCGTCATGGTCTTTCAAATTTTTTCTTTCTGTCCATCAAAGCTTGGTTTAACTTACCACCACTTTACTTATTAAAATTTAGAATGCCCATTTATATCTAATAAGATAGCAGGTATTTGTGTGTTTCTTCAAATGAAATTCTGGAAGGGCTATTTTGATTAGCCCATGACCCTAAAAGTGGTACACAGTGGCGACAGTTTGGGAAACGCTACTAGTTTATTGTCTGAATTAGTTCTAAAATTGGTCGTGAGCAGTAGGACTATGCTTTCATTGTAACTGTATAGTCTAGTGCTAAGGAAGCCTATCATTAAGGGAAGTAAGGTTAACTAAACAATTTAACTCACTGAATGTAATGTTCTTTTAAGTTACTTAATGCAATATGTAAAATTATTCCATGAAAAGTATTCTAAAGAGAATAACTATGGTATATTTATGTTTATTGCTATTGATTCAATTTAATATTAATTAAAGTATTTTGTCTCAAATGGCGAACTTTCTGTTAAATGTTTCAGTGTTGACAGTGAAAAAAATATTATATTTTAAAAATTGATTTATGCCTAGACTTAGAAGACTTTTATGTTAAGATGTTAATTTGTATTAACCTTCTCTTTACCTGCTTAAGTGGTTAAATGGTTTAAGGCATAGCGTCGTTCTTGCAATAGACTGAACTGCCACTGACAAGGAGTTTGGGGTTTGAATTCCGGTCAAATGTACTGAACATGCTTTTTCCTAAATGGTTTTACACTTTTCCTCCAAACAAAGAAAGGTATTTCTTTTATCTAATTTCAACCTTTCTAATGAATACATCATAGCAAAAAATAAAAATGTTTAACTTATATTTTTTATGAAAACTTAAGACTTAATGTTAAATTAAACCTCTTATGTTTACTGAGATCTCTAAGATTTGAATTTAGATTCAAGATTTGTGGGTAGAATGAAGATTAATATTTGAGATTTTGATTTGACCCATATTTACTCAAAATACTTTTTTTTATATTGGTATATTTTCATTGCATACACACAACAGGGAAAACCACAATACATTTTAATATTAATACAAAATTAAAATAACTATTGCTATTATTTTAAATATGATTAATATTTTTGGCATTTTCTTGATTAATCAAATAGAAAGTTATCTTGAAATTAAATTTTTTCTGTTAGGCCTAAGTAAAATCAAACACAAAACTTGGATTGAACAGAGAACACATGTAATAACTATTGATTTGGTTCTAAATATGGTACTTCTTATAGGTGCCAACACAAACCGGTTACTTTGATATGAAACATTTCTTTCAAACAAATGATTGACCATCAACTTTTGTTGACACAGTGTAGGAGAAGATAGATAAACAATGGAGCTAAAGGGCTAAAGAAACTATTGACCATTCTCTTACCTTATTGCCAGCAGTTTCAAAGTGGAAATATTGTTTTGCACTGCGTCTTACAACACTACCAGTCTATCTATATTTTAATTACAGTAAGGGTAAGGGGGTTGAGGAAGATACCATTTAGATTAAACTTCTTCAAAATTTTGTTGAGATAGGGATCCATTTAGAAAAGACCACCCCTAATACACCTGGCCAGGATTCAAACTCTGACCTCAGTGTCTCCAGCAAACCATAATAAATAAGCCTGTCATGTTTACGTGCCCACAATTTAAGTTAAGTTCCTTGTTTTCAATAATAAAGACTTATTGTGTTGTCCTTGCCATTTGTCCCTAATTCCCTCTTCATGTACTTTCTTCCACATCTCAAAAGGTTTTCAAGATTAAACATTTAATTTCCTAGAAATGGGTATTGCTATCATCCTTTAATCTATTTTTAAAATGTCGCCAACAAATCCAACTCTACCAATCTAGCAGTATGTACATTGGCTCACTTAAAAAAAACTACACAAAATAATTAAAATGTTATAAAAATATCTTCACCAATTAGCTACAATGCTAAACTAATCCAAGGTACTAATTGCAGCTCACTGATACAATTGATCTAATGAAGACAATAAGTGGACAGAATAGCGCGCTGGTGGAAATAGGCCTGATTACAGCAATGTTGTATTGTACTGTTTGTTAAAGTATGTACTAAGTTTACAGGAATTTAGAAAATTCGAATGAACTGCATTTTGTAAACATGTTCTGGCGATACCGCTTCGTTAGCATCCATATTAGGTTTCTATAGTAGGTTTCTCGGTTGTAAGATTTTTATAAGTTTTATTTTTGTTTTAAGCTATCAATCCTGACACGTTTTACTCAAGTTAAAAAAAGATTATTCCTCCCATTTATTACAATTTATCACAGAACTAATAGGTCATTTGACAATAAAATTGTAACTACACAATTTTAACAAGTGTTACATTAACAATAATGATAATATTATAAATATTTAATTGTATACATCTCATTTGAATGTCTAGTTATACTAAATTTCAGCCTATTACAGAAATGACTTTACCTTAACAGGGTACTTGAAAAGCATAAAATAGCAAATTTGACCTCTCATAACTCGTGAACTGTAATGATTAGAAATAATTTAATCACTTTTTTAAGTATTTATAGCTTTTAATTATACATTTGTTAAAATTGTGTAATAAAATGTTTATTGTTGAGTCACCTTAAATGAGCTGCTAGTTTTGTAAATCATTAATTACATGTTAAAGAAAGTCTGTAAAATCATAATTCTCTGCTCTCCGGATATGTTGCTATTGTGTTAAAAATGTATAAAGAAGGCCTTGGCATTTTTTTAAATTATATTTTTCTTTGTTTTATCAATATTTGTTGCTGAATTTTAACAAGCTTATAATACATAATGATGTTTTATTAAATATATTCAACTACAAGACGTTCCTTTTTAGTCATCAGATATTTGGATTTCTCTCAGTTAGATATCTGGTTGAAAATGAGGGCTCTGCGAGTACTTGGATTTCGAGCTTCAATCCAAGCTCATCGTTAAAGCTCGGGATAGAAATAAAAAATTGTAGGCACATCATTTTCGAGCTTCCTCTTAATGTATTTAAAAATCAATTTTTAAAATGCATTGGTAAGAATAGGCGATTTAAGCTTGATGATATTGGTAGTTTCACTTCTAAATTATCCGGAAGCTTAAAAGATTGTTAAATTAATATCAGATTTCACATTAATAACATAGTAAAGCTATAAAAACTACTTTTGATCAGTAAACTAATGCAAAATTTTCGTCCATTTTGAATTATCCTCGATTGAAGTTGCACTGACATGATGAGGTAATGAAAATAAAATTATCTAAATAGTTACTAAACACCAGAATAATTCTATTTTTACATGGTCACATTCTAAAATTATAGTTTCAGTTAGTATAAATTTAACATTGTGAATATATATAAATAGTTACTAAACACCAGAATAATTTCTATTTTTACATGGTCACATTCTAAAATTATAGTTTCAGTTAGTATAAATTTAACATTGTGAATATATATTGAGTGTTTTTGAACCTAGGTTATTTAATTAAAATTTGTATTAATACATTCATCTACAAAACTAGCATCTGTTACTATTTAGTGATAGAACTATGTTGGTTAACCTGTCTAAAATCAGCGTTGGTCAACTTTTATGAGTATTAAAAATTTAATTGAAATAAATTTCATAATAAGATAAATTTATGGTGAGAACACACATAAGGTGGATGTGCAACTGTGCATAGAGAAATGTAACTGGAACTGAAGAAGTCATGCGTGCAATTATTACATTAAGGACTAATAAACGAAATACAAAACAATTAAAATTTCCAAATGATTGTGATTCTTACATTTTTAATAGGTATTAGGTTACAAGGTTTATTTTGGGAAATATTAGCTGATAAATGTCAAATTTACTAACATTTTTTGTTGTGATTGTTAGTGCAATTTTAATGTCTTAAAGACATGATTGTTGTTTCTATTATGTTTTGTTATATCTAATTTAAAAACCAATGTTACTGATTTTTAAACTTTATTTTAAAAAGTATTTACTATTTATAAAAATGATTATCATTCTTATTTTAAGAAAATGTGTTTTTTCATTTCTAAAATATCACATTTAACTTTTAAAATAAACCAATATAATATGCTCTTAACATTTTAAAATCATGAATAACCTAAACTCGAACTTAGGAGCTTTTAAAATGTTAGACTCGAAAGAAAATCCGAAGCTCGCAGACCCCTAGTGATCATCAATTTTTTATATTTTTAAAGATTTATAATTTAAGTTAAGTGATTATGTATATTTTAGTCGCACTACTTTGTGTGTAAATGTATGATACTACATTTACATTTTTGTGTATATTTTTTTTTTTTATAATTTTAAAAATGTTAGTGTCTAAATATATATCTTTTGTGTGAGAATATTTTTTTCTTCTTTAGTGAAGGCCTTTATTTGGTTATTAGTGTGTGCTTTCAAAACCTAAAAAAAAAAAGTTTTCTCACAAAATTATAAAATTTAAAACTTTTTTATAGAGGCATTATAATGGTAAAAAATATTTGTCACTGGAGGGATTTTTTAATGGTTTTTTTCTGCAACTGAATAATTCATATTAAAACAAATGTTTAGTCTATGAATACATTAGAGTCTCAATAATCCGACCTAAACAGGACCGACAGGTGGTCGGATTACCGAAATGTTGGATAATACAGAAACAGGTGAAGGAGGAGGGGAAAGGGTTGAAAAACAAATCCAAATTACTGTAAATAGAAGTGTAGAATAGTTATGAAATAAGGTTTGTTAGTAATTATTATTTTTAAGTCTTGAAGTTTTTCTTCAATTGAAAGAAATACTTTTATTCTCTTTCCACTTGCCATATTTCTTACACAGTAAATTTACATTAATGGGAAAATGCAAAACTCAATCAAAGTATTAACGAGTGCATTGCAAATATTCACTAAGGCGGGCGAACAGAGCTTCAACCACGGAGATATGCGACTCACTCATTCACTCACTCACTCACTCACTCACTGACAAGAAAACAATGGTAGTGGGAAAATAACATATATGTGGATACTGCACATCTATGTAAATTACACGTCATGAGGATATGTCGGATTAAACTGAATGTTGGATAACCGAAGGTCGGATCATCGAAACTCTACTGTATATATTAACTAAAGACCTATTAATAATTTATTAAAACATTCTATGAATATTTTTACAAAATGTCTTGTTTAATTCATAAGGAATAATTTAAAAAAAAAATTTTATATTAAAATTAGAATTCTCTGAAAATTGCAAACAAAGACCTTTTTAACTTGAGTTTTGGAATTTCTATTCAAAGAAGTGTTAGAATAGCAACCATACAAACCTGTTCATTATTAAGTATTTGAGAATAAAAAAAATTGTCATAATTTAGTGCACTCACTAATTTAAAAATGTGTACATGTCTTGCCAATAAAGGAACAGATTAAATTTAATATTTGGTTATGTAGTGTATCAACAAAACAAAACACTAGTATGAATTAAATTATGTCAGCTGTGACAATCTCAAACCTAACCTAGACAAAATCTATAGCTTTCCTATGGATTGAATAGTATGAGATGGATTTATGTAAAAGTCATGTCAATGTTTCAAAATGAAAGCAGCTAACCTTTGTAATAACTCCAAAAAAAGTATAAAATAAAACATTCTATAATTATAAGGAAATAATTGTAAAACATGACAAAAAAAAAGTATACATTCTTTTGTGGAATTTGTTATAAGAATTAAAATTTCTTAAAATGAAAATATGTTTTTTATTTATCTGTAGGTCTAGGCCTCTGTGAAACCTCATTTTTACATTGCCTATAAAATTTCAACAGTTTGAATTCAACTATACATTAAAATGTATGAATAATAAACATAAGCTTTGTATAACTTTATGTAAAGTTTCACATACTATCAAAGTTGCTTTGAGTGCCTTTCGTCAATGCACTGGGATGTTAAAATTCCCATGAAGCAAAGCTCAATGTGATTGTATTAGTTGTAGGGGTGGGTCCTTTGAATACATAAAATCGTTTAAGGATATTTGAGATGATTATGATAAAAGCTATGTAGATTTTTTTAAATCATTATTATCTATTTTCTAATAAGCTATTATGATGCTTACTAGTGGCTAAGCCCAACACTATTATTAAACAAACATAATGACAAACCCCGGGCCATTTATTTAACATTTAACTCAATATGAGTTTACATACTAAAAAAAAAAGCTACCACCTGGATTTTTATAACTAAAAGCAGTTACACTCTTAAATTGCAGTACAGGTCTTAAAGAGCTTGCAGTTGCCAGATTTTATCCTCTAGAGAAAAATTGGCCATTTTTATATTCCAAACTTAAATCAAGCTACAAAAAGTTTAAGCCCTTTATGGCAAAACATTTTAACTTTGTTTTATATCAATATCTGTAATTTATTATTATTGTTACTATATTAAATCAGATTTAAATACACACCACAAAATCACCTGCAATGAATAGGTAAGGGTTGGAATTCTGGCATGTCAAACTGAAGATGGTTTTTACAAGTAAATTTTTTAAAAAATACTCTCCTCTTTACCCATGAAGATATGCATGCACTTTCTTTAACAATTACCTAACTCATCCGTACCTTATTAGATTGATTATTATTTTTAGTTATGGTTAAGCCTTAGATAAAAACTTAAGACTCGCAATATAAAGTAAACAACACCTTGTGTTCCCGTATAACGACTTCGGTAAGTTTGTTTGTTTACCTATTTGGTTTTTTTCAAGTTTTAGGACAGCATTATTTTTTTGGTTTTTCACTCTTTGCAGTCTTCTTAATAGTCTTTAATTTCATTTTACAAAGGCCATGATTATGGTATAGTCTTACTGAAACATGTCGGCAAGAATTGAATCTGCTTTCTTTTAAACACCGATCACCTGCTAAAAGTAGCAATGGAACTAAACAAGAATAAGTCTTAGATTCTATACTTAAATTTATATTAATCACCAAAGTTTTAATTACAGTACAAGACCTTACAATTATATTCTTTTTATCACTTTGAAAGACGCTATACCTACGAGGTTAATTGTATATAACTATTCAACATCAGTGTTAGAATGTAAACTATGTGTTATCCTAAATTTTTGTTCTAGTTATTTTAATTATATTTTAATATGTTGTATATGTTATTTTTTTGACATGTCATCAACTTATGGTCTAATAATTGTTGTTGATGATGTTATTGATACATTTTTAAACCATCATGACATATTTATGCTTGTTGAAAGCACAGTTTAACCGGTGTTTGAACATTAAAGTATATCATTTTCAACCTTTTTAATAATTTTTAACATTTTATTAATTCATCAGTGTACTTTATCCTTTCACTTTATATTGCGAGTCTTAAGTTTTTAAGTCTTAACCATAATCATTACTTCTCCTTACTTTATTATTATTTAGAATGTTTACTAAAATGATATTAGTTTGAGGTTCAATAACAATAACTTCAATCACAATTTGTAGATCTGAACCAAAATAATGACCTAAACACAACACTAATAAGTAATAGCTCACAACTGGTAGAAAAACTTCTTAAGTGTGTTTCAAACAGCTGTGTTTTGTTTTTCCAAGAGGACATTAGTTCACATATCTGACTATTATCAAGGGGGGATTCATCTGGGATAAGCTCAGTGGGTCTATATTTATAGTTACACTAGAGCTACGTCTGGCACCTGTGTTTTACCTATCAGCAACTTAAACCAATTTAAATAAAAAAACAGCACAGAGTTGTTAAGAATAAGTGCACTGGTATTTGCCTGGAACTTGAAAATACCTCTTCAGTGAACACAGGGTCTAAGGCATCACTTTGGTGTTAGCCACTACTGTTGACAGGGGAATCGGGGTTCAAATCCCGGTCGGGTGTATTGAGGGTAGTTTTTTTCAAAAAAGTTATCCATTCTACACATAAATGTTGGTACACTTCCTCTAAATTTAAACTTCCTCATCCCTAACTCAATAGCGTAATTAGTATATATGCATATGCTTGAACAGGTATTAAGAGACTGCTAAAAAAACTATGTAAAAATCACTTGATAAAACCAACTCCATAGAACTTTTTTTTAATTAGTATATTATGTTTTCATTTTAGACTAGGCTGCACCAATTTTATCAACACACGATTAACACACTAATCTAATACTAATAAAACACAACATTCAGTCCTATATACAATAATTTACCAATAATAAATCTTTGACCATGCCTGGTATGGAACCTGGGACCCTTATCTCAGTTACCACATGCTACTGACTATGGTAGCCCTGACCTGATAACTAATGGTGACAAGGCGCAATGAGATTATAACGCCTTAGCCCAACAGACAACCACTGTCCATAAAATGATTGGTTTCACTACACAATTGGAATGAGACTTGCATGATATATTTAGAAACTCATAAAACTGAGACACAATGTTAATCTGGATATTTTGTAAAAAAATAAGTTATTTAAAATTTTAGTTTGTAGATTATATTTCTTTTAATAGAGGCATCAGTGAATGTTATATAATTTAGCATGCTTCTTACATAGAAATAGCAATGCTCGTTTTTAAGCTATAAAATGGCAACTCCGCTAGGTAGAAAAAGGACAGCTCTAAGGGGAAAACAATGGGTTAGAAAAAGATGGTAAGTGTCCATAAGAGATTTTACTGCAATAATTTAATCAAAGGTGGAACAGCCTATAGAGTAGGGGTCTTCAACCCACAGGTCAATTGCAATCTGTCGCTCATGAAAATTACAAAATTATTCCAATATGACAAATACATATTTATATTTTACATAGTCAGCAAATAAAATAAAATCATACTTTATTCATATATTCTACTTTTTTTATAAACGATTTTTATTTCTTACATGAAAAAAACTACTTCCTTGTGGATGAAGAAATTATAAGGCAAACTTTTAAACACCACTGTATTATAAAGGGGTCTAGCTAAATTTTTCAAAAACAAGTTATTCGAAAATCAACTTATCAAAATCAATTCACGGAATACAAAACCATCGAAAGTAATTTTGTCGAAAATATTTTTGAACCATCAATTTTCCGAACGATATGTTTGTCAAAACCACATTTTTCGGAAATAAATTTCCCGAAGTGAATTTACTGACAATGAATTTTTCGAACAAACAATTTTTTGAAGAATCAATTTTGCGAATTGCATTTTTTTTTTTTTTGGAAAATCAATTTAGCGAACTGCGAGTTGTCCGGAAGCTATTTTATAGAGGACTGGGAATCACCTACCCGTACCCTCACCCCACTATAGGGAGGATTACCCCTAACCTAACCTAACCTAAGCTAGAATTTTATTATAATTTGAACTTATCTTTCGAAAAATTTATTTTCAAAACCCTCCTTTTTGAAACATTTATTTTGAAAAACATATTTGAGGTAAATTCATTTTCGAAAAAGAAGTTTTAGATAAACTTCTCGTTCGAAGAATTTCTAGATCGAAAAATTGGTTTTCGAAAAATTTATTTTCGCCTAATTGATTTTCGAAAAAGATGTTTTCGAAAAATTGCTATTTGGTAAACTCACCGGCTTCCATATCAAGTGTGTCCTTAGATAGATAGTAGTGACCACGGCACAGGTTGCTGGAGGCAAACGTAAAGGAATGGGATTGTAGGATGAACGTATCAAAACAAGAATAAGGCTGTGGAGGCTAAGAAATGAAGAGAAAAGAGAGTGAGTGTTACCCAAAAAGGTAAGAAGCTTAATGCCTAAGGATGAGTTGCTAATTATAGAGGTGGAATGGATAGGCTTGAGGAAAGTTTGGTTGGAGCTACAAATGGGCTATGTGGGTGGAGAAGTGATAATAGGAAGGGGAAGGAGACACCATGGTCGAATAACAGGGTGAAGAAAGCGGGGGAGGTGGAGACTAAAGCATTCATAGGAAGTTTTAAGAATATGAATGAGGAAACAGAGGAAGAATATAGAGAGAAGAAGAAGAGAGCGAATTGAGTGTTACAGGAAGCCAGGAAGGATTGGTCGCAAAAATGGACATAAATGATGAAAATGGCTGTGGAAGAAAGGAAGACGGTGTTATATGGCCAGGTAATAAACAGGAGGGGAGAGAAAAGACAAGAAGATAAATGATGGATTAAGAAGTAAGAACAATAAATTTAGGAGAAGAAGAAAAGAAACTATACATGAAATATTTCGAGAAGATGCTTAACTCGAAAATGGAAAGGGGTGAAAATTAAACAGAGGATCGTGAAGAAATAGAAGAAGAGAAAATGGGTCCCTCATGGAAAGAGGTGGAGGAAGCATTAAAGAGGGTAAAACAAAGAAAAGCACATGGTAAAACTCGGTTAAAGTAAGCCATTGCACCACGGATGTAGAAAAAAATATAGAATAGAACAACGCTTTGCTACCACTGCACCACAATCTTACTTTCCGTGGGCTTCTAATAAACGTTCAGCTTATTGACCCATGGATTAGGGTTTTGTGACGCTGACTCAAACATGAAATTACAAAGACTCAAGAAAGCAGTTTAGTGAATATTTATTAGTCACTTCTTTCAAAAGGATTACTTAGTGGTTTGTACCACGCTCCGGCAGCTAATAACCACCTCCGCATTCAGAATAGCTAAAACTTCCTACTGTCCAAACACCCCATGACTACTACGCCGTTATAACCAATGGTTCTGGTCCGCGTCAGGATTTTAACTGCTCCTGTCCAACCAGCGTCGGAGCTTGGCAGATAGTCTACTGTCCCCTGGCTAGAGGCGATGAATCGTCTACTCTGCTACTTTTGCCCTGGTGGCGAGAAGGGACTAAATTGTGTCCACTTTGAATAGTCTCGATTCAGACATATCTAAAACAAACAGCTTTAATAATTGACATAATAATTATTCTCTCTTATTTACCCTGTTAACAGAAGTAGCACTATACAATAGCACTCCTTGACATAATAATTATCCCTTTTATTTACCCTGTTAACAGAGGTAGCACTATACAATAGCACTCCTTGACATAATTATTCTCTCTTATTTATCGTGTTAACAGAAGTAGCACTATACAATAACATGCCTTTACATAATTATCCCCTCTTATTTACTCTGTTAACAGAGGTAGCACTATACATTAGATTTAAGTTATCAAAGGGTCGCGAAGGCTGCAAAGAGAAAAGTTGTTGTCATAAACTAAAAAATGTTGGAAAACTCTGTTGTAAAGTCAGTTATATTGTTTAATCTAAAAATACACGATTCAAACGATATCTTCCAGTTTAAATAAACATATTTAAGCTCAATTGGATATTTAGCTCAGATACAGGTAAACTGAAATAAATAATAATTCAAGGTATCTCGTGATCCACTGAAAAAGCCTTGTAGCTTTAAAAAAATCCAGTACCAACAAATAAACTTAAAAATAAAGTTGCCTAAAAGCTCGGTTCAAGGCTTGACTACAACCCCAAATTAAAAAAAAGAAGTTCTGGGAGCCTCCTGCATCCCCCCATCCCCGTTCCGCTCACAGAACCAGCCTTACCTTCCACTACTAGCGCGTACTAGTAGAGTCACCTATGATCTAATGCCTGTACTACTTACTGTCCAGAGCTCACCACCCGACCTTACGAGGCTCTGAACCCCGCAGGTCTACTCACGCCATTACTCGTGAGCGGCTAAACAACTGTCCCATGGAGTACAACCCAATACTGGGCCGCCACATTGCTGTGACGGGGACATCAGCCCAGCCCTGTGTACTACTTATAACGTAGGCTGTCAAAAGGGAGCTACCAGTCCACAGGGGTCACACCAACACCCCTGTAGGCACCGAACTCTGGCACGGAAAAGTATAGGAACACCGTCATTTTGATATAACCAATTTAAATGGTTTTATTCGTTATTTTTGTCAAAGTGTCTGCAGGCCGGACCTGGCCCTTGGGTTGTAGTTTGAGGACCTCTGCGTTAGACCATGCGCCCACCGATGTAAGTATTGTGAAGGTTCTTAAAATTAATTTAAATATATATGTACGTTTAAAGTATATACCCGCCTCGGTGGCGTAGTTGGCTAACGCGCTATTCGTGTTGAGCTCGACTACTGAGGACGGGGAGATCGAGGTTCGAATCTCGGTCGGGTGAACTGGGGTGGCTTTTCCTAAACGGTTTTCCACTCTCTCTCTCTCCACGCAAATGCGGGCTCACTTCCTCTAAATTCAACCTTCCCAATTCCTAATCCATTAGCGTGATTAGTACTTAAGCGTATAGCCCGAACGGGTAGTAAGACGCGGTGCTAAATAAAAAAAAATAATCTATAAATGATATAATAACCAGGTCCTTGTTAAATAATGGATTAATTTAAATAAACATATTTCAAAAACAAAAAACACATGGCACACCGACTGAAATGATGTTGTATGTGGTTTGGTTTATAATACCGGCCGTGTGGACTGAGAACTTTTAACTACATGGTTTTACACTCTGCCTCCTCTAATACGGATATATTCCCCCTATGTATCTCCCTTAATACTACCCCACTAGCGTAGTCAAATGTGGAGATGCTGTAAGTGTTGTTGGATTATTGCAAATACATAGTAATATAAAGATATCCTGTGAACAGCAGATTAATTTTTACACCAAACCAACATTTAATAAAAGGTAGGTATACAAATTATATAACCAAACAAAAGTATCCTTTCCTACTTCTTTATACAATGGGGGTTTTGCGTAGTTTTTTTAATAATCATAGGTACTAACTAGTTTTATAATTTTTCATCGATCCCTCATGGGACTGGGACATGGTCGGAACATAAAAAAGGTCGAATAATAAGAGCCGTAACTAAACGCAACAAAAAAAAATTGCAGAGTTTATCTTTTATATACAATCTACAATTTAACTGGCAACACAAAAACGAAATACTGATCAGAAAACATAGATTCATTTCTTGTGTAGAGAATCTGTAATATTCTTCTGTTTTAAAGACGATATCCCAGCCTTGGCTGCTAAGTGTCTCCACTTTTTAGCCACAAAATGTCCACAGGCGTTGAAGTGGATGCTGTTATACATACTGAAGAGCCATATCAAATGCTTGTTTAGCGTCAGTAATACGGTCATATACAACGAGTAGACAGATATTCATAGGTTGGATGTGGGAGGTATACTGTATTTAGTATTACGTATGCACAGATACAAGGCTAATCAATAAATTTGTGCTAAATGTGACTAAGCCTCCTTTAAATTCTACTTCAAGCATTTTTTTCTCATTCATAGAGATATTTAAATAGCCCCCACATATATTAGAAAGCGAAATAAGTAATTATAATTATTATGTACATATATATTTTTGCACCACTTCATACTATCCGACCGTTCTTTTCGCATTTTTGTGTGTTGGGAAAGATTAAGTATGATTTTAAGTAAAATGTACCCTCATTTTCGTAGGGAAATAGGGAGCCATTAAGGTAAAAACAGAAACGTCCGGCTAGTATGTGACTGGCAACTTCCTCACTACCAGCAAACCAAACTAGACGGATTTTACTTATTTCAGATGAGGTGAGGTTTAATATCTTTTTTCCCTGACCTGTGACCTTAGAGACACAAATACCCTGCTCCTATTTGGCGAAATTGTCCGAGGGTTAGAGATGGAGGTGTGGAGTGTTTGTTTGGGTTAGAGAACTACAGTAGCCCCGTGGCTTCTTTGGTGCTGACTGACAGTCCACAGCTGACTTCTGACAGTCAACATTTAGGTATATACCTAAATGTTGACTGTCAGAAGTGACAGCTGCTAAACACATGTTTTTTGCAGATCATATGGTTCGGTGTAGGGATAAATAATTTGGTCTGGTAGCTTTTCAAAGACGTCAGCTGTCAGCTGTGAGCTGGTAGTCAGCACCAAACAAGCCATGGGGCTACTGTAGATGTATTAAGTGAAAGGTAAAAGCAGTGAACACCACGAGATGTTGTTAAGACTAATTTAAAAAACCCGAACGCATGAAGGTAAACATCAAATATCTAAACTCTATAAAGTTTCAGAACTAATCCACTAAATATTTTAAAATGAATATAAAATCTTGATACAGTAAGATGAAAAGTGCATGAATATAAACAAATTGCTATATCTAAATATGTCATTTTCACGTGTAGTAGTAAATGTTTAATAGTTTAAAAGTGTTCAGGCAATCGTATCTAAATATATACCTAAACTGTCATCTATAGCAAGTTATTAAGTCAAATAAATAAACCGAACCTTACAGTTTATAGTTTATAAATAAATATCATTTTAATTTTTCATAAGTAAAAACGTCTTTTAAAGGAAATAAATAATTAATAAAAAATACTTTTTTAATCAAAGTAATTAGCATCAGCTATATTGATAAAAAATAATCTGTTTTCTTTAAAAAGTTCCAATGCACCATTCCCCTTAATCCATACCGCTGTAGTTCCTTTAAAATTCCTCCTTCTTTCCGGCTACTCAATCAGTTTTATTTGTTTACATATTTAAATCGAACGAATACTATTAATAGCTATTCTGAGTGGTCCAATTAAAGCGCCAAGATTTGGCTACATTAAAATAATCGAGTCTATAAAAAAAGTTAATATCTCATTTGTGACCTAGATAGCGAGATGTTTTGTTGTCCTAGAAAACGCGTATTTAAACTATTTTTATTTGGAACAATTATTATTTTATAGTTTTTGATTATCTTGTTGTGAATGACATAAGCATGGTAGAATGTAGCCCAGTACTTAAAAATAATACACAGCTAATGTGAAAGAGGTTATTGTCAGTATTATGTTTCAAATGGTTTGGGGCCTACTGTCTGTTTGATATGTGGACGAAGAATTTTAAGGATATACTTTACGCTTTGTCTGGAGGGGGGAAAAGGAAACCCACTTTTATATTCAAAATGGAGAGATACTTTCCCGGTGCATTAGTAATAAATAGACTCTTATCCCAAACTCAATGGCCAGAGCTGAGTATGCAGTTGTTCTTGCTCGAGCTGAACTAGCTTTAGCACGATGTCCTGATGGTCTAGGGGTAAGGTGTCAGAATTCTGTACTGTGGTTCTGGGGTTCAATCCTCGGTCCCATCATGGATTTATCTGATTGCCAAACACTTCCTTCACCTCTGACAAGACGTGTATTAATCACAACTTGTGAATGTGGGAATGCCAGACATCCACCGTGGTTCGGATTCCACGTTAAACTGTAGGTCCTCCATTTCATTTCACAATCACCCTACCATTACACATTAGCGTAAGTGCGTATAACCCGAACTGGTAGTAAGAAGCGGCGCTAAAAAAATAATAATAATAATAAAAAGTTTTAAAATAAAAAACAGATAAACATTTTCTTTAAAAAAAATCTTACTTTAAAAAAACGCACAAAGTAAAAAATAACTTTTTCTAACCTTCTTTACTTTTTGATGTCAGGACCAAATTAATAACTAAAGCCAACTACAACTTACAAACCCAATACAATTTATAATACACAAGCTTGAACAATGGCCTTAATTTTTTCAGTCACAAGCCAAGGACTGCCAAATGAAACTAACAACAGTGAGTTTTTACTCGTGTCAAGCTCGTGAACCTGTTGTCCATTTTTTTTTATTTAATCCTGTCGCTCGGATTATACGTTTATGTATTAAATACACTGATGGTTTTAGGGGTAGAAAGGTTATGACTATAGGAAATGTACCCGCATGTTCGTGGGGGTAGAGTGGAAAACCACCTAGGAAAAACCATACTAAGTACACACGACCAAGATTCGAACCTTGATCTCCCCGTCATTGACAGTCTAGTCTAGTGTGAGAGTAGCGCTTTAGATTATGCTTCCACCAAACCGGATTATCCATTGTTATGTTCCTTCTGTTATTTCCTGTTATTGATTCCAACAGTTGTTCAAGTTAGTTTATAATTTAGTTTGTTTTAGTTATTAATATGGCACAGATATCAAATAATAAAAATTTAAAGAATATTTTTTTTAATGTAATGAGTTTGATTTTTTTTGTAAAAAGATTTAATTTAAAAAATTTTTAAGTATGGCTAAGTCTACAAAAATCGCTGCCTGTATGATAAAAAAAACGTTCGCAAGAAAGACAAAATTCTAGAAACCTGCTTCTTGATAAAAATAAGATTATTATTATTATTATTATTATTATCATTAGCACCGCGTCTTACTACCCGTTCGGGTTATACGCACTTACGCTAATGTGCAATGTAGGGTAATTGTGAGATGAAATAGAGGACCTACATTTTAACGTGGAATCCGAACCACGGTGGAGGCCTGGCATTCCTCACATTCACAAGTTGTGATTAATACACGTCTTGTCAGAGGTGAAGGAAGGGTTTGGCAATCAGATAAATCTGTGCCGGGACCGAGGATTGAACTCCGGACCCCCAGCACAGAAGTCTGACACCTTACCCCTAGGATAAAAATAAGAAAATGAATTCAGAGAAACGAGGTAAAGAGGCTCATACCAAGCGTGAACTAAGGCTCTCTGGAATGCAGAAATATCTTCATTTCACGTTAGCTAGACACACGAAATGGAATATAGGCTCAACTTGATACACAAGAGTATGTCAAATGAGACTTCCGAGCATCGATCACAGCGCCTCTCAGTGATTCACGAGCGTCTGTCAAATAGACTTATGAGCAATGATCACAGCGCCTTTCAATGATTCACGAGCATCTATCAAACGAGACTTATGGCAATGATCACAGCACCTCTCAATGATTCACGAGCATCTATCAAACGAGACTTATGGGCAATGATCACAGCGCCTTTCAATGATTCACGAGCATCTATCAAACAGACTTATGGCAATGATCACAGCGCCTTTCAATGATTCACGAGCATCTATCAAACGAGACTTATGAGCAATGATCACAGCACCTCTCAATGATTCACGAGCGTCTATCAAATGAGACATACGAGCATTGATCACAGCGGCTCTCAATGATTCACGAGCGTCTATCAAATGAGACATACGAGCATTGATCACAGCGGCTCTCAATGATTCACGAGCGTCTATCAAATGAGACATACGAGCATTGATCACAGCGGCTCTCAATGATTCACGAGCGTCTATCAAATGAGACATACGAGCATTGATCACAGCGGCTTCAATGATTCACAAGCGTCTATCAAATGAGACATACGAGCAACGTTCTCATCGCCACAGTTTAAAATACATGTGAGATTATCAAACTAGTTTGTAGAACAGCGCTCTTTGCACGGAACAGTAACTGACAGAGGTTACCCAAACGAAACAACTAACGAAAGAAATAGTCGCTTGCTAACTATGCTTCAAATGACTCTTAGCCGAAGGCACTTTTTCGATGAAGACGCTTTTAAATAAGCAATTAATGTGTTTGCTGATGTACCTGATAAAATCTGTAACAAAGCTGTGTACCCGCAGCAGTGGTGCACCTTTTATGCATAAACGATTTGGCTTCGATAATACCTGTAACTTTTTTTTTATGAAGTTTCGCATGATAAAAATACTTTGAATATCGGAATTACATCAAGCCCTATATCATCATGCTATGACAATCCAATGCTAAGCAATGATGAAAATATTCTCCAGGTAATCTTTGTAGACGATTTTATTTTCTGTTTTTTTTTTCAAACCTACAATTAATTCAACTGGAAGAAACTTACTATGAACCACCAGGGGAACTTTCTCTACAAAAAAAAATTATCATAGAAATTTGTGCTCCTGGTAAAATGTTATGTTTGAACATACATTTTAACAAAAATACACCTGTGTCAAATTAAGAACCTCCTCATTTTTCTAAGTCGGCTAAAAATATTTATAAATAGAACAGTAGTGTGCCCAGCACCTAAGACCACTCATATAGAGCTAGTATTGCGATGTGACGCGTTGTTATTGCAGCAGGTATCCTGTTGTTGTTCCTGCCCTTGAACATGTACGTGCTTGTCTGGCACCCTCACATCCTCGTTCCCGATGTCCTGGCCACGAAGACCGTGTTTGTCAAGGGCATTCCCTGCACCCCCAGACCCCAAAACACCCGAGGAGGGAGAGTCGAAAACCAGCCCAGTTCCCCCTGACGAATCTAAACACTCACATCTTCGTTCCCGCTGTTGTCCTGGCCACGACCTTGTCGAGGGCATTCCCTGCACCCCCCTGATTGATCGTCGCTCAGAGGGAGAGTTGAAAACCACCCCCAGTTCCCCCTGGCGAATCTAAACACTCGCACCCTCGTTCCTTGAAAGTGATCGTGCTTGTCGAGGGCATTCCCCAGGCCCCCCTGATCGATCGTCGCTCAGAGGGAGAGTTGAAAACCACACCCAGTTCCCCCTGGCGAATCTAAACACTCGCACCCTCGTTCCTTGAAAGTGATCGTGCTTGTCGAGGGCATTCCCCAGGCCCCCCTGATCGATCGTCACTCAGAGGGAGAGTTGAAAACCACCCCAGTTCCCCTGACGAATCTAAACACTCACATCTTCGTTCCCGCTGTTGTCCTGGCCACGACCTTGTAGAGGGCATTCCCTGCACCCCTATGATCGATAATTGGTGATCGATGATCGATGATCGATCGGCGCACGGGGGAGTGAATAAAACACGGATATTACAAATAATTATATTTATAATACATTTTTACAGGAATGGCGTATATATTCCTTCATGCGATTTTCTACAGTGTCTCTTAGATGTGTCAGTAAAATTGTTTTCAGTTCACAATCCAGCATGTAATAGTCCAAACCGACGAATTGTCGTGTATAGTAGGTAGCACTGAGGAGATCCAGGTTTCTTATGTGCGTTTCCACCGTAGGCTGCTCGAGGTCGACGACATCCGTCGATTCGTCGCACACATCCACGACGAGTGTGTCGATCAGATCGTTGCAATAGCGCGCGACCGGTGTCGACCACATATTCCTGCGGTCGACGGCTGCGTCGATGAGGTCCCACACCGCACAAAGACGCGCCGAGCTAGGTGCTAGATAGGTGACCCGTTTGAGTCCCGCGTCCTGTTTCTCGCTGATGACCACCATACGGTCACCGCACATGCGTCTCAGGGAGATTTCATGATTAGTCAGACTGATCTTCTGCGGAGGATGCGTGTTGGTGAAAAACTTTGATATGACCTGCTTGTAGCCGCCCAGTTCTTGCCACTCTTTACGGTTGAACACGGCGCAGTTCCCGCCGCATTTTTATAGCTGGACATACGGCGTAAAGTTGTTCTGGACGCTCATGCCGACGATGACTCGCTTGGCGTCGACCGCGTCCAGCGGAAATAGAGTGTTGAAAATACCGGCGACGGCGAGCGGCTTCACCTGCCTTGCACATACGTCTTGGCCTTCCATGATTATCCCGGCACGCCGTCGGAACGCCCCTTTTATAGGCGCACGCCAATTGGACGCACCCTCTTGCAGGGCGGCGGCGGCAGGACCCTAGCGTCTTGAAAAATGTGTTGTAATATCTCAACACGTTAGCGTCGTTGGCGGTACGATTGGTGGGCGAAAATAGGGCGAGGAAAGTTTTCATCGGAATGTTCTGGGCGCGATAGAGAAGGTACACGAGAAAGTAATGTCCGCAAACATCTGAGGCTAGGCTTTGAAGTTGTAGCGTGTTATGAGACGTGCGACAAGTGTTTTTGCGTATAAAAGCCCTGAGTGAATTTATACGTGGTGGAAAACCGTAGCTGTCAAAGTATTCTCCTGCGCCGTTCTCGTCGATAAAGACGGGACCCAATGCTTGCCGGGCTCGGTGTGCGGATCGGTGTTGACGACGATAGCGGCAGGTCGCGCTATTCTTGCGGGTAGCTGATCTGCGGGAAAACACCAGACCGTACAGAACGGAGCCACGGGCTTGTTTTCAGCGCGCGTTTTATGGTGTGTGTGTCCATTCTATAAGTCCGCAGACGATGGAGGCCGAACAGAAATTCCACACAGAACTTGCGCCGTGCACATGATGCGGCCCAATTTAAGTGTTTACAACGAAGGACAACCTCTGTCGTGCAGATCTACGATAGGGGTCAACGTGTATTTGGCCAGAAACTTTTTCTTTTCTGCCCCCTTGACGTAGACGGTTTCTGCGCGCGTCGTGGCGCGGGAGATGAGGGATTCGAGCAGACTGTAATCCACATCACCGCTATCCCAAGGAATACCGTGCAGTTTGCTGACGATATAGTAGGCTTGTTTTATAGCGGCGGCTGAAAGTTCCTCGATAGCGAACGGGGGTTTTAACACCCAATGTTGAAGTAATGTTCCACATACAGATAAAACACTCAGTTCCTTGACGATAAACTGTTTGTCGTCGTCGATGAAGCTCTAGAAATCCACAACGACGTACATGATTTAAATGACGTGTGTAAGGGCGGGAAGCCGCTTATATTAACTCCCATAATCAGTCACGACGTTTCTGTCCTTGTCGACTGTGATGATGTTGGCAAACTCCCCGTACACGATACAGTTGACGGTTTCGGTGAGAGCTCGGGTGAAGCTCACTTCGATGCTCAGAGAGCCATGCCTCGTCAAATTCCAATGCGATGTCATGTGGGCGGACAGATTAGGTGTGAGATCAAAAGCCATGAGATGATATCCCTTAGGGAAGGCTTCCCGTGTGATGTCGCTACCTTCGTTCATGAAATGGATACCCGTTCCAGAAAACAGTGTGTGGTAGTACGTGACATAGTTGCCGTTTGAAAAATCGGGCTGTAAAGGTTTCGACGTTACTTGTTCCCCGTCCACGTACAACGAGAAATGGTTCATGCCGTAGGTTTGGAAGTTGAACGGGTTCTTGGTGGCGTCTCCATTGAACGCGGCATTTGATACAAATCCCACGATGCATCGTTTGGGTAACTGTCCGGTGAATACGTTGTCCAGTGATTTTCCTTGTACACCCGGAGGAATAGTGAGTGTTTTTACTTCCACGCACGTGATGGGATACTTTGCGGGACTGACATTTAATGCCTTGGCATGTGCCAACAGTATAGGAGGTACTACTTTGACACGTCGCACTAGAAGGCCGGCTTCAGCGATGTGAACCTTAAAATGAGGGAGTTCAGGGACGGCCATAAGACTGAACCCGTCTCTGGAACGGACCAACTTGACTCTGAGTTCGGTGCCGTTCAATAGGTATTTCTCTTGGTTAAATACATCACCGTGTAGATACCCCAAAAGATTCACCGTCTTGCTTTTTGCGGTAGAATGCGACGAGCCTCAAACCCTCTGATGACGGCGTTAACCACCTCGACGGTTCCGGGGCTGTCTGCGAACCACATACTGCAAGTCAGATGCGTTCTTTTGGCTTCACTGTTGTAATTGAGCAAAGTTTCAATGTACGATCTATAAGCATAAGTCTTGCTGGGCGGTGAGACTAGTTTTTGGTTCAAAAACACATCCACCTGTGTGAATAGCGAATGCAACCAGTTGTTGATGGGAGCGATTTGATCCACCTCCGTGAAAGCGCCACCGTCGGGTTTCATGATAACCACCCTGAGATAGAGCATAGTCTGCGAAAGATCGATATAGAACTCGCCTTGACCGGTAACGGTAAATTCGATGGGTGAATCATCGGTGAGGGAAGAGACAGGTTTGTATAGGATCCATTTTCCGCTTTCGAGACTGGTTTGCGTGGGAGGGACGGAAAAGAGATCGAGTTATTGTTAGCACACTCGCACGACTGGGGGTGTAGAAACGAGATTTCAACTGAAAATATCTGCCGCTTCTTTCTTGACCTTTTTACGTCGGGCAACGACAGAAGACTGACGTCGGTGCTTCTTACGACGCCCTTTATAGCCCGATCCGGTCATCAGTGTTCCGATCTTCTGCTCCACCTTGCGTTTCAGATTTGTTCCAGCCTCGCCGACACGCTGCCGTAGAGCCTCTTTGAAAGGATGACGCTGATTGGCGACGTCAGAGAGCACGTCGATACCCGTGTAAAGCGCCTGTTTTCCGATGGCTTTAGCGCCGCTTCTCAGCAACGTTACGACGCTCTTGAAAAGATCGCTGAAAAAACTTCATATTCCATGCCCGCGTTGATAGGGAACACCGTGGTAGATCGAAGATATCCCCGTTCCAGCCTGGTTGACGTAGTATCTTTCGTAGGGACAGTTCATGTTGAACGGCGTGAAAATGAAGTTTCACGTACACTTTTCCAAACTCTAATGGTACAGGTTCACCAGTGTCGGTTCTTATATTGATTTCCAGGATTTCAATTTCCCTTCTAAGTACTGGAACGTAATGCATTGGATCGTAGCTAACTGTCTTATGTATGCCGTAGAGATAGTTTGTGTTGTTATACCGACGATACGTAAAAGCGGTGCTACAATATCACCCACGGGCTGAGGATCGACCATATCCATGTAGACGTACATTTGCGAGGGCAAGCCTAGTAGAATGTTGGCGGCGTACGGTGACTTTGGGACTTTGATCAGATTAGTTGAGGATCGAATCCGAGCTGTAGACTTAATTGACTAGATAGTTCCAGCAGCTGTATATTTGGTGAAGAAGAAACAACGTCCACTTTTTTGTTGGTGCTTGTGTACTTGAATACAACACCGGAATTCACTTTAAATGCCTCTAATTCGTTTAGAGCTTTAATCAATTCTTGGATAGTGCTGTAGTTTCCAGGAGGGATGTGATCCTTTAATATTTGTTCCACACCGTTGGTGTCCACCCAGTTGAACCATACAATATTTTGGCCCTCTGGGACGGTGGTGAAAGAACACGGATATTGAAATTCGGCCAGAGCGACTTCCCACCGCCCGTCGAGCGTGAGACGATAGGGTAGTTGCGTGGTGAAATTCGTGAGGGTATTTTTCGGGAAATATCCCATAGAGCTGTCGCTCGGCAGAGTGACGTAAAACTGGTCTTTCATGGTAGGGCGCTGACGTAGCTGGCAGGAATCCACGAATTAAACTTGGCTGGGTAACCTTTCCACTGCACGTACCATTTCCTTCTGACGCCTTTGCCCTTGACACGTAGTATTTTATCAACTTTGAAAGTTACCGGAAGACGTACGCGTTGCAATTCGGGTTTGTAAAACGTTCCCTCCACCTCTTCCCCGTCAAGATCGGTCAGCCTGTAGACGACTGGTTGCCGCATCGCGACACTGTCGACTTTGAAAATCTCTTCGCTCCAATTGCTCTCGTAGCCCTTTTCAAACATCATTTTGGCTTTGCTAATACGCACCGTGTCACCGACTTTGAGTTTCAGCTTGATATTCGTGTTTGGACGTCTCACACCGTACAGATTATCTCTGACACGAAGCACGTCGGTTTCTGAAACGTCGGCGGGCGCCATCTTGATACTGAAATGTTTTGCGTCGTTGTAAGCGTCGACGAGATCTTGGAGGACTTCCACGTAGCGATACGTGTTATTTCGGGTAAAGTAGCGCCACATGCGCCCTTTCAGAGTTCTGTTGAATCGTTCCACGACGCTCGCCTTCCTCCGGATTATGAGAGGTGTAGTAATGGACGCCTTCTTCCACGAGAAATTTCCGGACTAGCCGAGCCGTGAACTCTGTCCCCTTGTCAGTCTGCAAACTTACAGGTTTACGTCCGCTTTGCTCGAAAATGTCCCGAAAGGCGTCCCTCACGACACTCCCCGTCTTGGACGGAAGCGTCCTCGCCCAAGACATTTTGCTAAACACGTCGATGACGGTGAGCAAGTACACGGCACCGTCGTTGTATTTGGCGAGACTTCGCATAATGTTGAGATCAGCCTGCCAGAGATCGTCAATGTTGGACACCACGTAGTTATTGCGTGGAAACTTCTTTATCACCGTTTTGTGTAGGGTATAAGCGTCCTGTGCGCGAAGCCATTCTCGTACTTTGGCAGGATCTTTCTTGGACGCTCGTATGAGCGACGCCTCTCCTGCAAACCCTGCAGGATGAGCGGGGTCGAAGTAGATGTCGTCCATCAAGCTCGGAACGGCAGCCACCTGTTCTCGTCCACCCTTTTCATTTTCTTCTTCTTGGTGCGTTGCGGCGACGGTGTAAGTGGTACGGGCGTCAGATCTCTAATGGGCGCCAAACGTTTCGGGTTTGCAATAAATTATTTCGGGACGTTTATTATTTGAAGCGCCGTGAGAAACTCTCGCCACCCCGACGGCTCGCTGTCTCTTCTCGCTCTGACCAGATCGTTGACTAAATCCACGATACTGGATCCACGGAGAGGCGTATCGTGAATACTCACTTCCCCGTTTTCGTCCCAAGAGATACCGCCCCTGGAATTAATATGTTCTAGTAAAAGCTCGGCTTTTTTACGCACCTGTACCGGTACAGTATTGCGTACAGCCGCGATGGGAAGTACCGGGGTGGTCGTGGTGGGGACGGTATTTTCAGGCTGTGGAGGGTGTTGACTAAAGTGCAGATAGCGCTGTAGCACTTGTTGGTATAAAGTCAATTTAGACTTGTCATCAAGTTTTGAAGCGAGGATTTTTTCCATTTCCTTGTCCAGTTCGGAGACCACTAGATTTGTGGCCAATGCCACTTGTTGGTGGTGTTGCTCGTAACGGTGTAATAATTCCAGGGACACCAACATCATCTTTTTCGTGTGTTCCATCGTCTACTTGTTGAACAAGGAACCGAGGACGCCGCTGATCAAAGGCGCTAGTAGTAAGGGCAGGAACGCTCCTGCTTTCTGAACGAGCAGTCGTCTCTTCTTCTTCCAGCACTCTCCTCGTTTGACCAGCTTGCGCAACACCTGCTTGTGAGCACGTAACTTTGTCTTCTGCGCATTTTTCAGCGGCACCCTCCCTTTTAAAGTGTTGTAGGCACACTCGCAGACGGCGTCTATAAGTTTCTTGTCGGCCCTTTTCAGCAATGCAACACGTTGTTGGGGCTTCATGCGGTGCATCGCACGTAGCAGAGGGGTTTGCTTCAACACTTTGGAACTCATGGTTATGAAATGATCTGTAAGCGGGACGTGTCGGTGTTTTTATAGCTTTTGCGTGGAAGGTACACACAGCAACCGACATTAGTGCGGGTTCTATATCTGAGCCATTCGGGTGTACCTTGCTTGAAATCTAACAAAATATAGCCGTGGGGAGTACTTGTAGCATGGCGCAAGCCTCCTGTAAAACACGTGGGTTTTCAGGACATACCTGCCGTGCAAAGTGCTGAATCTGAGCTCGATCCCGGGGATTTTTAAAAAGCACTATATAGTGCGCGTTTAAGGAAATGTCTCTTTGCCCCCGGCCCTGGTGGAATATATTTTGTGTAAGGTACATGACGCTAATTTTTGATGGTGGCATCCCTTGGTGAAAAGATCGATGACCACCTCGTTGGCTTCCCACATCAGGTCGTCCAGGATAATCATCTGTGGAGGAGAGTCATCACAATTGTCATCCATTTCGGGCAGACCCTTACAGAATATGACTGAGCCGTCTTGTTCGAATCCCGGTTGCCATAGAGCATAATACCATGTGATCTTATCAAATCTAACGTCACACATCGTGTCCAAGTTGCGGATAAATTCGGCTACAAAATGTAACTTTCCGCAGCCGGAAGGGCCTTTGATGATGGCCGAAAACGGATGTTTCAACTTGTCCATAACGTTTGAGACTGAGCTTATAGGCTATATGAGCTTGTATTTATAGGATAGGAGGGAGGGGGTGTAGACATTAAAACACAATACTTATTTACATAGTGGGCGAAAATGGATGTTTGAGACTGAGCTTATAGGCTATAGGATAGGAAGGGGGTGCGGGGTGCGTAGACGATAAAACACAAACATAACAGTTTTTACAATATTTATTTACATAGTGGCCTCGGTACTAAGGTGATTTCAATATATACAAACAATTTATTATCTTTGACTAGAATAAATAATCAGGTAGGTGGAGGGCGGTGCTGGCAGCTGAAAAAAAATCCCGAGTGCATACATTAAATCTTTGAAAAATGGTATGTCAGTGGAACTGTCTAGAGTGAAAGACAAAAAAAAAGATGATTATTCGGCCCGTCTAAATGATCACCTTTTAGTCGTGGCGAGCGCGTTTGCAAGCACTCTGATACCCATACGGCAGCGTGTTATAATCATCGGCTATCCGCCGTTTGGTGTACACCGGCCGGTAGACTTTACGCTGCGAAACGGTATATACAGTCGCAAGACCTTTTCTTACAATCTTGTGCGGTATCCGTATGTACCGTTCCGCCGCTTGTTCGATAACCATCGCTTTCAGAACGTCAAAATTAACTTCTTTCCGGTTGCCATAGTTTATGGTGATCCCGCGAAACTTGCACACCGTTTTTGTTGCGGCGGCAGCGTCGCCACTGACACAAACTCGGTACGCGTAATTCTTGGGACCACCAGATACAAAGGCGCCGATGTAGCTTCCCGGACCGTAATCTTGAAGTTTGTCGGTGAGGTCACCTAAAAAATCTCCGATAGGCGGACTCCATTCGCCGGGGCGTTCAGTGGACAGAACGCTATCCGTATCGTGATACAGAACACGCTTCCCCAACTGTTCAAGGATGCCGTATAGGTGCAACCTAGCCATAGCGGTCGAGTAGCATGCTACAGCCACACTCGTGTTAGGGTTAGGGCGCAACGCGTCACGCTCATCCTTGTAATTGAGGAACATAACCTCATCATTTACATCGATGACGCTGTCCACGGTGATGTACGCATCCGTCAGGTATTTGTGGACGCCCTGATAGTCGTTGACAACGGCTACGTGCGGTAAATCGGGTCTTTGCCCGAACCTTCCCCATAGCGAATTCAAAAAGAGTTTAGCCAGCGTGCGGAGACCGGGGTTTTTGCAAACAGAATTGAAATCGAGTTTTACCCCCTCCCTTTTCTCATAATTTTGAATGTATGCTAACTTTTCCTCTCAAGAGGTGCACCACTCGGGCCAGCCACTGGCTTCTTGTTTAATTTTCACAATAGTATCGATGTAGCCGTGAAACAGGCCCCCGGAACGTGTCCGACGGTCGTAAACAGATACATCGTACTCCTACACTTCGTGCACTGCTTCAACGGTGAAGCCTTTCTCGACGGCTTTACGGATCTCATCAATCACCCAGACGCCTGTCAACCAGCGATATTTTTTGTCGTTGTGCCGACATGTGCCTTTGTTCTTCTCCTCCCCGCATTTCCTGCACAAGATGAACATCAATTTGTCGTGCATCCGGGTAGGCAATACGGGCAAGAATAAATCCCGCGGAGGCGTCACCGTAACTTTGGCTATGCCTTCTACTCGATCTATAGCGGGACAATTTGGCTCCAAGTGAATTTTGGGATGGCCGACGGGGTATTTTTTGTACTTGCAAACGTACGGGTACAACGAACACACGTCCAAGTACTTGATCTTCTCCCCACAAGAAAAGTCCGCTTCGTGGAAGAGTTTGATGCAATTTGTACGCCCGCCAAAGAATGCGTCCCTGGGGTTGATAGGCTCCTTGGGATACACCTCGTGACAAATCGTTGCAAGTCCTTGTCGGTGCGTTTCATGGCATTAAACGTACACTCCCACATCTCTACGAGCGTGTAGCCGGCGTTCTTAAACTTTTCCACGCACGCCATGTTCGCTTCATAACGCGTCTCCATGGTCTCGTGGCGACTGTTTTTGATAGGGGTGGTCCTGTCCGGATAACAGAGCGGACACCCGTGCCAATAACACCCCCAGAACTGGAAGACGTTTGTGGTATCTCCATCTTTAACAACGCATTCTACACGTCGCCCTAACACATACTCCTCGCGGCCGTTACCCGCATGAAGGATAGAGACACCGCGTTGATGGGCCTCCCAGCAGAGCCATTGTACGGCGACGTGCGACTGTTGGTCTGCGCATCAGTAGCCACCGTTAGGGACAATACCGACGGTATTCTCCTTAAGGTGACTTCCGCGGTAAACCAACATGGCCGCTCCAGCGATAGTACACGCCTCTCTGAAAGGATCCACTTTTGCCTTCTCCACGAGCATGTCTCTAAACTTCAGGCAGGCCTTCCGCAGGATCTCTACGTCTTTCACGCAATACACTTCCAGCTCGCGGTTAAAATCAAAGACATAATTTTCTTTGACCAACGCGTCATACCACCTCTCAAAGTGCTCCTTTCCCTCTGCAGACATCTCACCGACGCCGTAGTCCTCCTTCGGTGGTAAGGGACCCATATATCCCGCGTTTTCTTTTTTATTGAAAAAATGGGGAAAATGTCCCTTGGCCAAAGATGCGTCCAAGCCGAACGTTTTCGGCATTTTGGACAACGACATGGGGAGAAAGTTCAGAGAGTCAATAAAGTGGAGCTGGCCGTAACGCATGGACATGATTTTCCCACCGTTCATGATGAGCTCTGGAGTCCATTTTTTCGCCTCCATCATGTATTTTTAAATTAAATTCCCATCATAGCCCTTGGCATTATGGGCTAGTAGGGTGATATCCTTGAATTTTGAAGCTTTAATTTGCTCTAGGAATCCGAAAAATTGGGGCATTGTGGTATCACCCTTGAATATGCGAGTCCTATCGCCCCCGCAATCGGCGCAATGATGGTCATTCGCATCTATATGAACGCAGGCCCTGCAACACGTCTGTACGACACAGAGGTTGGGTTCGTGCAAGTACGTCCCGGTCGCACCTTGAAGAAGCGTTTCTTGTCTGCATTCAAAATCGTAGAATACAAACATGAAATTGCTCTTTTCCAGCGACGGCCTGGCCGGGGCCTACTTCATATAGCAGAAATGGCCAAAAGGACGATGGGTCTCGCATACTCTACAAAAAGTCTCATAACACCTGTGTGAAAATCCTGCTCTTTCCAGACTGAAAAATTGCCCGCATACCTCGCAAACCTTTTTGACGTCACAGACCGATATGCGACCTCGGCAAAAACCGGGACGTTTATGGTTATCAAAACACTGCTGATTTGTGAACCGACGCCCGCAATTTTTACAGGTCACAGATAGGTCTCCGCTACAGGCCGGTTTAGTGTAGCACTTTTTGCACGCGGACTCGCACTTGTGCTCGTTCTTTGTGTTGAACGGCACACGGCACTCGCGGCAAAAGTACACGCACTTAAACGCGGCTGTCAAGGATGTTATCATATCAAAATGGTTTTGCTTGTCGTCGTGAAAATACAAATCAAGGTGGCCCTTAAAGGAATGTTCGGGAGGGGTAGGTCCCTCATATAGAACCTGCCTCCTCCAACGTTCCCTGAACACGGTGATTTTGTATTCGGTGAGGTATACTTGAAATTGTTTCAGTTCGGTTAGCCCACCACCTTTCAAAAGATTCACACCGGCGTCGCGGCATAGTTCCTCTGCTTTGAGTTTTTGAATAGGACGCCCAATTTTGATCTGCTTAAAGGTGTTCACGTCCATGCATCCTGGTTCTCTTTTAAAGTCACATATAGCCTTGGCGACCACCAACCCTTGGGCAAGGCAGAGTGTGTCGTCGCCAATTTGAATAGTAATTAGTTCTTTATTATTACGGCTATATGTGGAAGCGGGAGATAATTTATCACAATAGCTTCTACCACTCCCGCGAGGCTCCTTAAAATGGCTGAGTTTAACGTACAGAGGTGCCGTACTCAAGAACAAACTATTACTCTGCAGCACTTGACTTACGTTATCGAGCACGGTTCGTGCGTCCAGCTGATCTGCTTGCCTAAATGTGACATACACAGGGTTCGACGTCGAGTCCGTGCTATTCAAGAGTAAGCCGACGTGATCATCGGTACTGACACCGTGGTCCTGCAGCCGATCGAGTAAAGCCGTAATTTGCTCTTCGAGCCAGCTTAGGGCGTCACGATCGCTCGCAGGGGCACCCAGATGTACGGTAACTTATCTGCCGGTGTAAAAAAACCGCCTCAATTGTTTGGTTCTCTCCGCGACGAAACGGAGAGGGACGCCATGTGGCAACGCTCCACCAACCTGATTATTTACCGGGCCACTACTACTTGGTGCCGAAGACGGGCCGGCCACGGGTTGCGGGTACCCCGTCTCCCTCGGGGCTCGAACACCTTCTCCACAGCTCGGAGTCGTTGCGGCGGCGACGGGTTGGAGGGGTGTCATGGCCGGGGAATGTTGCTGCTATTTTCACCATTCAATTCAACTATAACACACGTTTGTAATAAATACAAAGGTTAAACACACATGAATAGGAATCGAGCCCGGGACCCCTTAGCAAATAGTGTCTAATAAATACAGTTGATACCCTGTACAGTCGTTTGCCGTTAAACCCGGGACCCCCCTCGCAAATTGTGTGTGTGTAATAAATACACCCTAGGACTTACTATAACTTGTTTGTAATAATATGTGACTCTGACTCTCTAGAATAATAGCTGCATATCAAATTGTTAAAGAAAGCCTTACAATAAACTGTTTATAAGAATATGTGACTTTGACTGTTTAGAATATCAGCTGTATATCAAGTTGTTAAAGAAAGCCTTACTATTTATTATTTGTAAGAATATGTGACTCTGACTGTTTTGAATATTAGCTGTATATCAATTTGTTAAAGAAAGACTTACAATAACATATTTGTAAACTCTCCCTATAATTACAGTCTCCCTGAGGGCTCAACTTTCCCAATTCACAACATAATAGCGCAGTGCTAAAAATGTGTTGAGTATTATAGATCCTTCATCACCGCGGGGAGTTTTTCCATAATTCTGTCCGGAAGTGGGGCATGAAAAGTGTTTTGAACCGTTGTACGGAAGTGGGGCATGAAAAGTGTTTTGATACATTGTGCGGAAGTGGAGAATGTGTTTTAACCCGTTTGCGCCATGAAAAGTGTTTTGAACCGTTGTGCGGAAGTGGGAGAAGTGTTTTGACCCGTGGGACGTGAAAAGTGTTTTGATACGTTGTGCGGAAGTGGAGAATATGTTTTGACCCGTGGGGCATAAAAAGTGTTTTGATACGTTCTGCGGAAGTGGGGCAGGTGTTTTGACCCAATTGTGGAAGTGGGGAAAAGTATTTTGACCGCTAGCGGAGTGGGGCATGAAAAGTGTTTTGATACGTTGTGCGGAAGCGGGGAAGGTGTTTTGAACCATTTGCGGCAGCGGGCATGAAAAGTGTTTTACCCGTTTGCGGAAGTGGGGAAAAGTGTTTTGACCCGTGGGGCATGAACCATTGTGCGGAAGTGGGGCAGGTATTTTGACCCGTGGGGCGTGAAAAGTGTTTTGACATGTTGTGCGGAAGTGGGGCAGGTGTTTTGACCCGTGGGGCATGAACCGTTGTGTGGAAGAGGGGCAAGTATTTTGACCCGTGGTGCATGAAAATTGTTTTGATCCGTTGTGCGGAAGTGGAGCAGGTGTTTTGACCTGTGGGGCATGAAAAGTGTTTTGTCCAGTTGTGTAGAAGTGGGGCAAGTGTTTTGACCCGTTTGCAGAAGTGGGGAAACGTGTTTTGAACCGTGGGGCATGAAAAGTATTTTTACCAGTTGTGCGGAAGTGGGGAAAGTGTTTTGACCGGTTTGCGGAAGTGGGAAAAAGTGTTTTGACCCGTGGGGAATGAACCGTTGTGCGGAAGTGGGGCAGGTATTTTGACCCGTTGTGCGGAAAGGGGGCATGTGTTTTGACCAAAAGCCTTACAATAAACTGTTTGTAAGAATATGTGACTCTAACTGTTTAGAATATTTGCTGTATATCAAGTTGTTAAAGAAAGCCTTAAAATAACTTATTTGTAAACTCTACTATAGTTACAATCTCCTTGAGGGTTTCACAATCTAATAGCGCAGTGCTAAAAATGTGTTGAGTATTATAGATCCTTCATCACCGCCAGGAATTTTTCCATGCAAATGCATGTACACTTCCTATAATTTTGGTTTGAGGTTTAAGTGGCTAATTTAGTATGTCAATAAATTTATATAATTTAAAACCGGGACTCAAAATATACTGCAATTTATGCTTGGGTTTTCCAGAGTATATTATTTCGTTTCACATATATACCCATTTTTAAACAATTGATCAAGAATGTCCGTGCGGGGTTCCGCACCTTTTATTTAGAGTGTGGAATTCAAACAAGTTTATTAAGAGTCTGTCTGTTTCACTGGGATTATACGTTTATTTGCTAAATCGGGAACAGACACAGTTTCAGACCTAATATTCTATGTCAATAATAATACAAATAAAACAGTCTGAATATCGATTAAAATTATTTACCCACTGGGCACACATCATAGGGCTAAAACCGGCAGCTCAGGGTTTGAACCTACAGTCTAGTTTCGACTGGGGGGAGATCAAGGTTCATATCCTGATCGAGTACCGAATCCCCACGTTTAACATGCATTTCGTGGCAGTAGAATGGAAATTCACACTGTCTAATATATCAGGACCTCAATGCATAACGGCTATTATGTTTATAACACGCAAACCATTTTAATTAATCGCATTAACATCCTAGTATAATTTCCCTATTGGACGACACACACGCTGACTCATGTCTTACAAGTGGCAAGGTGGTGGTAGTTCAACTCCAGCCATGCGTACTGAAGAGATTTTTATTTAATTAACACACCTGGTATAAGTTCACAATTCTTCATTAGTGTAAATATCCTTACAGCCCTGATAGGTAGGAATATAATATTTATTACATGCAGCTTAACTCTACATCTATTACTGTTACCAGCCGGGGGCATGGGGTCAGCCTTTTTTTTATTCAAGTCATGTGGGCCTGTCGTACCTTCAAATAACTTGAGACTAGGACGTGAACAACATTCAGGCCATTAAATTAATCAGTGTGCGTGTGTATTTGTACATACATGCACTGATTTTCTAAGGAATATATATATCTGACAGCTAGAAGAAAATTTCCTAGATTAAATCTCATGTATTAATACGCCAAGTCATGTGATCTTCATATGTCACTTGCTATACATACCTACAGACACTAATGGTGAACACAAGGCACTCTGTTTTTTTTTATGTGCTCCTACAAAATAATCAGAGAGGGGATTTTTTGTGACAAATTTAATGTAATTTAAATTATTTTATAGATTAACTTTGTCGAGAGTTTGGGGATTTGTTAACAGTGGTTTAATTTATCATACCAACATTTTTTAAACGCGTCGGGAATTGAACCCGGTGCCTATTGAACGAGTTAAGCTTACATTGCAAACGACACACACATATTTATCTCTCTCTCTGCGGGAATGTGTCCGGGTGGCCGCAGCGAGGATGTGAAACAAACCGTTTATACTCACATAAGAGGCGACCTAGCAGCTCAAGCTCGGCCAAAACATCGTTATACCCCTCTTCGCTCTGAGAGATGACTGTCGTGACGTCGGTTTGAGCCCCTAGCGGCGCCTGCACCCATCCCGGATCTCGGGGGGACGATATAACCGCTCGAGCTCTGTCAGGATGACCGACATGTCGTCGGTTTGAGCCCCGAACGTGTCGTCCATCATTTGGGTTGGCGGCGGCGGCCGTCGCACCGACGATGCGGTGTCCCAAAAATCTGAAATTAAATAAATACCTATTAACTACTATCACACTGTGTGTGGGGAAGAAAATTTTTAAACACTGCCAAAACATATCGCGGGCTTACCCGTTGAACAGCCGCTTTCAGCCGAGCAAAGCCCCAACAGATCTGGAGGTCTGGAGGTCTGTAAAGAGCAAATACCTTTGTACACCGAAGACTTATTATCGTGTAAAATAGCTACCCATTAAAATATACTAAAGTTTTTTAAAATTACCGAAATTAAACCAGTTTTCAAGCTCGTCAAAACCCATTTTTGATGGTTATCGGCTGCAATCAGTGACTATAATGATCGACAGTAATTACTTTGAGGTATATTTATATTCTATCATTTTTTGTTACTCCACCAATATTTCAAGGTTATTTTACAACGCATTTTGAGTTCTATTTATAGCCGCTCATTTTGTTATTTCAAGGTTATTTTCTCGCTCAATAACAAATGACGCCTCCGCTGTTATTAGGCTTCAACGCCGGTCATCCAATTCATCTCACACGTCAACATGAGTGCATATAGCACGATCGGTTAGTAATACGAGTTGTTAATATTACTTATTTGATCAGAGGACCGGGTTTGACATCCCATTCAGATACACGTATTATAGTTTATCTTTTACCGAACAGAGTATATTTTGTTTAAAGTCCTCCTAAGTTCTACTACTAGTTAATGGCTGCCCTGGGGGTCACTAACAGGTTACAATAACAAGCGCCAAACGATAACAACTCGTTCTTGTGCTGTGCTAACATATTCTATACCACCAGCCATGGCTGCTGCTCTAGACCCTATAGTCACCGCCGGGGCTGCGGGTGGGAGGGAGCTTATCCGTGTCCCCCGTGCGCCGATCATCAATCACCAATTATCGATCATAGGGGGGTGCAGGGAATGCCCTCGACAAGGTCGTGGCCAGGACAACAGCGGGAACGAATATGTGAGTGGTTAGATTCGTCAGGGGAACTGGGGTGGTTTTCAACTCTCCCTCTGAGTGACGATCGATCAGGGGGTCTGGGGAATGCCCCGACAAGCACGATCACGTTCAAGGAACGAGGGTGCGAGTGTTTAGATTCGCCAGCGGAAACTGGGGGTGGTTTTCAACTCTCCCTCTGAGCGATGATTGATCAGGGGGGTGCAGGGAATGCCCTCGACAAGCACGATCACGTTTAAGGAACGAGGGTACGAGTGTTTAGATTCGCCAGGGGGAACTGGGCTGGTTTTCGACTCTCCCTCCTCGGGTGGTTTTGGGGCCGGGGGGTGCAGGGATGCCCTCGACAAGCAGGGATCTTCGTGGCCAGGACATCGGGAACGAGGATGTGAGGGTGCCAGACAAGCACGTACATGTTCAAGGGCTGGAACAACAACAGGATACCTGCTGCAATAACAACGCGTCACTAATATAGACCGTTTTCGATATGAACGCTCTAAAGGCATTAGATATAGACAGTTTTCGGTATGAAGGGTTGTACCGAGGTGCCCTGGACACTACTTAGAACTAATGAAACAACTTACATCAAATATGTCGATGAATCTGGTGCTAAACCAAATTCACTTTTAGAAATATCTATTGTAGTTCTCTGAACAGTAGATATCGGTTTCTCTATGTCTTTATAATTAGCTTACTTAAGAATTATATTTGGATTTAAAGTTAAAATACAGGGTGCTTCCAGATTAAACGGCTTAACTTTGGGAAGTGGTAGTGGATAAAAAACTAACTCAGAATGTATTTTAGAGATTTGCTAAATTTAACTTTCTTTTCACGCAAACAGCAAAAAACAACGTAAAAACAAAATAGGTAGGTATTAATACAATATTTTCTTTATTTATTATGTTCAAACTGACGGCCTCCAGCTCGGAGACAAGCATTGCACCTATCAATGACAGAACTGTGGATGATCGACAATGCGCGACTGTTGTTTCTTCGCACGCTTGCTTTATCTTTTGTCGTAATGATTGAAGGTCATTAAAAGGCCCTTCATATATTTATGCTTGAGAGCTCCCCTTACAAAAAATCTAATAGCGTTAAATCAGGTGAACGTGGAGGCTAGGCCACAGGTTGAGCAATACTGTCCATCTTTCATGAAAAGGAATACTAGGCCACTGTTGATAACCTCTGCCGTAGTGAGCAGGACATTCGTCCAGTTGGCACCAGGAGCTCATACTCATATTCTAAGACATGTCTTCTAAAAGGTCATACAAGATATTGTTCAAAAATTCGAGAAATATATTGGCATTCAAGCGAGGTGGAAAAAAAATTGGGAACCACTTGAAGGGTCATCCATTATTACTAACCACACATTACATTGGAAATCATGTTGGAAATTGTATTCATGAATCGCTCGAAGATTCTTATTTGACCAAACAGGACTATTCTCTTGATTGAAGATACCGTACCTATTAAATGTAACTTCATCTGACTACAATCTTCTGTTCGGAAATCGCGTAGCGTATTCACGGCGAGCTGCGATATCATTTCCGTTGCAAAACCCGCAAACAAATATCATATCGGCATATTCACTATTCAAATACGAATCAGGCATAAGTGTTAGATAAATGAATTGAACAGCACACTAACAATGAATGAACTGAATGTTGTTTACGGTCCAAACACAAGCCTGTTTAAACCTTCGACCTTCAAAACAAAGAAATTTGACTATGAATAACTCCAAAAGTAGTAAATTAATGGTCAATGCCTTAAACTATGAGTGAATAATTACTGACCACAGGATGGTTCCTGGATACCTCAGTGGTAAGAGAATTAACGTGCTAAGCCAAGGGTCCAGGGTTCATTTACCGTGTCCAGATGTCATTTTTCAAATTTACTAAAATGATTATTGTTAAAATGTAATATTAATGATAATTTAATGCTGCACAGATTTTATACCACGGTGGTATTTTTAATAAACATAATATTTTTAGTGTTACCTTCCTTTTTAGGCACAAAAAGTGTTTTTTATAGTTATTTGCTGTTTGCACTAAAAGAAAGCGAAAATGAGAAAATCTCTAAAAGACTTTTGAGTTCATTTTTTGATCCCCTGTCACTTCCCAAAGTTTAGCCGTTTAACCCAGTAATACCTGTACATCCTATGATTCCTCCTTGGATTTGAAGTTGATATATTTGCTTGGTGATCACGTGAGACGGATAACAAATGAATTATTTATACTAATAATATTACAATCGTAGAGAATAATCGTGGTTCAGTGTTCATGGCGTCAGTCTCACAATACACGCAAGAATTTTAAAATATATGTCTTAGGTACTTTATCGATTGCTTATAAATATAAATTCAAATCACTTGAGACGAACTATTAAACGAAAAACCTTTTAGCGGCAGCCATATTGAATCGGATATCCAGATCTATGTACAGTACATAAAGAATATCCTTGCCAAATTTGGTTAAAAATGGTTAAAGTATTCGGCAGAGTAGTGTTTTTCAGCGTAAATTTCCTATTACGTAGAACCGTCTAGTTGTTGAAATCCCAAGCTCTGAAAGAAATTAATGAAAAACTGGATACTACAATCATATTTGCAGATATATTTGTTCACTATTACAATGAAATAACTCAAAATAAAAAGTAGACATACCCTGAAACTGTTAATAATATTTTTATATTAACTGGTTAATCAATGGCAGTCGCATACCCAGTTTAAGACTTCCCCCTCTTCATTCAAAAAATGCTATATTTTTTAAATTACATAAAAAATATTTAGTGTTTAAATAACAAATTTTGTCTTAGGTACACGAACAGGCTAGAATAATATGAAATAATTTTGAAAATTTTAGTTTTCTAACAATTAAAACTTAATTTGTGTAAATATTACCTTCGTCTTTCCTTTTGTATGCACTTGAGTGTAATGTTTCTTGAAATGTATCTTTTTAGTAAGTTTTCATGAATGATTTTCTGTTTAGTTAAAAGAATCAAGCTAAACACATATACTTTTATTTGTTTGGCATGGCCTTTTTTAAAGGAGAAAAACAAATTTCGGCCTTTGACAAAATATAAAGTATGAGGTTATTTAAATTTTAGCAGTATGTGCTCAGTAAAGCCTTCACAATATTTATCAAAACAGTTCGAATATAATGATGATACAAATTTAAAATAATTATTTTTTAATTTTTTTACTAGACCTAATGTTTGAGAGACCAGAATTTCATTAAGAAGACGTAGTTATTTTATAAGATCACCGTCATTTTTCTATTGATTTGGTATTAGTTCAAATTTTTATTCATCATAACATCATTCTAGCGTCTGTCCATACTAATAAAATATTTCGTCTCTAATTTTTTTTTTATCAGAGCGGTGCTAAGCGGAATTCGGTGAATCCCGAGTAAGGAATGTTCGTCGTTCAGCAAACACCTCGTTGTGTGGATGAGTGAGTTAGGACGAATTTTCGGTATTTGTCGAACATTCGTCGTAGTTCGCTAAAATAGAAACATTTCCCGTCGATTATCGATAAGCTATCGAATAGACTGCCCCGTCCACACATTCATGTACTAGGTATACCAATAGTGTTTTGTAATTAAGGTCGAAATGGAGTGTGTTACAACGACTTGGTCCTGAAATTTTTGGACTTTTATGAAAAAGAGCCTGCTATATGGAATTCAGCCCATAATTTATACAAAAATAGGAATGATTGCTGGAAACGTATTCAACAACAGTTTAGCGAGGATTGTTCTGTCAATGACCGCCACATGTTGTCAGCCCACAATAGAGGTATAACGAACGAGTGGCCATTCTGGAAGTGCCAGGGATCGAACTCAGAAAAAATACACCTTACAGCCAATGAGCATCTAGCCCCTCTCCTACATCTGACAGCCAATGAGTGTCCAGCACCCTTCTCTCCAAGAAGATGATCATCTGAGATGACGTCACAGGCTCCGATCTCCTTCAGACCTTCACCAAACACACAGAACGTTATTCCTACCCCTCCCTCTTAGGTCCTACTGTGGGTAAGCTTGGCGGGACTTCACATTAATTAGAACGTTTCATGAACGTTCACAAACCTGCGCCCTAACCTACAGCTCGCCGGCATGTCGACACAACAACCAAACCCCTGATTGAAAATTACCAAATCAGCTAAACGCTCAAACCTGCATATTCTGCTACTCCATTTAAAACCATACATGTTTTACATCCTCTCTCCAGTCGAATTCCCCTACCCGCCCAATAAGAGGGATCAATATCACGTGTTGCCGACGTCATGATCGCAATGGTAAATTAACCTCTCCAATCCTAACCCCAAACAGCCTACCTCAGCCAACCCTCTTCAACTTCACACCCAACCAGGGATGTGAAAAAAATATCGATATTTTCCTTTCGATACTAGTATTTTTCACTCGATACTTTTACTGATATCAGTACTCACACTCCAGTATCGGATCGGTATCGAAAGTAACAACCTTTTTTTTGTTATCTTCACTTATGCTGGGGTTAAATGTTTACTAGGGTGTAGGAAGAACAAATTACACTATTTTTCAATTCTCATACATTTTCTGCAACTCTAGCATTCAATCTTTTTAGCCTATAATAATTCATAGCTGTTCTTTCATCTTTATCAATACAGCCTGATGCCTGATAGGGTGAGTAGCGACCAGTCTACTACCCCTTCCTTTATCAATGAGCAAGGTCATTACGAACCAAACAAAATTATTATTATTACTAGATTAAAAAAAATTCCAGATTAAAATTTCGATACTGATACTTACTGTTAACGATACTTTTCTTTTGATACTAGTACGGTATCGATATTTTTCTTCCGATACTTTTAATGAGTACAGTATCGATATTTTTCTTTCGATACCACATCCCTACACCCAACCACTCCTCTCTAATGCATCCTGACGCTAAACAGCTTGATCTCGTAATGGTGAATTCCCTCAATATAGTCTTTAATATTACATACTTTTCCTCCTTGAAGATAATAGAAATGAATAACGGGCACACCTTCTCATCACTATGTATACTCTCTAAACGTTGATATCCTTTGTGTGAGTAGATAAAGTCCCTATTTCACTTAGAGCCAAGTTCTATTCGAGTTTAAATAAAAATATCGTGTTTTTTTTCCTCCAAGTTAGAGTAATATAGTTAAAGAAATATTTGTACTAGAAATATTTAAAGTTGATTTTCTGTAATAGATTCACTTATAGGTCATAAGTACCAACATAGCTTTTTTTTAAATGATTCTTATTTGTGAAATAGCCTATATTATCATCACACAAATTCCTACTATTAAATACATTTAGTCTAAATGTAGATTTTTTTTAACCAGAAAAAAGGAAATAATTATGGACTCTTTTTGCTATAAACTAATATTAAAATTTGATAAGATCAACTAAAAGATTGAAAATGTATATATATATACATACATACATACATACATATATACATACATACATACATACATACATACATACATACATACATACATACATACATACATACGTATATACATACGTACATACATACATACATACATACATACATACATACATACATACATACATACATACATACATACTTACATACATACTTACATACATACATACATACATACATACATACATACATACATATATACATACATACTTACATACATACTTACATACATACATACATGCCTACATACATACATACATACATACATACATACATACATACATGCCTACATACATACATACATACATACATACATACATACATACATACATACATACATACATACATACATACATACATACATACATACATACATACATACATACATACATACTTACATACATACATACTTACATACAGGCCTACATACATATATACAGGAATAGCTAATCATATTTATGCCAAATTTTTTTTACAAATAAATCTATATATATTTTCAACATGTCATACTACCTGTCCATCTAAACGCTGTTACATATATTAATTGATTAGAGATAAGGAAGGTATATTTTATTGGAACTATTCTCGTATTTCCTTGGAGGGGGTGTGGAAAATAATTTAGTAAAAAGCACCCTCAGTCCACCCATTCAGTATTTGAACCCCGACCACCTAGTCATTAACAAGTTCAGACTATGTGAACGTGAAACTAGTTCGTGTGACCGATGAAGGCTATAAATACATCATTGAAAGTTGTCTAGATGACTTCATAAAGATGTAAGGGGAGGGTTAGTAAGACTTTTAGTTTTGATAGTAAAAAAAAAAAGATTCACCAGAAGATTGAAAAGCACTTATAGTAAGGTGACCAATCGTCCTCCTTTAGGGAGGACAGTCCTTCTTTTGTAGGTTCTGTCCTTCCTCGAGAAGTGTCCTCCTATCTGTCCTCCTTTTCGATATTTTAAAACTAATCTGTTAATCTCTGTATTCAGAGAACTAATGCAGCAGTTGAAAGAGTTTTTTCAATTGGTAATGATTTTTGGACAAGTGATAAATCAAGATTGAATGTTGATACTCTAGCTGCAGCACTTACCGTAAAATTCAATATGAAGGATATTTCTTGCTCCGAAATTTCCAATATATTGTTAGAAAATGATATATTGTCCAAAAATATTCATTCAATGGAAAAATACTCGTTTAATTAAATAATTAAAAGGGATGTAAGCATAATTAGTATATTTTTGTTTGAATTAATAAAATGTTTCATTTATTTACGTTGTACTTTTTTCTTAAATTTTTTCCTTCCTCCTTTTCATTGTAAAAATATTGGTCACCTTACTTATAGTGTATTCCGATTATTCTTACATCATCTTCTTTCGAACCTCACGAAAATTAAATCCAACCTCCACCAAGATTTTAACCCAAGTATCTTAAAAGTGGTTCGTCATTGTCTTAAGATAAGCGCATCAACATTGTGGAGGCTGGGGAAGGTTAATGAATAGCAATCGGGCGGCCAGCTGGAAGAAGTCAAGAAGCAAGTTTAGTTCGCAAGGAGCTCATTGAACCCATCAGTGTTATACCACAGTCTGGACAACGTCTGTCTGACTCATTAGTAGCATGTGGGACAATGAGAGTCTGGCAGTCTCGTTCGAGGGTTGTTGACACTGGTTCAGGGTCATATCCCCCTCCCACCTCTCTTATTGGAGGAATTATGTCTTCACACTCATTGGAATACTGTACATTGTACAGCTACTGAGACATTTCTTTTATAAGGCATAGAAATATCGCTGTACAAAGTAGGCTATAGTTTTCAGGAGGTATATAAAAGGGTGATGAGGGAGATATATCTCCCCTTCTTCCGAAATCTAAAATAATCCAAAGCATTATCTCCCAACAAAAAAAGAACAACAGAAAACACACAAGTTTCACAAAATATTCCTGAACGTGCCCAATAAAATAATATCGTAATATTGACATTGAAAAGTGATCATAGATAATATAGCAGATTATTTTATATCGGTAGATGGTGCTTGTTCGATTGTTGAATCGATGGATTGAAGCAGTTCCGTGTCCATTCGCTTGGAGCGCTAGTGTGTTTTGGTTTGACGCGATAGTGGCGTCTCTCTATACCTACCTCCAGGATTCATTTTCTATGGTTTAAGTGTTTACTGTTCTTCAGAGTTGTGCTGTGTTGTCTGGTCTCTTCTGTTGCTGTTTCTCTGGCTATTATTGTCACTTTTATTTGGTTAGTTTTAAAGAGCCATTGTTTGAGGTGTATATGTAGATATAACTTTTCCTGATTAATTTTTAAATTGTGTTGTATTTCTTGGTTTGATGTCCTATTCCTCCCCGTAATGAAATCCTGCTTACGCCTCTGAATCTATAGTCTTTTCAACTAGCTATATTTCAAATATAAAAAAGTACTTGAAAAGAGTAATCAAACTACACATCCACCAATGTCCTGATGAATGAGCTCTCCGGGATCAACTCAGCTCAAATTCATAGCAGGTGGAGCTCGAATTACGCGTCAGATGGACCGAAGGTGGCTTATCCCAATTGGTTTTCCACCCTCCCTACCAGAAAATTTGGGTACACATCCTCTAAGCTCCACTTTTCCCGGACGGATAGTAGAAAGTGATGTAGAAATAAATAAATGGTGATATATTTAGTGTACAGAATCTAAATTAATGGGTTGGACTCCATGTTTAGAGGAGGATTTTATTTGAAAATTCTGTAACATTGCTACTACACATAGTCCAAGTTGGGTTATTAGCTCCTGGGAGCACACAAACAACAAACTCCAGGACACCCACACCCCGCATGCTGCCATTCCCAGTGGTACGCCCAGACGGGGCAAGTGGGGCACTGACCCCCCTCCCCAATAACGCAATTAATGTTTATAGAACCCGCTTCCTGGCCACGTGCTCTAACGTGCTAGTATTGTGTTGGACTAGACTGTCCGAAGAGGGCAGATCGGGGTTCGATCCCGGTTGGATGCACTGAGGGTGGTTTTCCTCTCTCCCTTCCAGCAAATGAGGGTGCACTTCCTCTCAATTAAACCTTTCTAATTCCCTAACCCATTAGTGTAATTAGTACATAAGCCGTTACAACCAAACGGTTTGTAAGACGTGATGTTAAAAATAAGTTTATAAAACCTTAGAACATATTAAGTAGAGTCAAAGAGGCTGGAAGTGAAGGAGAGAACATCGTAACAGAAATAAAAAAAATACCATTTTGATTTGATAATATGATGAAAATATAGAGTCAATTGCAGAACGTAGTGAGGCTATGAAGTAATAAGATGCTCATAAATTTAATGCTACGAAAAATTGAAAGGATGCGATGGAAGAAGAAATTCTACATGAGGAAGAATGAATGAATGACATCGATTTTAGGATCGGATATTGTAATCAAATCGAACTTAAATTAATATTATCTTTTAATACAACTAGCTAAAACTGCTTCGTGGCCGATATGTCTAAGGGCCACTCTCGCAGTAGACTAGACCACGATGACGAGGAGATCAAGGTTCAAATCTCGGTCAGGTGTAATTGAGGATGATTTTTCCCTAAATGTTTACTACTCTCTCTCCACGAAAATGTGGGAACACTTCCTATAAATGTTGCCTTCCTAATACCTAAAACCATTAGTGTAATTAGTACACAAGCGTATAAACCGAACGGAAGAAAGACACGGTGATAAAAAGTAAAAATAAACTATAAAACCTATTTTCATTTGTTTGTATAATATTGTTTTACTGTTAATTTAAAGTTATATTTATTGTTTATTAGATGCAAATGTTTGGTGTTGCCCGGGAAGTTTTAGTGGTCTCTTGAAATGTATTTAGATTTAAAGTTGAAATTCCTCCTTGATTGATAGTTATCGGTAGAAAACGAACGGCTAATATATTCGACATTAAATCTCATCTCAAACACTGTGATCACCATGGCAGATTACCCAAAACCAAGAAACATAAAAATCGAAAAATAGGTAAAATTACTTAGTGTTATTGGGAGAAGTAGTGCCTCAGTTGTTTAGTTTTACTTTTGTATACACTAGAGTTGCGATTATTCGGCCTAGAACGTTGCACAGGAAAATTACAGAGCCGATATAACACCCTGGTATCATGGTGTGTATAAACTGAATTTTTCAGTTAATTGAGGTTTGCCTACATTGCTAGCTAATCCGCCTTTGTTAGCAACAACGCCTCCCCTTACACAGCTTCTGTTTCCAGCCAAATAAAACGGTGTGCTGGCCTGGCCTATCGATCTACACCTCTTTACACAGCTTCTGTTTCCAGCCAATAAAGTGCTGCTATTAATCTTAACACAGCTCTGTTTCAGCATAAACAGTGCTGTATCTACACCTCCCTTGACACAGCTTCTGTTTCCAGCCAAATTAAAACAATGCTGCTACCAACCAAAGTATGTGACTGCAAGCGTTCTGTATTATAAGCCAACCACATGTGTACCAGTTATGGTTTGCTGTCTTGGTCCAATGTAACAGCTGTAAGACATTTGCGATTAATTTTTTTATTAATTAATAGTGAGTGAATATGTACGGTTTGTTTATTTTAAAACACACTATTAACACTGGAACCAGGCCAGATAATACAGAGGACTGGGTTATCGTGAATTTAGTGTACTTATTACTGAGTGACTACTGGTGCGGATAACTTAAAAACAAATGGACCTATAAACCCTGCAAACTTTTAAAAGAAAAAGTGAGGGTACAAATCTTTTTATTCTAACTTACATATTACGAATCTGAAGACTTTAATCACGTGAATCTAAGTTCGTTATACAATACTAAAAATATTAGTGTTAATTATTAGGAGGATGTATTATTTGGTTCTTTTTATACCCCGGCAATCCCAAGAAATTGAGTATACAGTAGAAATTTTTTAATTCGAAGTCCAAAGAATATTTAAGAAAATTCGAAATATCAAAAATTTCAAATAAACCATTTGCATTAGTATCTAGGGAGCTGGTAAACAAGAAATCAATAAACTTAAAATAGTCTACACATAATATATATCTCATATCTTAAAATAATAATAATAGTAATAATAATAGTAATAGTAGTAATAATAATTATTATTATCGCCACGTCTTACTACCCGTTCAGGTTATACGCACTTACGCTAATGTGTAATGGTGGGGTGATTGTGAGATGAAATGGAGGACCTACAGTTTAACGTAGGATCCGAGCCACGGTGGAGGCCTGGCATTCCACACATATTCATAAGTTGTGATTAATACACGTCTTGTCAGAGGTGAAAGAAGGGTTTGGCAATCAGATAAATATGTGCCGGGACCGAGGAATGAACTCCGGACCCCCAACACAGAATTCTGACAACTTACCCCTAGACTGCTAGGTCACGATTATCCCATATATAACACACATAAATAATAAATACACACATACAAAACAAGTAAAATTCAAACACGAAATCTAAGAGTTAGGAGAAATTAGCATACTAAGATTGCAGACTTAAATCAGAATTGATGAAAGCCGAGCCAACACATCCCCTATATTAGGAAACCCTCTCGCCATCAGTGCAGAACTCCCCACTTTCTAATTTACTATGAGTCAAGAGGCTAGCTCCAACTTTATTTAACATTCTAGGCATATGGGGGGGGTTTAATAAAGATAGGTTTTAAATTAGTATTAACTTGAAAAGATTAACAATGTAAAGGGTCCAATTTCCTTCAACAATTAAAATTATATGTTATTTTTTATCAATGATTTAAATAAAAAATGTCATAGGGAGTCATGCTGGATTCAAATTATAATTGGCCAAATCTCATTGTGGTAATTAATATTTTTGTGATCAATTATTATACAATACAAATGTTTATATTGAAATTGTTAATTTATTTATATTAATTTGACTAACAATTAAATAACATTATATAATTATTTGATTAAGAAAATTGTAAATATTAACACCATAAAATTGTAAGAATACATTGAATATTTGCCATTAATTATAAAATGTTCTTGTAATAAATTTTCTACTATCTTTATCCTTAAAATTTCTCTCATTATAGTGTAGACTATAAATTGCGATATACATTTTGCGTTAGTAAAAATATGTTGACATCATTTATCAACATTTTTGACTAGTAGAACTTTACTTTACTAGAATCAATGTCCATGCTATGTATTGTTTTTGAAGCTCCACTGTTCCGATCTACCATGGAGTATTCGTTAAATTGCAACATTTATGTCAAGAGCTGAGTAATCAAATTTAATTGAATAACTTATTTTTATTAATTTTTATATTAGATATAACTAAATAATCTACTTGGTAGAAGTGCTTTAAATATTACAAGTGAAATAACAGGTTATTTTATTTAACGTGCAAAGGGTTTCCTTAATTTCAGAATGATCGAATACCACTTGAAATAAACAATGGTTAAAAATTGTGATTTTGTTCTACTCATCTTATAGACACAACTTTTCAACACAAAAAATGAATTAAAGAAGGTTTGCTATACTAATACATATTTTTTTTTACAAATTTGATAAGAAATTTAGAATTATTTATTTTCTGAATTGTACCTAATCATTGTGAAAAATAAATTCAAGTCATTTTTAAATTGTTTTAATCACATTTCGGTTAAATTAGTTGTTTTTTTCTTTAGTTGTTGATTTGGGAAATAAATCTTCTAACTATTCAAGCGCTTTTTTAAAAGAGCTGTTGCCGCTATTTATAATACCTGGTGAAAGTAATCTTCAACCATATATTATTTAAATATATATTTAGCTTGATGCCTTAATTAATATTTTCAGACGTGATCAGTATGATTTTAAATGCAAGAGAAGTGATTTGGTTGTTATTTTAAAGACACAAACAACAACACAATAATTAATTGATTAATTTTAGCACCGCGTCTTACTACCCGTTCGGGTTATACGCTAACAACACATTAATCAAACAAAAGCTAAAATATAGGTTCAAAACAATTTTTAACACCTATTTTTGGAATCCACAGCTTTATAGTCAAAGGCAAGAACATTACATAGGAAGCTAATTTATGGTTCATGATTTCTAATAACTTTGAACTCGCCCGCAGCTTTCAGCCAAACAATAGGTCTACATATTATTCCCACGGTCCATACTACATGATACAGGTGTGCCGCGAGCGCTGGAAAATGACAAACTAATATAGTTCAACTTGATACACAAGAGTCAGTAGTATTTACAATTTATTGTAAGCTTCGTCTATCCTAAGAGTTAGCAGTCTGACCTTGATTGATTACACTATGACCATACCTTATAAGAAGGCGTTCAAGTATTACGTAAGCACCTTAGGGGGTAGGGGGTTTATAACTCTGCTTATTTTTGCTGACAAGGGGGGAAGGGGGTCAGAACAATGCAAAACTAGAATACATTTTTAGTTTTTTTAAATTAAACAAATTTGAGGGTTGTCTAAAAATAGTTAAATTTTTGAAATGGATTTTTTTATATATAAAATCTAACATTTAAAAAAAAATCTATATATAAAGAGAGTTCTTTGGGATTAAAAAGATGCTATCTTTATTTTACTACTGAAAACTTACTTAATGGTAGTTTACTGAAAATATATTTTTTAAAATTTTACTCCAAGCTATATAACACAATATAAGCAAGTTTTTATGATTGTGGCATACCATTTATTTATTATAAAACCATTAATATGTTTTTTTAATAATTTCTGGCTTACAAAATTTCAAAATTAATGCACAACTTTTAATTCAGCTTATCTAGTTATCTTTAAATAAGATTACTATGGTAGTTTACGTCTACCATGCTTGTTTTAAGAAACACATTTAAAAATTATAAAAAAAACTTATAACAATAGTCACATTTCTTAATGTTGTGAAATAAAATATAGTACCATATTTATAGTAAATTCAGTTCCTACATTTGATTAACTACTAGTCAATTTTCATTAAATACATATGCAAATATTTACATGAACAAAAATTTCAAAATAGCCATCGTAAAATCTCTTTGTTTAGGCTTAAGAGGCTCTAAAATAAGTGTAGCGTTGCTAGTTGCTAGTACTTAAGTAAAAATTATATCATTAATCAGAAATACGTATAGGTTGAAATAAAACGTGAGATTGCTTTGTTGAATTATAAGAAAAATCAACAGTTATTTAATAATAAATTATCACAAGGGACTGCTATTGTGCGAACGGAGTTACATTTGTTCTCCCCCTTCCTTCTCATAAAAATTAATAGTTCTACTGACTTGACATATGTGTTTTTTTCTTGCTGGAACATAAATATAAAGTAGTCAAAACCAACATTAAATTTATAGTTACTGGCATTCTAATATTGCAGTTCATACGCAGAACTTCTTTCGAACACCCTTGTTATTTAAATTTAAGAATAGCGCCAAATATATTTGCAGATTTAGTTAACATAGTTTTAGTGATTTTTTGCTACTAGGATTACTATGAAAGAGGTATTTTAAGGTAAAGCTATATATTAACTTTTTTATTCCATTTTAATCAGTAGGAAGGACAAATTCCAACTATTCAGTAACATCAATCTGTGTAGAAATGTCGTAACACATCTCACATCACTTGTGCTATCTATGTTAAGATAAAACAACTCATGGTAGGTACTGTTCCAAGACACCAGAAGTTTTTAAATCTATGTTTTAGGCTAAATGACTTTAGGCCAACTGACTTCAGGCTAACTGAATTTAAGCTAATTGATTTTTGGTGAAATCAATTTTTAGGCCAATTGACTTTAGGTCGAATGGTGTCAAGTCAATTTACTTTAGGCCAACTTTGATAATCATTTTTAGGCCAAATGATTTTAGACCAACTGAATTTCTGTGAAGATAATTTTAGTTCTAAACGAGTTTAGACTAAATCAATTCAGGCCTAACCACATTAATCCAACTGAAATTTGGTGAACTTAGCAACATGGACTTTTTTTTTAAATTCAAAGTTCATTTTAGGCAAAATGACTTCAGGCCATTTTTTATATATATATATATATTTTTCTTACTCCATTACCTATTATACAAAAAATGGAGCGTAAATTCCTCCTCTGTTATACAATTTTCCATTACAAATTCTCCATATCCTTTTTTTCTATTATTACTAAATGTGGATATAAGCTCTTAACCTAGATGTCCTTTATATGCCTTCTTATAGTTAGTTTACTAGTTGGTCCACCCCGGGTATTCTCATCCCCGGTACCCCTCGCCGTCCCCCAGCTCCACGACCGCTCCACGACTTCAGGCCAACAGAAAATGGAAATTAATTCTTAGGGCAGATGACTTTAGGTCAAATGGTGTCAGGCCAAATTAATGACTTTAGGTCAAATGGTGTCAGGCCAAATTAATGACTTTAGGTCAAATGATGTCAGGCCAAATGACTTTAGGTCAAATGGTGTCAGGCCAAACTACTTTAGGTCAAATGGTGTCAGGCCAAATGACTTTAGATCAAATGGTATCAGACCAAATACCTTAGGTCAAATGGTGTCAGGTCAAATTAATGACTTTAGGTCAAATTGTGTCAGGCCAAATTAATGACCTTAGGTCAAATGATGTCAGGCCAAAATACTTTAGGTCAAATGGTGTCAGGCCAAATGACTTTAGATCAAATGGTATCAGACCAAATTACCTTAGGTCAAATGGTGTCAGGCCAAATTAATGACTTTAGGTCAAATGGTGTCAGGCCAAATTACTTTAGATCAAATGGTATCAGACCAAATTACCTTAGGTCAAATGGTGTCAGGCCAAATTACTTTAGGCAAACGACTATAGACCAAATGTTTAGCCAAAATGACTTTAGACCTAAATTACTTTAGGTAATAAGTTTAGGCTAAATGTCTCTAGGCTTACTGTCGCATCTCCATGGGCCAACATATACTTCTGCTATCAGTAGGTTCCTACACCAACCAACCAGATTTCTGCTCTCTATTTTTGAACGTTGAATCAAGCCTTAAGTCAGTGTTTGTTGCAGACACGGTAATATTCTCTCCTAATTATTGGATGTATGTAGTGCATAGAGAACTTACCAAGGAATAGAACAGTAACCTCCTTAGTCCTAGATACATATCCCGCTTTCCCAGTAGTTTCTGCGAGTAATGCCATGTGAGCAACATGTGTGAGTAGTTAAATATGTATGTGTTAATAAAGTGGGCGGAATGTCACTTGTGCTCAGACATTTAATTAGTACCCCCATGAGATGAGTCTCAAATAACCCACACTAAATACCCGCATTAAGAATCAACTGTGAGCTCGATGTTTCCTGAGAAACAATTCCCCCCCCCCCCCCCAAGTGGAGTTGCGATTCACAGTGAGATGACTATCAGGTGTCCAGATGATTAATTAGTTTTCAGGATATTACATGACTCGTGCCTGAAGGGCAGAGGACAATTATTTACTCCTTCACTCAATTATTTTTCCATATTCCTATCATATATAATTTTAAGAAGAAATGTAAAGGTTAAAAAAGACAAGTTAAAATCGTGAAAAGCGCATAATGCATCCAACAAACATAAAGAATGAAAATGAATTAATCTCACAAAAGAAACTTTTTAAAATTAATATGTTATGATTTTTATTTGATTAGATAAATTTATCAAGTTTATACTTAACATTTTTATATAAATATATGCAATAAATAGGATAGTTTAATAAATGGATACAATTTGCATTTGTTTTACTTGTTTACATTTTTTCTAACGTTCCAATAATCTCCCAACTATTTATTATTAAAAAATTAAAAAGCTCAAAATATTGTCTTCACTTGTGATTTCAGGTAGGCCTAATTATAGTAAGCTTTATAAACTAGAGTGTATTAAAAACTAGGAAATACTTATTTTTCTATTCACAAAAAAATATGACCTCGGTAGTCTTTGGTTAAGGTGCTCACCTCAGTAACCGACGTTCATGGGTTCAAACCCAGCTTGGTACGTTTAGTTTCCGTCGACACTCAATGCTCTCTATCTTCACACTTTACTGCTCAAATTGATTCTACTCTACTTATCAAATTCACAAAAATCTCCTAAATTAACTTTTAGCCAAGCTTTGCATTCTAATAAAACAAGTTCTGCTTACATCCCCAAGACTGTTAGGTAAGCACCAGCTGAATTGCAATCTACGTCAGCAAGTACGGAAGATGGACTTACGGTAGTGACCCGTCGGAAAAATAAGTCAGCACATTCCAACCTCCGTGAGGTTCAGCGTTCACGTGTACGCAATTTGCTGACTGGTAACAAGACAGTCACTGGCCTACAGACAATTAACAAAGTCGTTAAAAAGAAATGTCTATTGGTCACCCATTTTTCTCCTGAAGTTTCTTCTATGGACACTAATTCTTATTTAACGAAAGAACTTAACCTTAAATACCTCGTTTGCTCAAAATTGAAAACAAAATTTAGTTCCTACCCCTCCTTCCATATTTTTGTTGAAGAAAATAATTTTACCGTGACAAACAATAGTGATATTTGGCCTTCTGCCTGTCTTATTACACCCTTCTACGGGAGGTTGCTGCCAGAGCAGACAATCAGTGAGGATTTCTGTGTGTCTGTCCCAGTGAAAACCACTGCTACTTCTGACCATGACTCACAAGAGGATACATCTGTAACCCCACTAGTGAACGTGTTGGAGGTCTGGAGGATACCAACCAATACAATTCCTAGTTAATACTAGTGATATCAAAATGTTCGCGGTCTTAGAACTAAAGCTAGGGAATTATTTACGAATGTTTGTTTGAACGAATTCTCTATTATTTGTTTGGTTGAAACTTGGCTCTCTAGTGAGTATGTTAAAGATATTTACTTTCCCCTAACTACAATGTTTATAGGTCTGCTATGATATATGATGAAGCTACTCTCTCAAGGGGTGGTGGCGTTTTTATTTATATTAGTGACTATATTTCTGGTGTGGTCAGAAGAAATGGTCTAGAGAATAATATGGAATGTGTCTGGATTGAAATCCCAACCTTTGACAACCAAAAACTGTTAATTGGGAACAAATATCTTGCTCCCCAAACAACAAATGAAATTTTTTTGTAATTACTTTATCTTTCTTGAAGGTGCGTTGTCCAACTACCCCTTTCGCATATTAGGCCTACTCTTGGGTGATTTCAACCACCACAAAATGGATTGAAAATATCATCATGCCCAAAATACATATCATTTCTACACTAAATTAAAAGCCACTCAGCTTCTTGCATCGACTAATATAAACGGATTAAACAATTTAACGAAACTTATAATATTGACGCTAACCTCCTAGACCTTGTTTTTGCTCATTTTCAAGACCCTATGGTAACTCATAGCTTTAAATCCCTCGCAAATATTGACTTAGCTCATCCATCCTTATTGATTACACTAGATGTACCCATTGCAACTAAAAATAGCGCTACCCCAACCACATATATTTATTATGTACTTGGTGATTACGTCAATCTTTACAATGACCTGCCACTGCTGATTGGTCTTGTGTTTATTCAACTGCTGATGTTAGCTTGGCCACAGATCATTTCACCAAACTAGTTCAAAGGAAAATAAAAATGCATATTCCTCAAATTACTATTCAAAATTCATCAAAATATCTTATTTGATTTTCTTCAACGCTTAAATACTATATCAGGAAAAAAAAATCTATTTAAAAAAATTTAAACAAACAAATAAAATTGATTTCTATTCACGTTTTTCACACTTTGTAAATTATTTAAAACAACTTTGACTATAGACCCAAAGAACTCAATAGAAAATAGTATCAAAAGCAAACCCAAGGATTTTTGGAAATTTGTTAAAAATAATCGTGTGCATAAAGTATCACCGTCAAACTTAGAAATTAATGGCAAGATTATAGCGGATCCTTTAGTAATTGCTAATGAGTTTGGGACCTACTTTCATTCCATTTAAATTCAGCCTTACCTGTCTTACCCTGCCCCGTCGTTGAAACTAGCGGCCCTTGTATCCATGCCACATTACACCCTTGGATGTTGCTAATGCTATAAAAAATTAGTTCTTATTTATTTTCCGAGGACAGATGGAATTCCAAGTTTTATTGTTAAAGGGTGTGCCATCTTTTTCAGCCCTTTGTTAGACTATATCTTTAACACTAACCTGTCAAATGAAACTTTTTTTCTTACATGGAAACAAACTGTTGTCATACCTATTTATAAAAAAAGGGGGCAAAAACAAATGTTTGTAATTATAGACCAATTTATTTCTTGAACACTTTCTCTAAAATAAACGAGAAAATCATACATGAGCATACTTTTCACCACCTTAAAAATAAACTTTCAGATAATCAACATGGCTTTATAAAAAATAAATCTACTGTCACTAATTTAGTAGAATTTCTTGGGCATGTTGCTCCTCAAGTCTCTGCCCAAGGTCAGGTTGTTGATATTTATTTTGATCAAAGTAAGGCATTTGAATTATGTCAGCATAGTATTATTCTCTCTAAACTTGGTAATTTTGAAATTTCTCACTCATATGTAAATTGGTTCAGCAGTTATTTGCATGAAAGATCATTCACTATTAAAATTGATTTACACACCTCCAAAACATTCTTAGCACCCTGTGTTATACCGCAGGGTTCTAATTTAGGTCCTCTTCTCATTAATGTGTATATTGATGACATTGGTAAATATGTGAACTCATCTAGTTATTTACTCTTTGCTGATGATGTAAAATTATTTAAAACTATCAAATCAATTGCAGATTGTATAGCTTTACAAAATGAAGTAAATGGTATTCTACAATGGTCTTTGGAAAATGGAATGTCTATTAATAAATCTAAGACCAAATCTATATATTTTACTAGGAAAACTAATCCTTTCTTTTTTACTTATAAATTGGGCAATGAAAACATAGTTCGCAAACTTTATTTTATATCAATGATCTTGGTGTTCTCCTGGATAGCAAACTTTTTTTTCCACTATCATGTCGATCATGTAATTTCCCAAACATTGAAATTACTTGGACTTATTAAATTTATTACGTCATCATTTAAGAAAGTTGACTATTTTCTATATATGTACTACGCTCTGGTTAGATCTAAGTTAGAATATGCTACTGTTGTTTGGAATTCCATTACCTTAACTGACTCTCTTAGGTTAGAAAACGTTCAAAGAAAATTTGTCGCCGCGTGCTATGATAAATTCTTTAGTAACCGGATTTATTATGATTATGACAGAATTTGAAACCTCTTATGGCTCCAAACTTTCCTCTTGCCTGGACTTTATTGTGATGCCCTTTTTGTTTTTAATATTTAAAATAGCAAAATTTCTTGTAAATTTGCCCTTGATCATGTAGGTGTTCATATCCCTTCTCGGGCTTCTCGTAATCCAACTTTATTTTTTCTCAATAGCTCTTATAAGGTAAGCCCTATAGGTCGTCGTATCCATAGCGCGAGTTCTAGATTTCTAAATTTACACTGTAGAGGTTCTGCCTATAATATTTAAATTTACAATATTCTGATTAATTTTTTGCATATTGTTACTGCTTTTAAAAAAATGCATGCTTTACTACTCTTTAGTTATTTGTTATTATTGCTATTTTTTATTCTTATCATAAGTATTTACTATTTGTTCGTAACTATTCATCAGTATGAATAATTATTTAGATATTATTGTTTACCTTACTTTCTCGTGTAATTATATTTATTTGTAAGGTAGGTAGGTACTTGTGTACTTATCAGTGCTGGCCAGTTATAGGTCTTACGACTTTTGGCCAGCACTATAATAAGGGAAATTGAAATTGAAAATTTTTGAAGGAAGTGGACGATTTTTGTGTTATCTGGTATCTGTTGCACAGTCGATACTCGAGCTTGTAAATCAATGATATTACTGTCAGCTAAGTGCAAATGCAAATCACAATAATAAAGTATAAGTATTTATTACTGCTGAATCAGTTTACACATATGACGTACCCTCCCCCCAACCCTTCCTCCCCTGGGCAGTACCTGGAGCGAGCCAGCCCAGCCATTTTTTAAGATATAAAGAGGCAGATAAAGGGGGAAAGATTGAAATGGTTGAATGTGGGGGGAAATAATATTATTTTGGGAAGGGTAGAGAAAGTGAGTGAAATAAATAAAATAAATAAATTAAGGGAGAGAGTGAGGGATAAAGATAGGTTGAGGAACAGTGATAGGAAAGAGAGGCAATATAGGAGGGAGAGATAGGAGAAATGGGAGGGAAAAAGAGGGGAAATAGGGGAAAACGAGGTTAAATGGGGGCGAAAGAGGGTAAATGGGGAGCAAGAGAGTAAATAGAAGAAGAGGGAAACTGGGGATAAAGAAGGGGAAAAGGATATAAATGGGGAGAAATAAGGGTAAAAGGAGGAGAAATGGTTGGATGAATAGGGGAATAAGAAGGGAAAATGAGAAGGAAGAGGGGGAAAAGGAGGGTGAGGGAGGGGAAAATTTAGCATCACATAAAAAAGTTTTCTAAAATTTTGAAACTGAAAAATCTATTATAAAATCTACATCAGTTAAACTAAACTATTGTATTGTGAGGTTAATTTAAATGATAATCCTGGTGTATAACATATCCAAGTTAAATGGCAAGTCAAGAGGTTGACTTGAAAATTATTTCTCTGGCAGCGTTCTTATTTTGATAACACATAGAGCAACTGAAATTATGGGAAGAGGATGAAAGGCTGAGCGCAGACAGCCACTGCACCTCACCCTACGGGCTTGAGATTTATACCCTAGTTGCAACAAGCGAAGACAAACAGGTGACTTTGCTGTATGTTTTTACCTTTTGCCGACAAGGCATGGAGGAGTATGGCAATGGCCACTATTCAGAACTTCTTCCGGCACGCTGGTTTAGCTAATGAATGTGTAACTTTTGTTGCAGAGGATTAAATGTCACTGAAGTAACTTCAACAAATCATCAATGACTATTCTTTTGAAATTAAAAAAGCTTATCGATATGGACTATTAGATTTTTTGTTTGTTTTTAACACCGCGCTTTTACTATCCACTCGGGCTGTACACTTAAGTTCTAAATACGCTAAAGGGTTAGGAATGAAGAAGAATAGACTAGCGAAGAAGTTTACCAGTATTCGTTAGGAGGGAATGTAGAAAAACACTAAGGAAAAATCACCCTCAGTAAACTGGACCATGATTCAAACCCTGATCTCCCCGTCATCATCAGTAAAAAAATCCTTAGCTAATAGAATAAAACCCTTCCAATGTGGCAGAAAATTTGAATATTTATACAACGTGTATCTAAAACATTGCATCAAACTTTGGCAGGCTATTCCTTGGGTGAAAATATAATAATTCATAACAGCAACCTAGGGTCCATCTTGAATAATAAGGGCGGTATACACCCCTAAAGATAGAGCTAAAAACGACTGTTGTGGGAAATATCATGAAAACTGCTTAGGGCAGAACAACGAATATTTGTATACTACTTATTGAAACCTTGATCATTAATAAACTAAATGTGCTGTTACCGTTACCCACCCCCATTATGTAAAAAAGGGGGGGTTGTAAGACTTTTTTCAGCAATAAAATATGTAAGAGTAAGTATTAGTAATTTTGACTTAAGATTACAAAACATGGAGTAAAAATTAACAAAAAAGGTGTCTAGGAGAAATTGTCTAGCTTTCCCCGTTTCCGAGATAGTCACACAAGTTTTTGCTCGGAGACAAATGTATCTAACACAGCTAGCAACACAGCTATACTGGCTCCCTACCTGGCAGGATTTAACATTTGTCTTTGAAATCACACAGGCATGATTATCTTGGGAACGGGGAAAGCTAGACAGTTTCTCCTAGACACCTTTTTTCATTAATTTTTACTCCATGTTTTGTAATCTTAAGTCAAAATCTGTTATACTTACTCTGACATATTTTATTGCAGAAAAAAGTCTTACAACCCCCCCTTTTTTACATAATGGGGGTGGGTAACGGTAACAGCACATTTAGTTTATTAATGATCAAGGTTTCAATAAGTAGTATACAAATATTCGTTGTTCTGCCCTAAGCAGTTTTCATGATATTTCACACAACAGTCGTTTTTAGCTCTATCTTTAGGGGTGTATACCGCCCTTAATATTCAAGATGGACCCTAGGTTGCTGATGTGAATTATTTTATTTTCACCCAAGGAACAGCCTGCCAAAGTTTGATGCAATGGAACAACCTGCCAGAGTTTGATGCAATGTTTTAGAAACACGTTGTATACATGTATAGGAACAACCTTAAATAACTTTAAGAGTCTGATAATCTATAATCACAAAACCAGGATCAGTGGAATGTGGTTAGGGGGAGATTGGGGTATAGAAATTTGCAAATAATTTTTTTTTAATATTGGAGTGGTAGAAAATTGAAATTTGTCATAAAGGTGGATAGGCTATCTTAGATAAGTAGAAAGTATACACTTTTTTTAATTCTATACCTAAAATTTGAAAAATAGGGGTCAAGGGTGGTTAAATATCAAAAACTAATACCAAAAAAACCTTCCAGATATTGTAGAAAATTGGAATATTTTAATTATGTAGGTAAAAAGAGCAACACAAATAATCATAATATAATGAAACTTTATATTTGAAAATTGATTCCAAGAAATAGGGGGCTAAAAATTTTACGAATTATTAGAAGAAAAAAATATTTTTGGCAGTAGAAAATTAAAATGTTGCAGGTATAATCTATTTCTATAACACCCTATTATTTCATTTATATTTTTTGTTAATCTGTGATGGTCTTTTTACCAATATGTTTTGGTAACAATGTTTATAAAAAATGTTCTCATATCGATCTTAGGCAAATATAGCGTTTTCTATTAATTACGATCGTTTGTGCACTCAATTTATGGGCTAATTAATAATTCATTGCAAAGATCGTTTTCAAAATGTACTACACAATAAACATAATCACTTTCATATTTCTTTGACTTTAAGGGTTCCGGTCTGAGGCATAAATTCTCATTTTTCATCATATCTTCGAAACTATTTGAGGTATGAGGTTATTAACATTGCAAATATTTAGGTATATTTATAATATAAATATCTTATCTGAAATATATATTTTTAAACCAATAATTTTTAAGCTAAACACAAATATATATATATATATATATATATATATATATATATATATATATATATATTTTAACTTTTTGGACACATAGGTAAAGTACTGCGACCGTCAAAAAAATCTAACCTTATATGTTGATGGATGTCAACGTTTCATGGCCCCCTGAATCCTAAAAGGGGTTTTTTGCAATGCCGTCTTTTTGTGTGTCTGTTTAACCCTAAAATTAACTGTAGTTTAATAAAGGGCGAAAAGAGAAAAAATCAATTTTCCCAAATTCAGCTCTAAAGATTTTGATTAAAATTCCTTTCTAGGCGTTGATTAAGATTATAAACAAAATTGATATTTTCAATTTCCTATGAAAATGAGTTTAAGGTACTTTACAGAAGTGGAAATTTCCTTATCTCGGCAACTATTTGTGATACTAAATAACTTATCATTGCAAAATTGTAGTACTATTAAAAATAAAACACTTTTATTTGAATTATATCTTTATAAAACCAATAGTTTCTGAGATATTGGCAAATATATTAATAGCCTCCAATTTTGTGAGCTTTAGTTGTACAGAGATACTACTTAAGTTTTAACGCAATAATTCCCTAATTCCATAGAGTAAGTAGATTAGTAGGTCTCTCAAAAAAGTTCTGTTCTTTTTTCTTAAACCTCTTAGTTTTGTACAGCACTGATCTATCTCTATTATTTTAGACTCAATGATCAATATTTACCAGGCTATTTTATTAGTTAAAAATGAACAAATAAAAAAACCTTTGCCGGAAGTAATTATCAGGTACTCTAACAACAACTTTCGTTGCCATGTTTTTAACATAAATAGTTTAGTAAATATATCAATTTTAAACAGAATGATCACTATTACCTATTTAAATTAGAGTCGAATAACAATATAATGAACCTTTAATTATCAGGTAAACACCCGCATGAAATAAATTTAATTAAAATACAAACATACAACTAATAGAGATACAATTTATGAACTTATTTTAACATAAAAATATTAATTGTAATACAAAGTAAATACTTCAAATAGCTACTGACACGAGTAGCAGCGCCACAGACCACACAAGTACACTATATAAGTTCTTGAAATATATTTTTTTGTAGGACATACAAATGAAAAATCATTAAATATGATGTATCATTGTATTTAGGAAAGTCTGCACTTCAATAAAATTAAATATGAAAATGACTAAAAATAAGAAAATAGCATTCAATCTCTTCATATCTGCCCACACGCATTCTTGACAACAGATTATTAAAAAAGATTGTATCACATGCAGTATCATTCTCAGAAGAATAATTGCCGAGCAATTCACGAAATTCACCAGAGTCCACAGATAATCATCTTTCCACCGACACTGGCGATATTTTCCATAGAATTCATACAGGACATTCCCTAGTTCCAAGTTATGTCATGATTCATCCTAAGATGGTAAAATTATGCCCATTGACCGTGACTTCGTTTACATCTTTAGAGACGGACGACTACAAATAGTGGTCAAAATGTCTTTGGACACCTCGAGATCAAAAGTAGTTGATTGAAATTAGATCGAAACGGATTTTTTTAACGCCATAAAAGTACAAAAATATTATTCAGGTCATATTAGTCCTTGTATTTAACATTTGTATTTGCTATTTTATATTTAAAAAAATAGTATTGCGTCCTACAACCCGTTCGGGGCAATCATTCCTACGTGGACTCCATCATTCTAGTCCCGGCGATAGGATAGTGTGCGTACTTGAAGTGCGCCGACGGTTGATGTAATTGATGTTGATGATCTTGGTATGGTGGGACGCTAGCTCCGGTGACTCCGAGTGGTGACTCCGACTGACGCCATAGCGTCCTGCCGGCTCTGTTGGGTGGATGTAGTTTGGACGTAGACAATAACAGTTAGTCACCCGACTAGCAGTAAATTGTAAAACGTTCTGTGTTTAATTCTGCTCGTACAACATATTAAATAAACTCTCCGATTGAGACCAAACAAGAAAGGGGAAAACGGGGTTCAACCAATCATGTCTCCGGGCTATAGTGCGACCAGTACGGGTGCTAGGAGGGGATAGGTGCATGCGTAATGAACAGAGAAAGAGAGAAGTGATACGAAGCATGTAGTTTCAGCAAGGGGATAGGTGCATGCGTGATGAACAGAGAAAGAGAGAGGTGATATGAAGCATGTAGTTTCAGCAAGGGATAGGTGCATGCGTAATGAACAGAGAAAGAGAGAGGTGATACGAAGCATGTAGTTTCAGCAAGAGGATAGGTGCATGCGTAATGAACAGAGAAAGAGAGAGGTGATACGAAGCATGTAGTTTCAGCAAGAGGATAGGTGCATGCGTAATGAACAGAGAAATAGAGAGGTGATATGAAGCATGTAGTTTCAGCAAGGGGATAGGTGCATGCGTAATGAACAGAGAAAGAGAGAGGTGATACGAAGAATGTAGTTTCAGCAAGGGGATAGGTGCATGCGTAATGAACAGAGAAAGAGAAGTGATACGTAAGAATGTAGTTTCAGCAAGGGGATAGGTAGCATGCGTAATGAACAGAGAAAGAGAGAGGTGATACGAAGCATGTAGTTTCAGCAAGAGGATAGGTGCATGCGTGATGAACAGAGAAAGAGAGAGGTGATATGAAGCATGTAGTTTCAACAAGGGATAGGTGCATGCGTGATGAACAGAGAAAGAGAGAGGTGATACGAAGCATGTTGTCTCAACATTATTATTTTTTATAGTGGTTAACCACCCCATTTGAATTAGACGAAGCTTATTAGCGATGATCTCAGAATACTCACAGTCCCATCTAGGTCAAAGGGAGTCCAAACTCCACAGTAGTTCACACGCGTAGCTGATTTCTTGAAAATGACAAGCCATATAACTGTGTGAGCTAATGTCCATTATCTCGGCACAAACTAAACATAATTACAGTACATATAGCGTGTTAAATAAATGAACATTTGATTTAACTCATTCAACTGTAATTTAAAATTCGTGAAAATAATGTATCCCTGTATTCCCCCGCTTAATCCGAATTTTCGTTAATCGAACAACTTTGTTCCTAATTAGTTCGGATTAACAAAGTTAAAGTATATGTGATTAGTAGTTTCTCCAAATATTAATTTGATTCACTAAAGCTGGCTGTTTTATTTAGTGGTAAGAACTTGAATTGTTCCTGTAATCTTTAGTGGCTTACTTGATAGGGGAGGTAATCCACCTGTAGTTTATTAATCTGCTGTTGTCATAGCAAACAATCGACTCTCTTATAATGTCACTAAGTGGAACAAGGCTAACTTAACACCGGAATCAAACGCGGAACATTTCGTCTTTAGGATCACATTTAAGTAGGTGTTTTATTGAGTCTGATTGTTATAAACAACCACTTAATATATGTTTGAAGAACATTGTTTTTTTGTTTTGTAATAAATGGAAAAAAAATAGAAAAGTATATTCTAACAGATACAATGTAGTAAAAATTGAATTAATGTTAAAATGTTTATAGAAGTCATACTATATAAATTACAGTTGTTAATATTTAATAAATTGATTACTTGTATGAAGTAATTTAAGTTTGGTTTGATTTTTGTAATAAAAAAAATTAACTACACATCTAAAACTTATAAAAAATATAATATAAAACATTGCTATTAATTTAAATGATTATTTTCATATAGACTTAAAAATGAATCCATTCTAAATGTCTTGCCTAACAAAAATAAATAATTTTCTTTTTTATTTGACTCATATTTAAGTTGAATTAGTGAAACATTTCAATGTTTAAAATAGATAATCTGGATTTTTTTTAAATTGAATTCTACTGGTTCTATTGTTATTTTAGTGAAATATGTTTCAAATTATCTATTTAATATTTGAAAAATAGTCATTAGCTGCATAGTATAAATACTATATATAAAATAATATTTTTACACCGAAAATATTTATTTCCTTCTTGTACTTCTCAATAAATCAAATTGTTATTCTTTCACAAGCCTAATAGTCCTAATATAAGAGCGCGACAGGGAATTACCGTGTTCCACGGTTACTTTATTATACTTTTAGTGCTCTAAACAGAAAATAGACGGAACCATACCATTTGATTGAATTGGGTAAAGTGTATTTCTCATCGGTATCGAATAGAAGAAGAAACCTTCTGCTTAACAAGATAGAAGTAAACTTAATGTACCGACGATGAAGATACCACTCAGGGGAACAAATTGTCTTCTCACAAACCTGCCTAACTCAATTTTCAGATAGGGAGGTATTTGTGACGATCTGTCCACTATGTTTCAAAATATAGTTTGGTGAGGATATATACACTTCATCGCGGGAGGGGGAACTAATTCTTACAGGGTGGAAATGGCGTGAATTACCAATACTGGGGTCTCTAAGCTAATACAGAGTATCCTATTTCTAAGATATTACAACTTTGTTGAAGTCTTTTCTGTGGTTGATGTGTGAATTATTTAAGGTGCAGTAGAAGGGAGCGCAAGTGTTTTTACAGTTTTTATAGAATTGAAATTTATTGGCCAAAATAAATCGAATTTTTCTCCAGTACCAACATAGAGTTTAGTTTTCTTCACATGCTAATATCAACAGATCTTAAATATCTGTAAAATGTGTCCTGGAATTTTGTCAAAACTTTTTAAATAAAGAGAAAATGTTTTGACAAAATACCAGGACACCTTGACAGATATTCAAGATTTGTTGATATTAGCATGTGCAGAAAACTAAACTCTATGTTGCTACTGGAGAAATATTTTATTTATTTTGGACAAACAAATGTAATGCTATAAGAACTGTAAAATTACTCGCGCTCCCTTCTGCCGCACCACATCCACTGTAATAATATTGCGCCACAGGCTACGTCACTCGTAGCCCAGTAGTGGAAAGATTAGCCAGTACCAATGTACCGTTACCCAGGGGACGTCCGAATGTACTAATAGTACATCCTTTCTTTGGAGGCTCTTTCCATGTCCTGATTAGATGAGATGATGGTGATGATGAATAATAGGGTGTGAAGCTAGTGGAAACTCTTAAAACTAAAAGCCTAGTAACCAAACCCTGGTAACCAGTGGGGTAGTTCCTCTTTTGGTAAAAATATCCAAGGTACCAGCATTTTCACTTTATTAAGAAACCAAACTACAGAGGCCCGATTCCTCAGTCCGTATTGTATATTCCTATGTCATATCTCACTTTAAATAACATACAGTACACCTAACATCTATAAATACCTTTTTAGAAAAAACCTTTTTGCCTCTTATTCATACCTGTTAGAACTTGTAAACATTATTGAAATATTATAAACAACAGACAAAAATAAACAATTTATTCAAAAAGAGTTTTTTTTTTTTTTGCGTATGGCCTTACTGACCGGGAGGAACATAACATCCAGTTCGATCGCCTGTATGTAGACTATTCGCCACTTTAGTGGCACATAACTTTGCCCAGGTAAAACCTACGGAGGTAAAATACTTGCAATATGGCAGCCCGTTATCTTGAGCTTATTCATCAACTAATATTACAAAAATCTTGTATTTAGTACACACTGTATAAGATGAGCAATATCACTGTCAGTTACACTGGATATCATCGCTGAGGGAATTGCATGGTTACTATTGGGAAACAGCGTTGTCATTCTCTCGTTTTTGTGTGGTCAATCTCTCCTTAAATATAAGACAAGTTTCGCAAAGCTGGTTAGTCGAGGTTGCCAGTAGTTCCATATTACCCCAGTACACCACCTTCCGACATAATTAAGAGCGAGGAGATTTGGCAACAGATGACCAAAAGATAAAGCTTTTCTCCATAAGACGTGTGGTTCCTTCAGCAATGATATTGGGTGTAAGTCACCGGTAATTTAAGAAATCCTATCATTAGAAAGGGGAATCTCATCAAGTTTATTTCTTTGTGCTGAATTCCAATTAATATACAAGTCATTATGTATCTCACTGATGTAAAAATATGCCTCTCTGATATTTTGGGAGGCTCTTTCAGTTTCCTGACACTGTAGACTACAAGCAATGCACTAAGCAAATAATAATAATAATAATATTGTTAAACATACTAAAGCAAGATATTTTTATAACTTATTTTAAAATTTTCAACTCACTTTGTGTTTCAACCGAAAATTCGTATCGAATTTCTCGTGTTTTATTTTGTGGAGAGGACGTTAGATTGTCGCAAGTCATTCAACACACGACATCTTGTTCTGAGTATGGAGCTTCACCTATATGCGAGGATTCCTACTTCACCATGACTGAATGTGTATCGATGTTCCATGAGTATTCGGTATTCCTATTTCCCCATGGCTGAATGTGTATCGATGTTCCATGAGTATTCGGTATTCCTATTTCCCCATGGCTGAGTGTGTATCGATGTTCCATGAGTATTCGGTATTCCTATTTCCCCATGGCTGAATGTGTATCGATGTTCCATGAGTATTCGGTATTCCTATTTCCCCATGGCTGAATGTGTATCGATGTTCCATGAGTATTCGGTATTCCTATTTCCCCATGGCTGAATGTTTATCGATGTTTACGACCAAAGCGTTTTAGTGCTTTTGTTTTCGCGTCTGGTTACGAGTGTTTATGACCAAGTCGTTACCAAACTCTAGTTTCTTAAGTATTTGCTTGACCAAGCTAAATATCATGGTTTAAACCCATGAGCTGAATTAAGAAATTTTAAAACCATCAATTTAAAACAGCATGGCCCCTTATGATAAATGTTGATAGGCGCAGTTTAGCTACGGATATAAATAGACCATTGTCTAGACCAGAGTGGTCTAATTTGTTTCATACCAAGAGCCAAATATGATCATCATTTCGCACCACACGCCAATAATGTATTTAGTATTTACATCATTTTATATAAGCTTACACATAACAATTGTTATCAACAACTATTTGAATAATTATGTATAAATTATATTTTTTGTTGATAGAATCTTTCAAATTTTATTTCCAAATAAAAAGTGGTAAATTCAATCATGACATTTTAAATGAATATTTTTATTTGAATAATTTTAGCTGTTTCACATCTGCCCTTTCCCTTTATTTTTCCTCCAGGATATATGAGGGCCACATTTTCAGTGAGCGAGGGCCATCTTTGGCCCGTGGACCGCCAGTTTGACAACACTGGTCCAGACTATAGAACATAATATGCTGATACATAATAACTACTAGTAAATATGACAGTAAACAAAGCTTATTATAGATAATTCGGACTAGAAAACTAACCTTAACATACCATAACGAGATTGAAAAAACTCGTGAAAACTCGCTTAGTTTGTTTTTGAGTCCACCCACATCTGTGAGCAGGTGGACTAAATCTCAAGCCTATTTAGTCTGGTTTTACGGTGATAGGAAGACCGGAGTTCAAGTCCTGGCAGACGCTACTGAGGGTGGTTTCTTATTAAAGATTTCCCAATCTCCCTCCAAGTAAATTGATGTATATTTCCTCTAAATGTTACCCTTCTCATCACAATCCTTTTAATGTAGTTAAATGCATATTACTATTTTCTTATTAATTTTTGCCGCTAGTGTTGTTAATGTTATTTGTAGTTTTAAAATGTTGGTGTTGCATGTAGCCATTCAGGATGTAAAACTTGTATGAAAAATGAACACATCATAGGCTCATTAGGCTGTTAGTCTGGACATATTGCACAGGAAACACCTAATATAATATATAAATAAACTGCATGGTATAAGGGGCTATGTTCGCACACACGCTTCGATGGCTGCATTGTCTAAGGTGATAATCTCGCATGAAACAAGACTGCCGATGACGGGGAGATTGAGGTCCGAATCTCGGTCGGGTGTACTGAGGTTTTTGTCCAAAATGGTTTTACACTCTTCCGTCACGCAAATGTGGATACACTTTTTACAAATATGGCCTATAGCCTTTCTCACCATTAAAACCACTAGCATAATAATTGGTTCATAAGCTTATATTCCGAAAGAGTAATAAGATGTGGTGCTAAGAAAAAAAACTTTTTACACTTTCACAGTTACACATTATTTTAAAATTTTCGGAAATATTCCTTTTTCATAAGAAGAAATATACATATATAAATAACACATAGCACGCAAAGAAAGATATATCCTTAGGAAAAAGGAATATTTCTGAAAATTCAAAAGAACTTGTAACTGTGAAAGTGTAAATAAGTTGGAAGTGTGAAAAGTGAAAGAATAAACTAAGTCCCTAGCTAGGCCTATATATTATAGCAGTATTAAGCCCGTTAGACCTACGTCTCAGGTCCGCCACCCAGTCGAATCATTTCCAATTATATACACTAATGGGGTGTTTATGAGAAAGGCATAATTTGGAAAATTGTATTATCATTTGCATGGATGGAGGAGATTGAGAAACACTTTAGTAAAAAGCACCCTGAGTACACCCGGATAGGATTAAAACCACGATATATCACTTCCTAGCAAAAATTGACCTTAAGGCTCAGTGATGGAGCATTGGTGCGTAAAGTCAAAGGTCCTGGGTTCAATTCCCATCCTCTGGTGTCATTTTTCAAATTAAAGAATACAATCTATTCTTCATTTTTTATAAAATAAGGAGTTTGTCTGTCTTTCATGAACATTGCTTGATATCAATAATACGCAGAGGTCTGAAATTTAAATATTAGTTGTCCCTATGTACAAACTACTGCTCATCTAAGCAGGCGTTTTAAAATTTTGATTCTTTTTTAATTAATTAAAATCCGGGTCTGAATCAATAAAATGAAGAGTTTTTTTTCTCTTAACGATGCCGAGATCATAATCAACTTAACTTTAACTTAACGTAACGTTCACTCATAGTTCACTTATCGTAAAGAAACAAGTGGGCTACCACGATTCACGTAAATTAACGTAATCGCTTGAGCCAAACATCAGCATTCGAGAGCATAGATGTTGATCTGTGATCTGTACTATTTGTTAACAGTGTTATCTGTGATTAAATTTATTGTTTACTTTTGATATATTTAATTATATTGCAATAAAATATTTTTCATTCAAACTAATTGTAACGAATTTAAGTTTGTTTGCACTTTCTACTTTTTCTATTTTCGTGTTATGTTATACTCGTCGTCATCATGATTTAAAAGTAAAAATCTAGCTTGCATATACTATAAACAAATGAAGTAACGATACTTGCGAAACAGATGAAGTACTAAATAGCAGTGTTAACGTGATTGGCTGGCTAGATCACGTGATACCCTTCACTTATAGTTCACGGGACTTGAAAGATCTCCCAAGACAACTCTTACTAAAAGTGAACGTTAAGTTAACCACATCGCGATGGCTTTCATTTAAAAACACGATGAGAACCTTTACGTTAAGTGAAGGTTAAGTTAACGTTAAGTTGATCATGATCCCGGCATGAAACAAAACGTTGCTTGGGGTATCTACGCAATACATTGCGCAGTTACTCCGGGCAACGCCAAGTACTTCGGCTAGTTGTTTAATATAGTTTAAGAATTACACATGGAAATAGGAATCAAACTTGTGACCTTTGACTTAGCGTGTAAATGCTCCACTTATGAGCTATTTAGGTCTATCACGAGCTTAGAATCATTTATCACTCTAAACTTCAGGCATTAAATTATATTAGAAGTAATAATGTAATGCGTCTAATTATATAGTTCGCTAAAATTATCTTAAAACAAGACGAGGGAGGCTAATTTTGTAGGAACTAAACCAACACTATACAGGGTGGGGCCTAAACTATTAGACGATTAATAACTTGAAAATTATCACGTTGATTGGAAAGTAAATACGCACTAGCTAAGTAAAGAAACTACAGTATCCCCATGGCTTTTTAGGTGCTGAGTGACAGCTGACGGCTTTGAAAAGCTACCAGACCAAATTATGTATCCCTACGCCGAACCATATGATCTGCAAAAAACATGTGTTTAACAGCTGTCACTTCTGACAGTCAGAATTTAGGTATATACCTAAATGTTGACTGTCAGAAGTCAACTGTGAACTGTCAGGCAGCACCAAAGAAGCCATGGGGCTACTGTACACATTATATTTTTTCACTTTTTGTAGTTAATATAACTCAGGTGAGCTCTATCGGACGTCAGACAAACCTCAGCACGTTGTCCATCACTTTCCTCAGCATAGATCATCTAATTGTTCCAGCTCCATCCTAAATCAGATCAGTGTTTCTCAAAGTGTACTCCTCGTAACCATAGGGCTCCTTGAGACCTCTCAGGGTACCCCTTAGATACTATAATCTTTGTGGGGCTGGATTTTTGAAATACACTTCAACCAAAAGTAAATATGTCAAATACAGAAGACATAACGTTCCAGGTTCTTCTATTAACCCAGGTATTAATTAGATTTGCAACAAATGTTTAGCGATGCCAATATTCTCACTCAATAAACTGTTATGGCTAAAATAAAATGTATGTTATGTTTAAAAGATTGTAGTGTCTTATTTATTTATCAAGTTATTTATAAATAAAATTAATTAATTAACATAGGCCTCCAAACATTTCTCAGATATTTAAATTCTAATGGGGCTACGCAGTTTTTTTTAGGAATGTAAATGGTTTCGTAGGTAAAAGATTTGGAGAAACGCTGTATTTGTGAGTGAATGGATAGGAACATTTATAAAAATAAGATCTTAAGCTGATTAGTGTCAAACTCAACACTCCCAAGTCAATGACAAGAGTACTTATAGTGTGCAGTATCGTTTTAGTAAAAATCTTCGTGAAATTATCTGTAAGATATATTAAATATCACAGAACTGTTCGGAATGTTGAAATGAAGGAGCACTTTGACGGCGCCGACTGGCGAATAGAGAAGGGGTGTAGGGGGGGGGTTAGAAAGATTGTCTACAGCAAGCCGCCGGGGCGCTAGGATGACAAGAAGATAGTGGGGGTAGGGGTGAGGGAAGGGACTATGTCGCGTGCTTGGCGGAGACGTGTGCCACTCTGAGTCCGTCAGTAGCGCGGAGTGACGCGACTCCGGGCAACTCGACGGACAATCATCCACCAAGAGGGTCCTCCACTGGGCGACAGCTACACACTGGAACCACCAGGGAGAGAAGGTGGGTGACATCTCACATACACTCTGCTAGAGATAAGTTGTTATTCTCTCAATACACACTTCACATACACTCTACTAGAGATAAGGTTGTTATTCTCTCACTACACACTTCACATTCACTCTGCTAGAGATAAGATTGTTATTCTCTCACTACACACTTCACTTCACATACACTCTACTAGAGATAAGGTTGTTATTCTCTCACTACACACTTCACTTCACATACACTCTACTAGAGATAAGATTGTTATTCTCTCACTACACACATCACATACACTCTACTAGATATAAGGTTGTTATTCTCTCAATACACACTTCACACACACTCTACTAGAGATAAGATTGTTATTCTCTTACTACACACTTCACACACACTCTACTAGAGATAAGATTGTTATTCTCTCACTACACACATCACATACACTCTACTAGAGATAAGATTGTTATTCTCTCACTACACACTTCACATACACTCTACTAGAGATAAGGTTTTTATTCTCTCACTACACACTTCACATACACTCTACTAGAGATAAGGTTGTTGTTCTCTCATTACACACTTCACATACACTCTGCTAGGGATAAGGTTGTTATTCTCTCACTACACACTTCACATACACTCTACTAGAGATAAGGTTGTTATTCTCTCACTACACACTTCACATACACTCTACTAGAGATAAGGTTGTTATTCTCTCACTACACACTTCACATACACTCTACTAGAGATAAGGTTGTTATTCTCTCATTACACACTTCACATACATTCTACTAGAGATAAGATTGTTATTCTCTCACTACACACATCACATACACTCTGCTAGAGATAAGATTGTTATTCTCTCACTACACACCTCACATACACTCTACTAGAGATAAGGTTGTTATTCTCTCACTACACACTTCACATACACTCTACTAGAGATAAGGTTGTTATTCTCTCACTACACACCTCACATACACTCTACTAGAGATAAGATTGTTATTCTCTCACTACACACTTCACACACACTCTACTAGAGATAAGGTTGTTATTCTCTCACTACACACTTCACATACACTCTACTAGAGATAAGGTTGTTATTCTCTCACTACACACTTCACATACACTCTACTAGAGATAAGATTGTTATTCTCTCACTACACACTTCACATACACTCTACTAGAGATAAGATTGTTATTCTCTCACTACACACTTCACACACACTCTACTAGAGATAAGGTTGTTATTCTCTCACTACACACTTCACATACACTCTGCTAGAGATAAGGTTGTTATTCTCTCACTACACACCT